>JAYESA010000019.1:55529876-55917376 GCA_036927795.1 Iris macrosiphon
GAGGTGAAGCTGTAAACCTTCTAGCAGTATTTTCGTGTTGGAGATCCAGTCTGAGATCTCTTTCAGAGTTTCGCTGCCAGAAAAGGTTCTCGGGCTCATTCGGCGAAAGCCTTGAACAGTGTTAGGGGGTTGGACAGGTGCTAGTGCCGGGGCAGTTGTCATCTCCAGAGCTGTTATCAAGGTCTGTCTCAGGGCTTCAGTTTGTTGCCACTGAGCCTGTCTCAGGGCTTCAGTCTTTTGCCACTGAGCCTGCAACAGGGTTTGGAAATATTGGAACATCTGGGTTTGTTCCTCAAGCTGTGGCATCAGGGTTGCAAGGGCTGGAGGTAGAGGCAAAGGTGTCTCCGCCTGCGGTGTTGGTGCCTGGGAAGTTTGCCCTTCTAGCTGAGCTGGTGTTGTCTCCTGGGTAGGGTCCTGGGGAAGGTACGGGGTTGTTGGATTGACCATCATCGTTCTTGGGGATTGGTCACTCGGGGCAGTCGGGGTTCCTGGGACATCTAGCGATGGGTATGTTGCTTGGTCAACCCCATCAATCACGTGTCCACTGGGTATGTCTATTTTCTGAAGAAGATAGAATAATTTAGAAAAGTACGAAAGAAATAATAAATGATAATCAAGCAGGATGCAAAAATTTATGGATGAAGTCAGAGTGGATGAGACCTAGTGTTCCTATCATAGTGCAGGCTTGCTGGGCATGACATCATGCTACTAGCAATTTAACTAGACCTGCATGGGCTACCACTAAAACCATGTCATACCCCAGTCCCAAAAATATACGGAACTAGGCCACGTGGCATTAGCCAGCTGACACGTCACTAGGGGATTACCCAATTTAATGGACCCAAAGTGATGTGCTACGCTGTCCTAAAATACTACGAGTCTAAATACAGGTAAATCTATCTCATCCACAGGAATATCAAGAAAAGTGCTGAATATATAGATGCTAAATCTGAAATGTCATATACAAATCAGATAAAGTCAGGTGGGAACAAACCCACTACAAAAAGATAAGCAGAAAGTGAAATAAGATAAACTAGCGCATCGTCCTCAAAATGTATAGCTCCAACTACAGATGTACTCAGGCAGACTCTGATAGCATCTCCTCTAATTCCATCTCAAGGGCATGTCCAGACTCCTGTCCAGGTCCAGGTCCAGGTACTGTAGGGTGGAATATCTCAGCTAAACCTGGCAGGGAACCAGGTCCTCAGAGGAACGTAACAAGATACAGAAAAATAACATACCATGTATATAAATACTGAATAAATAAATACAGGGTGCTAACCATCTAAGTGAATACAATTTAAAGACCTTGTAGTACGCATGGGAATGTGTGGCTAGACATATGCTGACGTAATTCACCAATCCGTAGTGACTGACTAGTATATGCTACATATGCCCCCGTTCAAGGGAACTCTGCAATCGACCATCTCCAAGGAGCATGGTGCGAAGGTATATAAACATTTAAGGAAGGGGGTGTCCCATACGTATACCAGTTATCTTTCCCAACCCAATGTACTAAATGTCAGGTCCTACTTTTGTTTATTCTAATCCGTGATGCGGGTCACACGTATTGGTAGCTAATCAAATACGCAGCTCGCATCCCAATATGTATTACAACCATATTGCGTGTTCCCGTGATAGAGTCTAGGAGAATATTAGAATACTCTCACAGCAAATGGTGAGTCTGTAAGACTAAGTTAAATATGTTAATGTCAACGTATCAGTTGACTGTACCCAAGGCAGTCTCAGGTAATCATGGTATATGAAATTCAGGAACAAAGCAGATATCAATAATTGAATTTGAATATTAACTTGGCAAGGTATACTTGCCTACTCCCTGATAGTGTTGATAACCTGATTTCACAGTCAGGTTTGAGGGTGCTGATGACAGGGGGTCACTGGCTGTGCTGAAGGTGGTTTCTGTTAAAACAGACAAGGTTCGTGAATAACATGGCTATAATATAAAGTATATATATATACATATATATAATATTGATATATATATAGTATGTATATATATAGATATAATATATATAGCAGTATATATAGTATATAAAGAACAGACAAATGCAGGTATATATATAATTATAATAGTAGCAGGGTATATCCACTGCTATATATATATAATAAATAATAATATTATCAGGGTGTATCCACTGATATATAATAATATAGTAGTCAGGGTATATCCACTGAGATATATATATATATATATATATATATATATATATATATAGATAAAATAAATTGACAATGCAGGAATGTAAATAGATAATATATATATGATAAATTGAAGGACATTGCAAGAATTGAAAATATACATATATATAAGCTGTATTATCCAGCTCAATATTATATATAATATTATATATCATATAATTTAAAAAAAAAGAATGTGCAGGAATGTAAAATATACATATATACATATGCTATATTTATCCAGCAATAATATATTGTATATATAGGTAATATATATACAATATATAAATAATATATATAAATAGATATACATAGATGTACATATATATAAAGAAAAGAAAAGTGCAGGAAAAAGCGTACATATGTATACATATATAATATATATGCACATAATATACATATACATATATATATATATATATATATATATATATATATATATATATATATATATATATATATAAGATAGAAAACTACATATGTATATTTTTTTACATATATATATACACACACACACACATATATATATATATATATATATGAACAAAATACATATATATAAGTAAATATATATATACTATATTTATTATATACTGTAATCTTAATAATAATAATAATATATATATGATAACATATATATATTGATATACATATATATACATATATATATATATACATGTATGCATATATATATAGATATATACATATAACAATAATAATAATAATAAAATATATACATATAATAATAATAATATATATATATATTACATATATATACTGTATTTATACAGTATTATATAATATATATTATATACTATAATATATAATATATATATATAACCATATATATTAATATACATATATATACATATATATACACATATATAATACATATCCATATATATATATAAATACATATTAAATAGTGTATTTATACCTGACAGGGTGGCAGGTGGGGTCCACGGCGGGTCGCCGGCGGGAGGTCGGCGGCGGAGTCGACGGCGGCCGGCCGGAGAAGTAGCTGCAGCAGCAGCTGTAGTCAACAACAGCAGCAGCAGTAGCAACTTGCAGCAGCCGCAGCGCCGCGTGCGGTGGCGAGGGTGGCGGAGCAGTGCGTCGGGACGGTGGAGGAAGGGGCGGCGAAGAGTTTGGGGTGGGTGGCGGTGGTCAGAGGCGGTGGTGGCGGTGTCTAGGGAGGTCGGGAGGTGGCTCGGGCAGTGGACAGGGAGAGGCGGTGGTGGTGCTGCGGGGGTGACGACGGGACCTGTGGTGGTCGTGGAGGGACGGGGCGGTGATGGTTGGGTAGAGGGAGTCATGGCGGAGCGGATGGGGGTGGTGGCGGAGGTCCACGGTGGTCGGGGTGGCGGTGAGGGGCGGCCGGAGGTGGGGAGCTGATGTTGGTGTTGGAGTTGGTTTGGTTGCTGTGGGGGCTGCCGGAGGCGGGGGCGGTGGCCGGAGGGGGTGGCGATGATCGGATATAAATAAATTGTGTAATGGACTGGTGCACAATCAATAGGATATAAATAAATAAAATATTGCAATAAATTCTAATTTGCTAAAAATAATTTTAAAATAGTGAAATCTGGTCGAGGGAGTTTACAGCGCGCGTAAGTAAACCCGCTCCCCTCACCCGCTTCCCTCTCCCTCGATATATATATATATATATATATATATATATATATATATATATAAACCCTAACCCTAACCTAATCTCCATCACGACTGTCGCGGCCGCCGGAGCACCGCAGTCGCCGGAGAACCCGCCGGCCGGCCGGGACCGCGAGCACCCCACGCAGAGAACTGCCGCGACGAACCTTCCTTTCCGCGTAGATTCCTACGCCATCGCTCAACCAAATTTGACCCCGTCTTCACCGGTATGTTCACCACCTATCCCTCTCTAAATCTCGTAAATTAGTTTCCATCGTGCAGCGTTAAAAACTAGGTAAAAATCGACGCCAACTTTAGGAAAAACCACGTTTTAAAACTACTAAAAATCTGTTACGATGACCCATGTTCAAGGACTCGTATCTCCCACCACAGAGATCCAAACTTAGAAATTCTTTTTGCTATATGAAGATCATATAACCGAGATTATTTTTTGTCAATTATATTATTTTATTTGGTGTTAAATACAGAATTAAATTAGGTTAAAAATTCGGAAAAAATTATTTTTAAAATAACAAAAACTTGTGATACGGAGTACGCCCCACCAAACGGGATCGCCTCATCGCGTACCAGTTATACCGAAAGGCGCGTATGGTATGTCCAGACGTGTGAGCTTTCACGAAAACAGATTTGGACGTGTGTGCGCGTCGAAATCAACCCGTATCCGCAAAAAGTCCCTGTATCGCGACTTTTGCAAAATATTGCACAATTTAGTGTACGCTCGTCAGAATGCGACGAAACTCACGCCATTGGATTCATGGTATCACGCTGGTCCTGTGACCCAAGTTTCACACGATTCTGAGATAGTTGACCAAGCCGCCTATTTACGGACCCCACGGTTGACTTTTTGGGCGAATTTGTGTTCGGCTCACCGGAATCCAAAATTGGACGTACCGTTGAGTTCGTATTGACGTTTAGAATTGGTTTGACCTATAATTTATTCTATTTAGAGACCTTTATCCCTGACACACTTTTTGGTGCAAAGTGGGCCACATGTGGACCACGCTTTGACCCAAAATTACCGTTTTGCCCCTGTGTCCAAATTGGACAAAAGGGTAGTATTTTCTAGCTATCTCGCTTATTCTAGAAATGTTGATGATATTTATTTCAGCATCCGGAGACGTTTATTCGGAGGTCGTAGTTTCTGATCCTATGTGCTTGACTCTTGGACGTTATACTTTGCATCTTCCTTACCAGGCAAGATACCTTGCCAAATTGCTTACAGTACTTTGCATGCTTATTATATTTTTGTATATTCATTGCATGTGTATTTTCTTTCAGTCATAAGTATATGCTATATATATATATATGTTGACACACACTTGACACATAGTATCATGGGAGGGGAGGACAATCATTAGGCATATGGGCTATAACCACTCTGGTAAACCGTAGTAACCAGCACGCACTATGGTAGTCGTGTCCGATGGTCGCTACCCCCGCGGTATGTCGGCTGATGGTGTCACGATGGTCGTTACCCCCGCGGTATGACGGTTGATGATGTTCCTGACGTGTGTGTGAGTTGTGAGATTAGATAGAGTAGCCTACCCATGCCCATACGTCGAAAAGTTGTCCTCATTATGCATTTCATATAGATTGTCTTGTACAGTGTACTTATATATTTCTCTGTCTATATTGCATGTTTACTGTATTCAATTGGCATGCTTCTATGTATCTTGTTACGTTCCTCTAAGGACCTGGTCCCTTTCCAGGTATGGACGATCTTGACTATTCACAGGAGCATGGATCAGGACTTACTACTTATCTCTTCCGATGAGGTCTTACCTTCTGAGCATCTTTGATTATATCTAGCGATGGATCGCTTCGCTGATACCTTTATATCATCATCTTATTTATATTGGAGATTTACCCTTCTTCCTCATTTTAGTATTGATATAGTCATTGGTCGTGGATTTGTCTCCACCCGACTATTATTTTGGATTATTTAGACTCATTATTCTAGTTTAGTTATTTCTTTTCTATGACTTGTTGTGTGGATGAGATTAGTATATCTGTGACTTGTGACACTATATATACCACAAGTGAGTTTATATTCATGTTACAGCGTATGTGTGTATTATGGTATCCATATATTGGAGTTGTCATATACATACGGCTGGCATGCTTACGTATTCCTAGTCCTACGTATTTTGGGACTGGGGCGTGACATATTTTTGTGGTGGCCTATGCAGGTCGAGAGTATATTGTCTCGGTTACGTCATTGTACCGAGCAATCCTGCGCCTAGGATTAGAATATAGGATCTCATCCACTTAATATCACCTCCCTTGATTTCGTTCCGCATTCTTATTTGATTGCTTGCATTGCATCTTGCTTGATCCTTTCACAACGTCAATCTTCTCTTTTCTTTCGTGCTTGATAGGGGTTAGGAAGGTGCCTTGTACCAGGTATATACACTCTAGTATTCAATAACACTATTAGTTAAATTTTTGTAAGTTTGGTAGTATGCCTCATAACCTAGTAACATATAGTCATATTACCCCCATTAAGGAAGTATAATTGAATGACACCAAATATAGACTTGCATAAAAAAGATAGTGTTTACCCAGACTATAGAACTTAGAGGCCCATACACCCATTTGGTTGACTTTAGACTTAAACAAGAAATTAGTATGGTAACTGTTGAGGCATAACACCGGTCTTCTTGATGAACTTAAATTATTCTGTACCTTCCTCCATTATAATCAAGCGTACTTATAATTTTTTGTACTACCTCGACTTATGCTGCTATTATAGCCTACTTTTGCAAGCTTATTCTTTTATTGAGCTTGTTCATGACATATGTATTATTGGGGGCCCACACTGATACATTGTCTAAATAAGAATCAGTACATTATGGTCTGATCAACCTTAGTGCGCTTGGTTCGCTCTTCGTATCACTACTTTATGTGGATTGAGATATAGTTGACTCAACTTGTTAGACGAATATATTTGCCCTCTAGACTGGTTAGATCATATCATGTCAGGTACCTAACTGTTCTGATGTGAACATGTGAATAAAAATTTACCAAAATAAGATTTTAATCCACAACTGCCTTGGCAACTCCCTTTCAAATTCTCTAATCCCTTTGAATCATGTACTTGTATTCTATCACCCCTCCTTGAACTCTTTATTGTTGTTTTTCGTCTTTCCCTATTTCGGAAAGATGAACGTTCATGCTTAGTATAAGTTTGATACACGGATAGTACTAGATATATCCCATAGGCCAAGCACTCATGATGACAAATAAGGAGCGCAGGCACAGGAAGTCGTAGATACAAGTACGACCTTAGTTATATTTGATATTGCATACTCATGACCCCCTTTATGACACGAGATCTTAGGTGCATAATAGACGTAGAATTATATATATGGTGGTTTAGCAGCTATGAGGATATATTGATATTCTACCCTGATGGCCCACACGCGATGCTAATAGATGACGCGAGTAGCAGTAGTAGTACTCTTTCCCTATCACCATCTCGCCTCTTGGGGTGGCTCATCTCCTCTTCTATATCCATTCTTTATCTCGTGCTTAACTCTTCCTATCATAGTCGTATCCTATCGTGCCATTATGAATTGTTTGGATTACTTCAACTCACCCTTATTTTGTCAGTTAAAACATAAATATGTTAGTAATGATTGATAACTAAAGGATGATTTTTTAATAATAACCCTTATGTATATTCATTATAACAGTATCTGTATTCTTTATTAATTTAACCCTTAAGTAGCATCATTTAGCCTAATAGAAACTTGTTAGATTGTTTGAAATAGTTCATACTCCTAATAGTTTTTAGTCAAGACCTAAAGTGTTGCCCTAAAACTTAGACTATGCTTAGGAAAGAATGGAAGGTACTTGTTACGAACTGACGACTATGGCAAATAGCTAGCAAAGTAGCAACAGTTGCAGCTAGACCATTATAGTAGAGTAGTCGAAGTATTTGCAGACATACTGGTCGGTGGCATGGCTGTATTAGACCACGATACTTGACGGTTACAAAGAAAAATCATAGTTATGAGATTCCAGACAGGTTTTCCAAGATTCTCGACCCAATGAATAAATTCGTCCTACAACCTAGACAATAGCCTCAAGAGACTTTGACTACTAGTAGAATTTTTGTAAGTTGGGTAGTGTAGATGAGTTAGAAAAAGAATAGTGTGTGGACAATAAATGAGGAAGTGTTAGAATGACAGACCATGACTTTTAGGAAGCACTGCTAGATAGCGATGTAGTGTAATAGCTATAGTGATTATTATGAATGTGGGTTAGTGTCAATTTCGAGGACGAAATTTTTGTAAGTTGGGTAGAATGTAAAACCCCATATTTTTAAATATTTTATTTATTTAATTAATTAGTTATTTAATTATTTAATATTGTTTTATAGTTATTTAGATAATATATACGTAGTGATTTAATTACCTAGATAGTTAATCATTTAGAATTGTTGAACAAAGTCCTATTATTTTATTTTAGGAATATTTGCAGGAGAGGGATAGATTTTTTAGAATTTATTTGGGTACAAATGTATTTTTATATACCTCAAATATATATATATGCAAATAAATAAATAGCATAATAATAATAATAAGTATTAAGTAATAGTTATAATAATAATAATAAATAGTGTAATAATAATAATAATAATAATAATAATGATGATATTATTATTATTAGTAGTAATAATAATAATGTAATTAAATATAGAAATGAGAAAAGAAATAGAAAAGCGTAAAAGAAAGAGTAAAGGAAAAAGAAAAAAAAGGGAAAAGGAAAAGGAAAAGGAAAAGAAAAAGAAAAACTAAAATAATAAATCCTAAAGCTAATCCCTCCCCCCGCTGTACAGACCCCCCCCCCCCCCCCCCGCGCGCGCGCGCTTGCGCGTGCGTAAGTAAACCCGCTCCCCTCACCCGCTTCCCTCTCCCTCGATCCCTATATATATATATATTTCTAAAACCCTAATCCTAACCTAATCTCCATCACGACCGCCGCCGCCGGAGCACCGCAGTCGCCGGAGAACCCGCCGGCCGGCACGACCGCGAGCACCCCACGCAGAGAACTACCGCGACGAACCTTCCTTTCCGCGTAGATTCCTGCGCCATCGCTCGACCAAATTCAACCCCGTCTTCACCGGTATGTTCATCACCTATCCCTCTCTAAATTTCGTAAATTAGTTTTCCATCGTGCAGCGTTAAAAACTATGTAAAAATCGACGCCAACTTTAGGAAAAACCACGTTTTTAAACTACTAAAAATCTGTTGCGATGACCCATGTTCAAGGACTCATATCTCCCACCACAGAGATCCAAACTTAGAAATTCTTTTTGATATGTGAAGATCATATAATCCAGATTATTTCTTGTCAATTATATTATTTTATTTGGTGTTAAATATAGAATTAAATTAGGTTGAAAATCCAAAAAAATCTGTTTTTAAAATAACAAAAACTTGTGATACGGAGCGCGCCCCGCCAAACGGGACCGCCTCATCGCGTACCAGTTGCACCAAAATGTGCGTATGGTATGTCCAGACGTGTGAGCTTTTGTGGAAACTGATTTGGACGTGTGTGCGCGTCGGAATCAACCCGTATCCGCAAAAAGTCCCCATATCGTGAGTTTTGTAAAATATCGCACCATTTAGTGTACGCTCGTCAGAATACGACGAAACTTGCGCCATTAGATTTATAATATCACGCTGGTCCTGTGACCCAAGTTTCATACGATTCTGAGACAGTTGACCAAGCCGCCTATTTGCGGACACCACGGTTGACTTTTTGGGCGAATTTGTGTTCGACTCACCGGAATCCAAAATTAGACGTGCCATTAAGTTCGAATTGGTTTGACTTATAATTTTCCCATTTAGAGACCTTTATCCCTGGCACGCTTTTTGGTGCAAAGTGGGCCACATGTGGACCCTGCTTTGATCCGAAATTACCGTTTTGCCCCTGTGCAAATTGGACGAAAGGGTAGTATTTTTGAGCTATCTCGCTTATTCTGGAAATATTGGTGATGTTTATTTCAGCATCTGGAGATGTTTATTCGGAGGTCGTAGTTTCTGATCCTATGTGCTTGACTCCTGGACGTTACACTTTGTAGCTTCCTTACCAGGAAAGATACCTTGCCAAATTACTTACAGTACTTTGCATGCTTATTATATTTCTGTATATTCATTGCATGTGTGTTTTCTTTCAGTCATAAATATATGCTATATATATATATATGTTGACACACACTTGACACATAGTATTTGCAGGAGAGGGATAGATTTTTTATAATTTATTTGGGTACAAATATATTTTTATATACCTCAAATATATATATGCAAATAAATAAATAGCGTAATAATAATAATAATAATAATAATTATTATTAAATAATAGTTATAATAATAATAATAAAAATAATAAATAGTGTAATAGTAATAATAATAATAATAATAATAATAATAATAATAATAATAAGAATGATATTATTATTAGTGGTAGTAATAATAATAATGTAATTAAATATAGAAATGAGAAAAGAAATAGAAAAGAGTAAAAGAAAAAGAAAAAAAAGAAAAAGAAAAACTAAAATAATAAATCCTAAAGCTAATCCCTCCCCCCGCTGTACAGAACCACACCCCCACCCCCCCGCGCGTAAGTAAACCCGCTCCCCTCACCCGCTTCCCTCTCCCTCGATCCCTATATAAATATATATATATACATATTTCTAAAAACCCTAACCCTAACCTAATCTCTATCATGACCTCCGCCGCCGCCGACCCGCCGTTGCCGGAGCACCGCAGTCGCCGGAGAACCCGCCGGCCGGCCGCGACCGCGAGCACCCCACGCAGAGAACTACCGCGACGAACCTTCCTTTCCGCATAGATTCCCGTGCCATCGCTCGACCAAATTTGACCCGTCTTCACCGGTATGTTCACCACCTATCCCTCTCTAAATCGCGTAAATTAGTTTCCATCGTGCAGCATTAAAAACTAGGTAAAAATTGACGCCAACTTTAGGGAAAATCACGTTTTAAAACTACTAAAAATCTGTTGCGATGACCCATGTTCAAGAACTCGTATCTCCCACCACAGAGATCCAAACTTAGAAATTTTTTTTGCTATGTGAAGATCATATAACCGAGATTATTTCCTGTTAGTTATATTATTTTATTTGGTGTTAAATATAGAATTAAATTAGGTTGAAAATCCGGAAAAACCTATTTTTAAAATAACAAAAACTTGTGATACGGAGCGCGCTCCGCCAAACGGGACCGCCTCGTCGCACCAGTTGCATCGAAAGGCGCGTATGGTATGTTCAGACGTGTGGGCTTTCGCTGAAACTGATTTGGACGTGTGTGCGCGTCGGAATCAACCCGTATCCGCAAAAAGTCCCCATATCACGACTTTTGTAAAATAC
The DNA here is from genome assembly GCA_036927795.1 of Iris macrosiphon. Taxonomy (NCBI): domain Eukaryota; kingdom Viridiplantae; phylum Streptophyta; class Magnoliopsida; order Asparagales; family Iridaceae; genus Iris; species Iris macrosiphon. Next base: position 55,541,142 of record JAYESA010000019.1, read on the forward strand.
CACACCATTTAGTGTATGCTCGTCAGAATGCGACAAAACTTGCGCCATTGGATTCGTGGAATCACGCTGGTCCTGTGATCCAAGTTTTACGCGATTCTGAGAGAGTTGACCAAGCTGCCTATTTGCGGACCCCACGGTTGACTTTTTGGACGAATTTGTGTTCGGCTCATCGGAATCCAAAATTGGACGTACCGTTGAGTTCGTATTGACGTTTAGAATTGGTTTGACTTATAATTTGTCCTATTTACCCCTGACACACTTTTTGGTGCAAAGTGGGCCACATGTGGACCCCGCTTTGACCCTAAATTACCTTTTTGCCCATGTGTCTAAATTGGACGAAAGAGTAGTATTTTCTAGCTATCTCGCTTATTATGAAAATGTTGGTGATGTTTATTTCAGCATCCAGAGACGTTTATTCGGAGTTCGTAGTTTCTGATCCTGTGTGCTTGACTCATGGACGTTACACTTTGCAGCTTCCTTACCAGGCAAGATACATTGCCAAATTGCTTACAGTACTTTGCATGCTTATTATATTTCTGTATATTCATTGCATGTGTGTTTTCTTTCAGTCATAAGTATATGCTATAAATATATATGTTGACACACACTTGACACATAGTATCATGGGAGAGGAGGACAATCATTAGGCGTATGGGCTATAACCACTCTGGTAAACCGTAGTAACTAGCACGCACTATGGTAATCGTGTCCGATGTTCGCTATCCCGCGGTATGTCGGCTGATGGTGTCACGGTGGTCGCTACCCACGCGGTATGACGGCTGATGATGTTCCTGACGTGTGTGTGAGTTGTGAGATTAGATAGAGTAGCCTACCCATGCCCATACGTTGAAAAGTTGTCCTCATTATGCATTTCATATAGATTGTCTTGAACAGCGTACTTATATATTTTTTCGTCTATATTACATGTTTACTGTATTCAATTGGCATGCTTCTATGTATCTTGTTACGTCCCTCTGAGGACTTGGTCCCTTTCCAGGTATGGACGATCTTGACTATTCGGAGGAGCACGGATCATGACTTACTACTTATCTCTTCCGAGGAGGTCTTACCTTCTTAGCATCTTTGATTATCTCTAGCAATGGATCGCTTCGCTGATACCTTTATATCATCATCTTATTTATATTGGAGATTTACCCTTCTCCCTCATTTTAATATTGATATAGTCATTGGTAGTGGATTTGTCTCCACCCGACTATTATTTTGGATTATTCAGACTCATTATTCTAGTTTAGTTTTTTTTTTTCTATGACTTGTTGTGTGGATGAGATTAGTATATCTGTGACTTATGACACTATATATACCATATGTGAGTTTATATTCATATTACAGCGTATGTGTGTATTATGGTATCCATATATTGGAGTTGCCATATACATACGGCTGGCATGCTTACATATTCCTAGTCCTACGTATTTTGGGACTGGGACGTGACAAGTGACTTAGCTAGTTCAGTATTTTATATTGGACTAGATTTGTTTTCAGCTTTGAGACATTGATATGTTGTATTTGAGACTTATATTGTGTTGTGATAGCTAGACTTTAGTCTTGTCATTGTTGATGATTTGAGTTGTAAATTTCTAGACTTCTCTTGATACCTCATTTCATATATTTATCGTGCCATTCATCTCCCTTATAGATTATTATGATTGAATATTGGTTTGACATTATCTTTATATTTATCTTGTCCTCCTTATGGGGTGGAGATATCATTGACATATTATATATATTATTGTGAGAGATGATAGATAGTATTGTTGACATAGACAATGTTCTACCGCCGATGTTGCAGCGTAGGCTGGATGTGTCCACGTACTCGTGTCCGAATATACGGTTGCGGGTCATGACAGTACTGGCCATCGTCATGTGTTCTAGTCCTCAGTATTTTGGGACTTAGCGTAACACACACCGATGCTATTCTGCTCAGCCTCGCTGCCATGCACCCCCACAACCTCTCACCAACGTGAGCATGCAAAATGCACCATCAAAGCATTACTTTGCGCAAAATGTCTCTTTGCCCACGCCCGAGCCTAGCTCGGAAGGGATATCTCTAAGAATGGTGACAAAACTATTTGTTGATTGTGGGATTTGAACCTAGCCACTAGAAAATTCTACCATACTAATCACTTGAGTTAACACACCACATGTATATAAGTAAATAAATAAATGGTCAAATATTAAAATACACACACATAAGATTTGTTCCAAATAAAATAGTGAGATCCAGCCATCTATGAACTAACCCCAACAATATTCTCCAAGAATATTGGCCAAACAAAACCCTAGAAGTGAGAAGCCACTAGGAAGGATGCATTAATAAGCTTTGCACATTCTGAGTTCTCTATGCTAATGTTGTAGCTAGTACACTTGGTACTTTATAATGTGTTGGTTAAATTTCTAGAATGCAAAGAAGAAAATTTTATACAGAAATTGAGTAGGATTAGATGCACGTTATAGAATGTTGCCTTCAAAATAGATTTAGCCCCCACAGACGGTGCACCAGAGATAACGACGATCTAAATATGACTTGATTAAGTTTTTTCCATTTTGATTGTAATCCTCTTTTGATCAATATTTTCTTACGCTTAATTTTTTTATCATTATTTGATTGGCATCATTTTAAAAATTTCGTAATGATATTAAAAAGTTCAAGATCAGATTCGTCTAAAAATAAAATTTGTCGTGAAAAAATACATTTGCATTGAACTTATCACATTAAATTGTATTTATCTTATTTATATTTGTTATCCCTTAATAATTACCTAGTTGGAATGAAGATAATTCTAATACAAAAGTTAGCAATTTTTTTTTAGATGTCCGACGTTACGTTAGCAAATTTTTTTTAGATGTCCGACGTTACGTTTAAGATTTTGTGTACGCTGCGTTGCATGCATTTTCGGCCAACTGTCTCCCACTCTCACCATTATGGAAGGAATAATACGTCCCTTTGGCTCAATCTACTACTCAATCAGGATCTTATATCTCTTTTCGATAACCACAAGGATCATAGTTCGGCCAAAATTTCTTATTATTACTGACTTACTACAATACTATAGTATAATTAACAAGGATTAATATGCATAAAATACAACACTTCCAGTTAGCTACTCGCACCGCTTTTCACGCCTCCTACAAACTGGAATAAACTGCACCCAACTCCAGTCCTCCCCGCGCTTTTCCAATTTATATTTCCAGCAAGCAAACAAGCCGCGCCACCAAAATCCCCAAAACACCCCTTAGTAAACAGACCCGACATTCCCAAAATGCCCCTATAAACTCCCATAAATTCCCATTTCAAACGCCCCTGCTCCTCCTCCTCCTCCTCCTCCGAGTTACTCTCGCAACCCTAACAATTCTCGCGCTGGAACTCCTCCCATGGCGTCCATCTTACCCCCGCTCGACTTCGACCCCCACCCCAAGGGCCACGGTTCGGCGACCCCGTCCCCGGCGTCCTCCTCCATGGACGACCTCTTCCGGAAAATCTCCACCGCCGTCGCCGCAGACCCCGACGGCGCCGACCTATTCGCGAAGGCCGAGGCTGGCGGCGGCGGCGGGATCACGCTGGAGGAGTATTTGAGCAAGGACGATATCAGATTCCCGGTGGATCCGGCGGCGGGAGCGGCGGGGGAGAATCCGGCGATGGAGTTCGGGAACGGAGGAGGGGGCGGGGGGAGGGGGAGGGGGAGGAAGAGGCCGTCGATGGATCCGGTGGATCGCGCGGCGCTGCAGCGGCAGAAGAGGATGATCAAGAACCGGGAGTCGGCCGCGAGATCGAGGGAGAGGAAGCAGGTCTGTGGATTATCAAATTTCGTCCTTTATTATTAAGTTAATTTTGGTTGAATTTGTGGTAAAAAGTTCTACTTTTGTTTTGTAGGCTTACACCGTGGAACTCGAATCGTTGGTGACGAAGCTGGAGGAAGAGAATGCTCGGCTCGTTAGAGAACAGGTATTGACTGATCTGCAATTGTTTGCTCATGAGATCTATAATCAGTTCCATTTTGGGAATTTATATTGTACGGACAAGAACACGACACAATACGGACTTATGACCCCGAAATTGGTGGATTTTGCTTATTTTGGAGGGCGCGTGTCTGTGCTCAACACGCATCCAGCACGGACCCAGCATGAACAGGGCACTGATTTTGAAATTATGTGCTTTGTGGTAATGTAATCAATATAATAAACAACAAAAAAAGGGGGGGGAGTGGGGGAGTGGATTATCTCGATACGTAGACAAAGTTGGTAGCTTCTAATTTCATGAACCACTTAAATATGTCCTAAACTATCATATCAATTTAATATAATAAGGGGAAAATTATAGTAATACCTAAATAGGTTTGTCAGCTTTTATAATAATTGCATACTCTTGTAAGTTGTAAGGTTGAGATTTGATTATAACTTCATGTATTGAATTGCAGGAGGAGCTTCATAGGAAAAGGCTTAAACAGGCAGGTTTTGCACAAGTCAATTTTTATATTGATAGTAGAATCTAACATGTCACTTAGTCGTTTTGTTATGGTATTCGAATGACCTCCTTGACTGCGATATCTTATGCTAGAATCGTAAATTAGCAATACTGTCTGCAGCATAAATTATTGACCTATATAATCACATTCAATAGCTTAGCTGTAAAATGGATTATTACTGTTTTACTTTTGTACTCTCTCTATATTAAAAAGACTTAAAAGTTTTTGCTTCTTAAAGGTGTTATTATGTGATTTGTGATGCTAAAGCACCCACTGTTAGGACATAGGATTGAATTGCTCGTCAATCTCTATCAGAGAGTTTTAGTGGGTTACACATGCCAGGCTGCTGTCTAAAGTGAACTTAAATTGATGTCTGTTCGGAATGGACTGTGAAGCACTCTTTCTCCATTATCCTATCTTTGTAATTCTGTAGTGTGATCAAGATTATAGGTGAGTAGGATTTATAGATCAAGTATGACATGATAAGGTGACCAAAATTTCCATTCTTGAGTTGAGGGTAAAAATGTTTTAGTGCTCGATTTAGTGCCCAAGTTTTTTTAAATTTTGCAGGTCACATGATAAGAGATTAACTTTGACCTTTATACGTTGGTATTTCTCTTTTGAAACTTCCATTAGGCTTTTATCAGAAATAAGAATGAGGGAAAACACTACTCATACAGTCATACTTTCAACAGTTTCAAAATGACTTAAATCAAAGGACTAGAAGATTGTGGAAAGAGGAGGTGAAAAGGAGAACATGTACATATTAATAATGTTGCTTTAGGACATTCTAATTTAATGATGGCTATTACTTGTTTACCATGTGCCTGGATCGACTCAGTAAGCAACTCCATGCTCCAAGAATTTTGAGATGAATTTGGGTAGTCTTTTTATTTCTCTAGTCTATTGAGAAATTTATAACTGATCAAATTGGTATCTTTCTTATTTTACCCCTTCCCCTCCCCTTAAGAGATGGCTCTGGTGCTAATGAGGAATTTGTCAGTTTCTTATAACTCCTTTGGAACAAAGTTGTGTGTTCATATGCAGTCTCAGCTTGCAACCAGGTATTGCTAAAGTTGAACAGGTTTGGTTGAAAGGTTGCCATATGGTGACATTCTCACGAAGCTATAAGGTGGGTGAGCTAAAGGGGTGAGATGAAAAGGATACTAGTAGAGATGTCTAATTTACTGCATTTGATGCGCCTATAGTTTATAGTATTGGGATACATATTTTGCAACAACATAATTGTTTTGAGAGGGAGCATTGTCTTGAATATATTTGAATGAAAGAATGCATATGCTAAAACTACTATAACATTATTATGCTAACAGCTAACAGCTAACAGCTATCGGTATACTTGTATTAAGCAGAACCATAGAGTTCTAGGGAACAATGTCAAATATCTTTCCATGTAAAATGTTTCCTGGTATAACGTTTGAAAACTTTTATGAATGTACAACTCTAAAGAATAACGTGAGTTGGGTCCTTCCGAACAATATTGTTCGTCATTCAATAATCACAAAATTAGCTGGGAAGTGGTCTGACCAATGTTCGTAGTGGAAACAATGAGAACTTTTGGAACTTTGGGTCTCAGCCAATATATTGCAAAACAGATCCGGAAGTTCTTTTATTGCCGGATACTTCGTTATATTGGCTTAACTATGTACTTTGGCCCTGATGAATCAACATTCTAAGAAAATATCATTTCTAGAATTTTTCTGTCCTGGTGTTTTTGGTACGTGGCTGATGATTAGAGGGCGCTCACATAGTTTTATACGTTGGAGTTTGTGTGTTGTCCTTGGACTTGAACTTTGTTATTAGGAGGATGGATTGGACTATGTCACTGTAAGGAATCACAGAAAGGGTATTTTGTTCTTAAGGTTCATATTATGAAATATTTAACAAAAGTACTGAAATTTCCAGTAGTTATCACAAATATAATATTAATTGATGAACCCTTTGTCTGTACTTGGTGTTATATGAATGCTTCTTATTCTTATGCCTATTTTGATCCTTATACTTGGCTGATGAGTTGAAGTTGTCTTCATCTTGAAAATGCATTTGAAAACTTAGTTACACGTTAGCTCAGCGGCGAGATCTATTAACTGAGCAGTTCATTGACCTCTTCCACTCATGATGATTAGCAGATAACATTTTCAAAACAAGGACTAAAAGGTGGCTGATATCATTATATATTGACTGTGTGAGATCGGAATTGGACATAACTGATTGGAAAGTTGAGGACAAATATTGGTATATACAGTCCAGTTGGGGGAGCTTTGGAAGTTTCAGTCAGCTTCAAAATGGTCAAAACTAAACTTTCTGAAAGTGGCAGAAATAGTTATGCTAAATTTGACATTTATTTTGGTTACAATCGTGAAAAAATGGCATGTAGTTTGGTTGGATATGTATGATAGAGTTGCAACGACCGCATGAAATATTGGAGGAGATAATAAACCATTTCGTATCACTCTTGGCTTGCATAAATGATCAACATTAAGTCCTTTCTTTTGTGCTAGTTATGGATGAAATTAGTAGGGATATTCAGGAGGAGATTCCAAAGCGTATGATGTTGATTTTATTAGAGAAGGGTTAGATGTTAAAATATATGTGTGGAGAGAAACTCTGGAACTAAGAGTTTCAAAAAGTATGACGAAAACAAAGTATATTAAATATAACGGAAAGTGGGAGAAGTCAAAGAGAGCCGAGAGAGGAATACATTTTTTGGATCATTCATTCATGACGATGGAGAGATTGAGAAGGATGTGTTGTGCATAAACTTAAAATGAAATATAGTAGTACTTTTGGAGTACTTTGTGATCACATGATACCATTGAAGTTGAAGGAAAAGTATATACAACAATTATAAGACCAAACATGATTTATGGATCAAAGTATTGGACAATTAAGGAACACGTCCACAAAAATAGAGTATCTGATAATGCTAAGATGGATGGATGGCAATATTTTAAAATATAGGAAAAGAAACGAATATATTTGTAGAATGTTGGAGGTGACGTCAATTGAGGACAATACGAGAAAAATTCATCTTAGGTGGCTTGGGCATGTGCAACACAAACCATTAGTTGCATCAGTAAGGAGGAACGGTGCGATACCATTAGATGCAATACTAAGGAGGAACTATAAGATACTAGTTAAAGGAGCCACCTCGAATAGGGGTAACAAATATGGATATAAAGAAGAATATGGTTTTTGTCAATGTTACCAAGAACATCCCTTGACTGAGCTTAATGGACGAAAATGATTCAAACAACAGACCCCCAAAATTTTGTTGTTTTATTACTCGTGCAATCATCTCAAAGATATTATGATCTGTTTCTTTCCTTTCTTAAATTTTCCCAAAATGTGGATGTGTATTGATTTGGTTTTTCCGTAAATTTTCAATTGCTATGGGAAGATCAATGTTATGGCAACCTCGTCGTGGAGAACTTATGTATCATCATTGGTTCTCCATCCTCTCCTTTGGCACCAATTTACCTGAATTGTAGAATCTAATGCATGGACTATTTGTAACAAACATTTATTATGTCATTGATAGTTCTACTATTCGAAATAAGTTAATGAGAGATTATTAGGTTTTCTCTTCACGTATTTTGATTTCTTTCTCAGTTGACCGAAAACTTACTCAATCCAACTTAAAGTTGTTTTATAGTCTGATAACCAAAGGTAATTTACCTCCTCTTCTTAGTATAAAGAGAGGATGTAAGCCATGCTCATATTACGCAAAGTGAAGGTTAAATTATCATTCTTCATCTTCATATTTGACACTGATGTATCAGTAGTAAAAATACTAGTACACTTTATCAGCTTGCGGAGGTAAGAACTAAAATTCCAGAGTGGAGAGGAGCAGAAATTAACAATGCGCAATCCACATAAACCATTGACACTCCAAAACCCATGCTTGTGCAGGCAAGAACCTAAAACAGAGTCGAGTATAGAAAAATTAGCAATGAGAAACATAGGCAAACCACTGTTTTTTTTTTCCAAATGGATGGTATGTTGCAGTGAAACTTCTTGGAAGCACAGAGATTCCAGAGTTTGATGCTGTCTCCATTAGATATCTATGTTTGCACGGCATAGGATTTGGCCACAAACCTTTGTATCCGATTTTAAAGGTTCATGTGTGTCCACTGCCTTAATTAGGACAAATACCTCCTTTCAAGAAGAAACGATACAGTATGTTGTTATGCATTTTGCGCTTTCCTTCTGCATCAAACTAGGAAGCACGGATTACTCCAATTTGGTTCCATATAGAATTCGCTCCCATATATGAAAGTTCCAAAAGTGAGTACTTGGTCTCAAATGCCTAGTACCCTACAAAGCTTTCCAACTCATACGCACACTACAAAGGGGACTCACTACAACATATTCATGCTATGGGTTTGCATCCCACTCTTCTCATTAGACCTCTCAAGCTTATGTCTCGAACGAGCCCGAGAAACTACATCCTCCTCTTCTCCCTGCATCATTCGCAACCATCTCTCATTTTCCATGGTGAGCTGATGATCTTCCGACCTCATATCGACCTCATCCGGGGCATCGGTTTCTCCTCCTAACTTGTTTGTAGCAATGTATGTCCGCTGTCATACTTTGGAACTTTATTGCCCAACAATCATCGAAGGGAGCTCCTCCCCCTGCCCGTGAACCCGTTGTATCCCTCCATGCCCAAAGGAAGTCTCCAAGTCCACACTACTTGCTCTACTTGTGGGTGCAGGGCGAGCACCACCATCCACTTCAGGGGATAATAAAGTTGTCATCGGTGACGATCTATCCAAATCCATGTTAGGCAACTGGATCGGATGAATATCCTCCCATGCCAGCTTTAACCCGATGACGACCAATCCTAGATTGTTATTGCCACCACGAGAACCCGTTGGAATGAGAGTTGAGGCGTCGTCTATAGCAAACTGAATCGAATGAACATTGGAGTTCCAGGACTCCAAACTTTCTTCTGCATGAGATCGCATGTCAACTGCAGCAGTCTTCGTTAGCCCTGCCACATTCTCACGCAACACTTCTATAACCTCTTCCCGAAGAGTATTACCTCTATATATTGTTTGGGAAGGGAGGAAAATTGGGGGAAAAATGGAAGAAAAATGAAAAGTAATGATGTTTAGGAAGGGGGAAGAAAAAATGGAGGAGAATTTGAGAGAAAAATTCATTTGGGCCCCACTAAAAAGTTTTTCTTCCAAAAGTGGAAGGAAAATTAAGAGAGGTGAGAGAATTTTTGAAGAATTTACCTAATTATCTTTAAAAAAGCTAAGCATTAATTATGATTTTTAAAAAAACAAGGGCTAAATAGTAATTATATCTTTATTCCACAAACAAACAAAAATTAATTCTTTAAGTTTTTCTTCCCTTACTTTTTAGTCATCCAAACAAGAAAAGAAAAAATTGACTTCACCTTCATTTTCCTCCCCTTTATTTTATTTTCACTCAAATTTTTCTTTCCCTCTCTATAAAAGTTCCCAAACACACCAGTAGGGTCTGGACAACTATCCATCATGTTTCATATACACCGGCATGCAACACATACGAGGGAACCACTCGTAAGCAACTTTTTGAACCTTGCCCTGTCAGGGAAACAAACATGAACAAATTTTGGTAGGCGATGGCATGCGGATATTTTCAGCAGAACCCGTGCAAAGGCAAGTCATCTGCGTCCTGCTGTGGCGTAATCTATCTTAATCGCCTTCCCTATAAACTAGACCAACTTACTCATGGATGTAGCATTCCGTAGTTGGGGCGGCAACCGCGGGAAGATAACCCAGATGGGGTCCGTGGCGAGCAAGTTCCAAGGAAACCGACAACTCCCATCTACGAAGGATGATCAAACGACCATCGTATGTCCATGGCTCGCGATTGAGTACATCCATCATCGCTAACTCCTCTATGAATTTTTCCTGATAGTAAATGGAAACTCCTCCAACTGGTTTCCAGAGCGCCCGAATGGTTTTCCCGATAGTAAATGGAAACTCCTCCAATAAGGCATGACGAGAATATGCGCCCACTCCTGTACCGAGGGCTCTACGTCTGCATCCGATATCTCAACCAGTCACTCGCCATTGAACTCTGATGGCTCATCGACAAACGGAAGCATATCCCCTTCCGCACCAGCCGCATCCCCCCTGAGTAGTAGTTTTGAAGAGATGTGCCCAAGTACTGAATTTCTTAGAACCGAAGGCAATCTCACCTTCATTTATAATGCTTCTGGCCTTATCTCCAAGTTTTCGCCCATCCCCATTACATGTCTGGGGGACCCGCTGTGGCAAAGAGCCCATACGAGCCCCATCTCCATCAGTGCCCAGTCCCATTTTGTTCCTCCTAGCCATAGGACTTGGACCTGCACGATGAGATTGTGCAGGCTAAGTTCCTCTTCTCGGGACTTGTGGAGGCCTGACTTCTTCCCTCCTCACCATACGAGGACCAGATGATCTCTGGAGGGTTCTTTGCTTCCTACGATGCACCAGCATCCACCCAGCATCATGAGGAAGAGGGCCATCAGGCCGAGAAGCCGCAGAACCCATGCTTCGAGAATTCACAGATCCCTGCCCAAGGGGAGCATCGTCCCTATCTAGGATTTAATCCATTATATATTTTTTATTATATATTATGACACTTCAAAATACAATGGACACTCTAAAATCAGTGTTGTTTCTGTGTCATCGTGTCGGTTTTGTGTCAGGGTCATATTTGTACTCATGCGACATAGGTAAGAAACAAAAAAAAGGGCCTCCTTCCCTTCCAGTAGGTACTTCTTGAAAACAAACAGGCCATGTGCCCTTTTCCTGTCAAAGTAGGATGCACCGCAGAGCATGAACTACAAAAAGAGTGTCCTATGGAGTACTTGATTAAATTGTCCGAGTGGCTGCAACCTAATTTTAACGAGAAATGAAGGGTGCAACGTGTAGTTTGTAACTATTTATGCAGTCAACTGGCATCAGTCCATGTAGGATTACATTCTAGGAGAATTAGTGGTTTATAATCAGCTAGAAGAACTCTAAAATTTAGTCCTTTGGGCAGCGTAGTTGCAAACAATGGAATGCACTTCTAAGAAATGGTACTGGTTCTTCCTGGTAATACTTGGGTGCAAGTTTATAGGCCTTTTAATATCCAATTGAGTTCTTTAACAACTGCGTACAATTTTTTTCTTATATGTGAAAGCTTGTTGTGGCTTATGTCTTCTGTAAAAATGTAGCTTACTGCCCAAGACTTAGTACTAGATAAAAGAGAGAGAAAACCCTTTTCTTCAGTAAAAGAACCAGAACCTGTTTGGATGCAGAAATTTTTCTAGGGGAGCAAAAATACATTCAATAAGCTCACTCATTTACCAAGTAGGCAACCATTCAGTTATTGACTAATTGTAAAGAAAAGAAAATCAATAATATGAGATACAAAGAAGTAATAGAAGAAACCAAAAACTCAGTGGGGAGGCAGCCCCTGACCTTTTTCTACTAAGCAACAAGAAACTGAAAACCAAAAAAAGAAAAGAAAAAGAAAGAACAATATATGAAAAAAAAAAGAAGGAAAATGGGATCTACCAGGTTGCATGTTCCTCCACGTGATGTTGCTTATATCCCATTGTTTTGAATGTTTTTGTAACCAAGGGCATGGAACATTCTAAAAAGCCTTGCACAAATACTAAAAAAAAGGGTCTTCTTTTAACCATTCTAAAAAATGGCCTTTTCCTGACATTCTAAGAGCGATGTTATTGCAGTTTCAAAAAAATAAAAAGGCCTAAATATAAAAAAATGGGGATTTCATGACCTTCCGATTTTTGTGCGATCATACAGCTTGCACATGCTCAGAAACAATCCTGCCCAAGGGCAGTCTGCTTGATTTAAAAGAAGTTATAGACGACTCTGTTATGTTACCAACACGATGCAATCTGATTGATGCAATCCTTCGGATGGCCAACAGTTAACCTCTGTGTGATGGTGGACTATCCTAATTCCTATGTTCGTGTTATAAATGTTTTTGAGAAACAAGGACAGGCTAAGCAGTGGCTCCATAAGGCTTTTTGCCATCTTCGCATGCTTCCTTCATGTTAGCTACGATGTCTAATAATTTCTTTCTACTGCATGAACTGCCTGTCAATGTAGTCTCTGTACTTTCTTTATTGGTTATTTTCTTGTTAGCGTCATGATTCTGATACTGCTTCGACTCGTTCCTTATATGCTGCTGAATTTACTTTGCAGCTCATGGAGAGCCTTGTTCCGGTCACGGAAAATAGGAGGTCACCACGATCTCTCCGCAGAACACACTCCCTGCAGTGGTAGAGGCAGTTCCATGCCGGCATGCATGGCCATGACTTGTAATTTGGAGATGTGGTGTTTCTCTGTTCCCCTTACTTTCATAGGACAAAAAAAGAGTTAAAATAACTGAGCAACTCCAGTTTGGTGAAGGACTGAATCTATGAAGAGGTCCATCCAGTAGGCAGGAGGTGCAACCAGAATAGATTAGCATGTGGGAAAAGTTGGAAAATGATACTTTTGGAACATAAAAGTTCTATGGTAAAATTAAAAAAAATTATATACTATATATAAGATTATATGCAAGCAGTGAAAAAAAAAGAAATAGAATATTGAGAAGCAAATTTAGATACATCTAAATAATCAGTTCCAGTTGGGTACTTTGTGGGAATTACATTGATCATGTGAATGCTCCCATGCTAATAGATCAATTATTCAAACATCATTGTGCCATTGTTATTCTACTTTCTCTAATTGCAATTATGACTTGCTTTTCTCCAGCAATGATGCATGAATGATAGTGCCAAAGTCTCGGGTCTCAACTCTCGACACAGCTTTTTTTGAAATTTGAAACCATTTTTAGCTCAAAAGTAGCAATAACGTTTCTCTATGCCTGGGGGGTTCAGGACCAGAGGAAAAGGAAGAGAGAGAGAGAGAGAGAGAGTAGAAGACAAACTAGTTTCCACGCCTTGGTGTTCCGTGTCTTCTCTTTGCAGCTGTTAGTGAAATGAATGTAAAATAATCGCCTCTTAATTAGTATCCGGCCTCCAAAACTTTGACCCAAACAACACTTGGTAGACAGTGGCACCTGTCTATGTTAGGTCAATAATGCTAAGTTTACTTCCAAATGCTTACAACTTTTTTACAACCCTTTCACCTCCCCAGCTAAGTGGGCCACTTCCTGTCTCTGTCTCATCTCTATCCCAATGAACGTGCACGTGACGACCATCCGAACAACCTGTTCCACCTCTCCCTCCTCCTCCAATGAACGGCCGTCACGTGGACGCCACGTGACCGTCACGTGGCGGTTGTAAGAGGGTTATAGACATTTGGTTGTAGTTATAGCACCACCCATGTTATGTAGGGATGTGATGTGATGTGATATGTGGGAGTTAAATTGTTCGATATAAGTTTATTTTTGTTTGTCCACCAAAACTAAGAACGTCTTCCACTTAAAGGGTTATCACATCTCATTTTTATTTAAACTAAAATTATTTTTGGGAGTGGTTTCATGAACATCTATACTAATTTTGACTAATAGTTTTACATATGGCAATTTTTTTTTTCTTAAGCTGTTGTTCATTGTACTGACAACTATTAGTGGTCCCTTTAACTGCAATTTTATCGATCATTACCACTTCAATCCATGTTAGTTAGACCGAACTCTAATATTAGCTGCTCTCTCTCTTCCTCTTCTTCTTTTTTTCCTTACTGTAGCGTTTACATATCAAAACCATCTACAATTAACTTTTGTCATTTTTATTTTAGCTCAATTTTAACGGGACATTTTCAAGTATTCAACTTTTTCAACTTGATAATCTAAACTTTAATATTAGACAACTTAATACCTCAACTATAGTTGTACAATTTAATATCTAACAGTATTAACGAAAAATTCTAAATTAAAAAAAATATATCCTCCCTCATTCGTGGTTACTTCAAATACCCCGAGGGGTGGGGGAGTAATTTGGTCAAAAATACATATTTATTTTTGTTGACGAAAAAATTAACCCATGACTGACAGAAGGTACCGACTTAAAAATATTTAATAATTAATTAATGGTATCAAATTGAAAAACTTGAATAATAAAGGATACAAAGTTCAAATTTAGCATTTATTTTATCCATTACAGATGGATTAAAGAATGGTAAACATTCAACTCAACAACTTGAAACAGCGCTCTGTGTTTGTATTAGAAGTGTGCTACAATGCATACTCGTATATTATTATTTACAAAAAATTTATTGTACCAATAATAATTTTATATTAATTAAGTATAACGATAGAAGTTTAAAAAAAATTAAAATTCCGATACATATCGCCAACACAGTTGGCGAAAATTCGGAGTGCTCACACATTCCTGATGATCCACCATGTTTCAATCGTGGTAAAGGCAATGCAACTACCAGAGTACGCAGATTGATTCCTGGGTGAAATTCTAGATTTGAGATACATAAGGTGGGATATTTGTCTCAAATGATGTCCTCCATTGATGATGGTAAGTTATTCCAAAAGTTTAACAAAATTTACTTCAAAAATTATAAGAAATTATATGCTCATAATTTGTAATGGTGCAGCCTACGGTGATGATGCATATAGATCTTGGTGGGGAGCTCCTCTTATCAGCAACAGAGCCTACCATTATGAGGAGTTTCGATTCCAACATCAAGCCATAGATGATTATAGTCTCCGGGGCTATTATGATTATGTAGAAGGGCTGGTACGTTATTTTTATATGAAAATGTCTATCTCCGTAGTACTTATTTACCTCCTCTATTGAATTCTATTTATTATTTCAGCTTCCAAATTTAAATATCGCATACCAAAATCATCCAGTGCATGGACAACCCGTTGCGCACATGGTTGACAAATTTTTGACTGCTATTTAACGATGACCGACTTCTCCGAACCCTCCCTTACTTATTCCAGGAGATTATCCTCAGGGTCTTGTTGCACAACGACAATCACGTCCCCCTAGGAAGTATACCTCAGTGGTATCAGGATGATAGTCTGCCACTGCAAGATGACGATGTCCCTCGGTGCACTGGTGCGGACACTACTCAGTGGGCTGGTGAGGGCCTGACTGGGGCACTTCTCAGGCGACGGCCGGTGCGGGCATTACTCAGTGGGCTGGTGCGGGCACTACTCAGTGGGTTGGTGAGGGCACTTCTCATTGGCCTGACTCGGGCACTTCTCAGGCGACGGCCGGTGCGGGCACTACTCAGTGGGCCCCCGAGGGAGATTCTCAGTGGGATAGCCTATTTGCCCCCGGAGTTACCAGCTATACGCATATCTTGACAACTCCAACAGCACCGATGCCATCTCAAGTGGAGGACAATCAAGGAGGTGGTGATGATGCGGCCCCGGAGAATACACGAGAAAAGAGGGACCAACTCAATCTAAGAGAGATTGATCGTCCGAACTATCAAAAATTAGCCAAGAGAGGTCGATGAAATTGTTATATCAGTATCAACTTTATTTAAATGCAACTTTCTTCTATTTCAATAAAATTACATATTGTTCTCATAAAATAAAACTATTTAAAAATCTACGACAATGTCTTTATTCTCTTGGTTGGTTTGTACATCTCCTTCTATTGTGTCATAAACCATTGCAGTTACTACATCGAAGATCTCTTGAAGCTTTGATCATTCGCTTTGATCCGGTTCTTCTTTGGTCTTTCCGTCTTGCGTCGTACATCTGGTACTCCAATGTGACCTCTAACCAATGTATTTTGGTGGTTATAAGGGACTGGAATTGGCTCCAGGTGCGGCTCATATACGCTTCTTAATACTTCCTTAGAGAAAATACCTGGATAAAAACTCTCGATGCTAATATTTTTAGACTTACACGCATAACATGCATGTACACATGGAAGCAAGTATGATACCACTTTAAACATGAATACGATTTTTTATCTAAGTCTACAACATATGTTCTATTATTTTACAATCTAATATTTCAAACAAATATATAACTATATTCAACGTTTGCAGCCGATGTTTTTCTTTTATGATAAGAGTCATAGTTTGTAACATCTTCGGACAATAATCAGTTTGGAGATTTTCAGCTTTTTGCATGTTCTTGTCCTAAAATGTTATAATTTTGGCTCGAATTCTATCAAGTAGTGTCGTTATTGGTTTATCATGTAAATTTTTTACCCAGTTATTGAAGCATTCAGCAAGATTTGACGTGTGAATACCTAATCTGGGACAAGAAGAATAAGCTATTATCGAGTGTAAAAAAATACGAGTTTCATCATTTACTGCAACGAGCCAGTTATAAACATCCATGTTTCCAGCTTTAATTTTTTTCAAACAATAGTTCGCATCTGTTTCATTATAGCATCTAGCAAGATAATCTAAACTATGTTGAAAATGTGGAATCTGAAGACTTTTTTTTAATTTTGTTTAAAATATTGAATACAAAAAAATGAGGCAATTCTGGAAAGATATCATTCATAGCCCTTATCAATCCTTTTTGTTTATCTGATATAAAAGAAATTGTATTCCATGCATCAAAATATTTTTCAAAAGATGTTCTCAAATCGTTTAAAAACCAAGTTCAAGAATCAGTATTTTCACTCTCAGCAACAGCATAAACAATTGGATATAATTGATAAAATTTGGATCATGAGCACAAGTAATAAATAAAATACCTTGATATCTAAAGGAAAGAAAAGTAGCATCAGTACAAATCACAGGTAAACATCCCCCTAAAAATTCATCAATGCATGCCTTAAAACAAATAAAAATTCTTTTAAATCTATTGTCTTCTGTAGTCTGTATAAAACATTGGCTACCTGGATTTGTCTTAATAATTCTAAAACCATACTCTTCAAGACTACTATACGCATCAATATAACTACCATTTATTTCGGATAGAGCAAGTTCCCTAGCTTTCCAAATATTATAATATTTAATATATATTCCGTGTTCTCAATATATATCATTTACAACATGCGGTGGACTATACGACTGATTATCTCAAATTTTATCAATAACGTTATTTTTAACTCATATAGTAGTAGCTAATGGATGAGAACCTGTTGTAAGTTCCCATAAACAAGAATGTACGTTTTCTAGCATAGTAATAACAAAACCTTCACCTTTACCACTTGCTTTAGCTATACTCTCCAATTACAACTTGAATCGTTACATTTATATACAATCCCACTAGCATTGTTTAAAGTAGCATGCCAAGTAAAATTGTGTGCAATTGCTATATCACTAATAAAATATCTAAATCAGAACGATTGTCAAATTTTCTTCCAATGATTTATTCAGAAATGCTAACACTATCAACATTTCCATCAAATTCATCATCTAAATTTTTAATTAAATCATCACTGTTTTCATCGTCGTTATTACCATCATGTACTATATGTTCTTGTTCAGTAAATGAAATAACTTGATGAGAAGAACTAGGAGCAGTATTAACTTGATTAGAAGCACGTATACTACTTACAATATTATTTCTAGGTGGTGGTGAAGTTACATAAATATTAATGTACGTTGTTTGTACATTAACTTCTAGAATAAATTTTAATGCTTGTTCACGAACTAACTTTATACAATTAGTTAAATAAATATGAACCAATATAAATTCATAATCAATAGAACATTGCTCAACAATTTGATTACGTAAACTATCAAACGAAATATTTCGATCAATTAAAAAAAATTCAATTAAACCTCCTTCATAAACTAACCCATTTAGCACACCTCCAACCGAATATAATATTGTTAGACTTTGATCCATGACAAGAGATTGAGCTTCTAAATACAGTGAGTGAGCTGAAGTAGCTTCTGTTGAGTAAGAGATGGACTTCTGTTGAGTGAGAAATGAATAGAAGAAAAAAAATTGAAAGTATACGTGGATTGAGTGAGAAATGAATAGCAGAAGAATGAATTTTTTTTTATAGATATGAAAAAAAAGAGCCGTTGTAAAAATATGGACGTTACAACATGAACATACCCAGAAAATAAACCAACAAAAAAATAACACAAAAAAACCAACACAAATCAAACCAAAACAAAAAACCAAAACAAAAAACCAAACCAAATCAAACCCTAAACATAAAAACAAAAAACAAACTAAAAAAAACCAACCGAGCACATTTTCGCCAACTCGGTTGGCGAAAATCCAACCGTTCCCGTCCAAAATTTGCCATGTCGGTTTTCGTCGGATTTTCGCCAACTGAGTTGGCGAAAATCGAACACTCCTAATTTTCGCCACCTAGGTTGGCAATATATATCAAAATTTTAATTTTTTTAAAACTTCTATTGTTATACTTAATTAATATAAAATTATTATCGGTACAATAAATTTTCTGTATTATTTATGACAAATATTAAGAGTAATACCAAAATGACTAGGAGACAAAATAATTTTTTACAGTTTTAGAATTATCAAAATTTTAACAGTCTTTTGCATATTCAGAACTACTGAAAAAATTTAAAACAAGGACTGATCGTTCTAAAATAACAAAGACTCGAAAAAAAAAATCAACAGTCAGTGCCCTTAGCATTTGTCTTAATTTCCTTTCTCTCCAACTCCCAAGGGCCCTTTGCATGGGTTTCTTTGCACCCTAATTTTCCTTTTCCCCAAGTATATATAGGCATATACACCTCTCCCACATTAATTCAAAGCATCTCTCTAGAGACCTCAATCTCATGGCTCTCTTCTACTTCTGCTCCCTCTTTGTCCTCTCTCTTACTGTTGGATACAGTACTATGGGTGAGTCGAGTGAGTTCACTATCACTAAGTAGTTGCACAAAACCTTCTGCTTTCTTCTTTGGCTAACAATCTTCTCTCCGCGTGCTTGTAGCTCATCATATCTCCGGAGTGAAGGTGATCCCACCCGACGCGTCGCCGCCCCCGGTGTCGGCTCCGTCGCCGACACCGACACCGGGGGGAGAATTATCCTCCAGTCCCTCCAGGGGATGGGGTTCCGTATCCGGTGCCGATCCGTCACCGGCGCCGGACAATTTTCCTCTGGTCCCCAAGGAACGGACGCATTCGAGGAGGAGTACCGGCCCTTCTGGAGCCCCGGAGGGCGGTGACGGGATACCGTTCATTAGCAGCAACCCGTCGGTTCCCCTCCCCACCGGTGTGACCGATACGGCTACCATCCACCCCTTGCCTACACCCGGCGGTGACCGTAACGACCAGGTTCTTTCTCTTTCTCCTCCTTCCCCTCCCCCACTTTTCTTCTTTTCATTTTAGCTTACCAAATACTTGCATTGTCAAAATTTTGGTAGTCTTCTGTCGTCCATAATATCATATTTCTGTTCCGAAGCTTTGAACTTACATTAACGGGATTCGAAACTTTGGACCAGTGTCTTATTTAAATTTTTACAAGAAAAATATAGGATTGATTGCACTAACATTTTCTATGTTACGATTTATTACACGGAGTATTCTTATTTTAAAATAATTGACACGGAGTATCCGAAGGCGAAAAAAATAATTGTGGAATATTATAATTATCCCCTTCACATTATTTTCAAAATAAGGGTACTACATGTCATTATTTTCAAAATAGGAGTACCATATTACAAATCAACAATATTAATTTTATTATTTGATGTTATAAAAGAGCAATACAACTATGCATATATATAGATGGGAAACGGATTCATATCCTTATAAAAGTAGGAGAAGAAATATGTATCCTTAGAGGAGAATAAATCCAATCATAAATCTAATCTAATTAAACTTAACACCTCCCTTCAAACTCACGGTGGATCAAACAGCTAGCATGAGTTTGTCCGATAGAAACTGAAATCAGCCAGCTGATCAACTGAAGTCACATACTGACCGACTTCGGGTTCTGAGACTGTTCTTGCTGCTGCTCCGCGTCCTCCGTCTACCACTTTCAAGAAGACTCGTACTCCCACTCCTCTTCTTTCTTCATGCACCTGTTGCGGGAAAAATATATATATAACATAGGAAAGGTTAGTACAATTAACCCAAAATATAACAAAATGTACATTACACATGTTAAACAAAAAAAAACACTTAGCTTTGAGAAAATTTGGAACCAAAAACAGGACTTCAGGTCTCTGAGCAGAGAAAAAGGTTTGATTTAAGATTTGAATGTTTGTTTTAATTTAAACATGATTAGGTGTGTTGCCTCAAAAAAAAAAAAATTTGTGTCATCCTAAAGAGTATAATAGAATAAGTTGTGTAGCCTCCCAGCCTGCGAGGCCCCGAGATGAAAGTGTGGTGCCAATAACACCATCACGGCGGTGTTGGGTCATGTCGTATTATGTTTGTGCAACATAACTTATTAGTACTTGCTTACGTATTTGGTGTTTTGCTCTTCATATACAGGTTGTGGGTTTGGGTTCGGTGGCTCGGGTTCAGAGGGCTCTGCTGGCATCGGTGACGATGTTCGTCGCTGCTTTGGTTTTGTGGATATTGTGATTTGTGAGAGAGAGATCTAACAAACGCTTCCTTCTTCTCCTTCTTCTTCTTCTTCTTCTTTTTAGGGCTTTTCCTCTTCAGCTTGATATTCTGGTGTAGTGATTATATGTATCCTTTTAATTAGGATGATTTAACTAGTTCTTACTTTGCATGTTGATACATTGCCATAAATCACTTTCTCAGGTGTGCAAGATTCACAAGTAATGCAGCTCCTACACACTCAGACGTTGGAAACTCGGACACGAAGTAGATCCTCTAGAATACACTAAGACACACTCAAATAGATACGGCTCATGTGTCGTGTCGTACCCATCTCTGTTCTCACGACACGGTTGCGTAAGTAAACCTTGTGACCCATATGAATGCCCCTGTAATGTTTGTTGCATAACACCATCACACATAATATTTATGGGAAGTGACCGTACCAGAAAGCTCTCGTTAATATTTAGCTCTACCAAATTAGAATCTTAAATGACCGGTGGCGGAACTATAATTAAAATGAGGGGACTGAACTTTAGGTATAGTTTGAGCGAAATAAGGACAGTAGTATCGCATCGTCCGAAATTTTAATTTTTTGAGAATTTATTTATCACTTAATCCAAACAAGAGAATTTATTTATCACTAGCATCGCATCGCCTCGGGGATCAATGTTCTAGATGTTGCTGTTTACTCTTTTTTGCACCAAATGGGTGAAATTTGAAACCCAATCTACTTAAAACACACTGCAAACAAGGGCGGAGTCCAAGTAGGGAATGGAGGGACTGTAGCCCTTCCCCCCACCCCAATATTAAAAAAAATATATCCGGATATATTGGTATATATTAAAATTTTTAATTCTTTTGTTTCTTTCAACTACAAGATGTTGAGACAATTCCTCATCTTTTTGCTGGTTAGCCAGATGGCTTTTGGCCTCTTTCGCGTCGTTGCCTCGACAGGCAGAACAATGATTTTTGCTATCACATTTGGTTCCTTTGTTCAGCTGGTCGTTATCGTGCTCAATGGCTTTGTCATATCAAGAAATAATATATGTACATGGACATATAAAAGATAAATTATTTGCCAACCGCAACTTAAAAATCTTTTTTCTTCTTTCAAAAAGTCTCTCCTTGTAGATCCGCAGATCCCGCAAGCACAAAAGCACTAGTAGATCGTGAGCCGATCGATGTGCTTCTTTTTCTTCGATTTTTTTATTTGCCAACTGTTTTTTAGTGTTAGAAATTTGTAACAGTAGAAATGTGTTTGGATTTAAAAAAAAATTTGTGTTAGAAAAACAGTGTAATGATGCCTTATGGAGGTGAAAATGTTCTAAAACACAAGCAAGAAACAATTCTAATTCAATACATATTTGGTGGTTATCTCCGTTCTCATTTGGTTTCCATCTTAACAAGAAATCTTTATTTTTTTTAGTGGGTGTGTTCAATTATTATCTTTTTTTGTATTTGAAGTATACAACAATAAAGTGATGAATAAGTCCAAATTTTGGTACTTTAGACGATACGATACTAGTATCCTCGTGCCACTCAAACTTGCCCCCTTAATTTAATTTTGAATGATAGCCCGCCACTGACTGCACAGTTGAGGAAGAAAGAAATTGGATTTCCATACTTTATTGTATGATTGTAACATTTAAGTTTCAGAACAAATTAGATTATGATCTGAGAGAATAGGTAACATTTATATAAAGTAACATTTCACTTAAAATGTAGGCATCTATCGATGTAAAATGTATATTTATCGATGTAAGGGACCGTTTGGTTCACTGAAGTAGAACGAAGTAAAAATTTTGGAAGTGAATCGTTTGATGCGCATCATGCGTATGCATATTTTATGAGTTATTTCGTTTGGATGGTTGTTGAAGTGAGTTGGAAAGTGTAACTTTTTGTAGTTCCGACGTTTGGTTTGTAAAAAAGTGATATAGTTTTTCACTTTTATATAGAATTATTTTTTTTGAAAATATTATTAGTGTATATTACAACAAAATTTAATTATTATTATTAAATAATATAAATTAATTATCATTAACATTATTATTATTATTATAAATTATTTTTCTCACAAATTTTTTCATTGTTATTAATAATTATTAAGCACATATATTTTATTATTATTATTATTAATAATAACTATTATTAATAACATTAATTAATTATTATTATTAAGTATTATAAATATCATATATTTATTATCTCTCACACAATTTATCTCTCTCTCTCTCTCTTTCTCTTTCTCCCAAACCATCCCCAGAGGGGATTATGAGCCCCTTGGTCGACGACTGCGCTCGTGAAGCCGAGGACACTCACGGAAGTCGTCTAGCTCTAAGAATATTGACGGAGGTCGCCTAGCTCGAAGGATCTCGACAAAGGTCCGACGCGGAGGTCATCTAGCTCGACAGATCTCGACTCCCGCTTGCCAAGGAGCACAAGAAATTCTGGTGTGGAGGTCACGGAGAGAGCGACGAAGCTCGACGAGGATCGCGGAGGTCACGGCGCTCGCGGAGGTCACGGCGCTCACGGAGCCCGACTCCGACGACTCCCCCATTTCTGTCCACTTCTCTCAATTTTTTTCGAAATCAGAAGTGAAAAAATGCATCGAGGAATTCTAATAATTCTGATCTTTCATAACATGCTACAAACCTCTTCAGTCCTATGTAATAATCTCAAGAAGATTTGACTTTCAATAGTAATAATCTCATCCTCATTAAGAAAAATTCTGTGTTATGCATGCAACCCAGACCCTTTTCTGCTCTGATCAATCAAACATTAACAGGAAATAAATATTGGTTATATATTTATTATGGTTTATGTATTATAGATCAATTGAGAAACTTCTCTTTAAAGAACATTAGTAAAATTGGTTCTGTTCTAACTCTTACAATGTGATTATTATTATTTTTTAATTTGTTTGATTGTTTAGTCTTTGTCCAACGTGAGTGCTGACTCGGTCTCTGGCTTTAACCTTATCATCTTGTCCAGAATCAGCAACAAAATTGTAACTTTTCTGTGGCCTTACCTTCAACTCAAAAGAAGTAGCTACATGGGCAAGATGTGAAGGGTTCTGGGGGTTGTTGCTTGTGAAAACAGTCTATTAGTCCATCTGCAGACTCAACCTCCTCCTTTTACACCACCACCTAGCTTCCTTGCTACCATGCCAGGAATCTACACGTCCGAGAGAAGGGCCATGCATGCCATCCTCCTCTCCTCTCCTCTCCTCTCCTCTCTTGGGCTGGCTCTAAGCTCCACTTACTAGAGCCTCAATATAGAAAGTAGGGACGGATCCAGAAACTAAAACTAGAGTGGACTACATTGAATTCGGATGGACTAGAGGCGGACAAATCCATATAAAAAATAAAATAAAATAAAAAACATAAGAGAAAAAAAAATTTTGAGTCCACCCCAGCAACACATTGGATCAGCCCTTGATAGAATTAAGTGTCACTGATAGCTTATACACCTATGTATAAAAATATATACAATTAATTACTAAATGTACCTACTTTCCACAAAGTACAACTAACACTTTCACTCCCCCCCCCCCCCCCCCTCTCTCTCACATAATAAAAAAACCTCAAGATTTTTTATTTGTATAAAAAATTAGAATATTATTCTGCTATGTCTATCTCCTTGTGAATTTTTTTTACCTCCTATCTTTTTGTAATCAGCAAGTATGCAAGCAGAGGCGTATTCATTGACCCCGTGAGAGTGTAGCTGCACTCCTTGAAATTTTGATTTTTTTTTTTTTATATATATCAGAAGTTAAAGCTAATTTACTAACATGCATTTCTTTCAAAGCAGTCCTTTTTTTTGAAAATTTTTTATAGCCTCTGGTCTAGTACTAGATCTAGAAACTTTAGTAAAACAAGTATTAAGGGTATTACTTGCATAATCATAATATCAATCACTCTGACAAAATGTAAAAGATTGTTCATCACAAATAATATTTTTTTAACTCGATCTTGTTACGAGCATCAGAATAAGTAAAGTTACCTATAGAAGATCATTGACCCCCAGTACTTAGCTGTATTTGTCTAACCTGCAGTGTGTTCTTGCCATAACAACTTTCGTAGTGTCTTCTTAAAGTGTATGTACCATCATTTTTTTTTTCATTTATAAACCTGCTTACATTTCTTGCATTGCGCACTTTTAGCTATTATTTTTTTATCTTTTGGATCTAAAACCGGTACGTCCTCACTATCACTGACAAATATTTTTTCAAAATAATTCCATAAAATAATTTTTTTTTCTATTTACAATATTAGTAGCCATACTTCTAACTTCAGGAGGTGACATTTGTGTCGGTGGTGTTGGTCCATCCGGTCTCAGTCAACTTGATTTTGATAGTTAACTAAACCATGCATTGATATGTCGCGATCTGAAGCCTCAACACTGCTATCTCATGTCGTCTGTATTGCGTCTATTCAAATGTAATCTTTTATTTATCTGAGTCTAGGATTGATGTAAGCTGAGTTCGACTGGCAAATCCAACTACCTATACCCAGATACCTAGTCCACTCAAATAAACCAAAGAACCTATCTACCAAATCAGGCTACATTCATTTACAAAGTCTACCATACTAAGAGACCGAACTCGTGCCGAACTCGGACCGAACTCGGTTACCCTTTTGGTATGAAATCAACCAGTTCATAAGCTCCTGATTTCTTGGCCCAACGGTTGGAAATTTAAATTAAACCCCATCCGAATTCTGGCCGAATTCTGTTTGCCTACACCCTATAAATAGGATTAGTATTCTTCATTCTTACTCACTCAACCATTCCTAGTCTTTTATCCTATTGTGAGCAAACCTCTAAAGCCTTAACTTTTCCATCTCAAAGAGCAACTCCCTAGCCTTCCTAGTGCCAAGTGCGATCTCGGTCTAGAAGTCTTCTGAGTTGTAAAGAGCTTTGTTCCATCAGTTATTCTCTCTCCCTCTCTAAGCTGTGAAGTTGCGAGACTTCGGATCAAACCTCGTGGTGTAAAGAAGTGGCAAGCCTTTGGATCAAAGCTTGTGATTCACTATTGGTGATTATAGTGGATAAAATTTCTAGCTTGAGTTCTCGGGACTGGACTAACTCTCAGAGGGAAACCAGTATACATCTTGGTATTTGCGTTTGCGTTTGCTTTCTCTCTCTCTCTCTACTTTACTGCTTTACTTTAATGTCTCTATATACACTGTTAGTTA
The DNA here is from genome assembly GCA_036927795.1 of Iris macrosiphon. NCBI lineage: Eukaryota > Viridiplantae > Streptophyta > Magnoliopsida > Asparagales > Iridaceae > Iris > Iris macrosiphon. The sequence goes on from JAYESA010000019.1 coordinate 55,567,228, forward strand.
GCAACTGCCTTAATTCTGATAATCTTAAATTGGATAGATTATTCCGCTGTACTCTATTCACCCCCTCTAGAGTTGCCTCACGGCCCTTCAATTGGTATCAGAGCAGGTGCTCATTATATAGGAACTATTGCTCATACCAAATGCTCCTTCAATTGGTATTAAAGCTAGTTCTCATGATATTTGGCTTAACATCCTAAGAGACTTATGGCAACTGTTAGATCTATCCACACCAACAATGGTGAAGGCCAGTCCACACATAGGCCACCCATATTTGACAGTACTAACTACACGTACTGGAAGACACGTATGAGCTTCTACCTAAAGTTACTTGATTTTGACCTTTAGGATATAGTAGTAGAAGGATACAAGAAGCCACCTAGAATAGTCATAGATGGTAACCTTGTAGAGAAGCCTCATGATAAGCACACAGACACCGAAAAAAAAAGCTAGTCTTGATGCTAAAGCTATTAACGCTCTATTTTGTGTTGTAGACAGAATTAAATTTAACAGGATCTCCACTTGCGAAACTTCGCACAAAGTATGAAAACTTCTTGAGGTCACTCATGAAGGAACCTCCCAAGTGAAAAAAATCTAAAATAAGTTGTCTAACACAAAGTATGAAGCATTCAAGATGAAGAAAAATGAGACGATCACTCAAATGTTCACGAGATTCCTCGACATCGTCAATTCTCTATTATCACTTGGAAAGGAGTAAAACAATCACGAGAAGATTTGCAATGTACTCAGGGGACTCACCAAGAATTGGAATCCCAAGGCCACTGCAATCATAGAAGAGAAATATCTTACCACGATGACTCTCAAAACGCTCATGGGCAAGCTGATAACTCACGAGCTGGATCTCAAGGAATTTGAAGAACCCACTCCCAAGGAGAAGACGATTGCTCTTAATGCACATCACAAAAAGGTCACCAACTATAACTCTGACGACACTGAGTCTCAAGATGAGAAAGTTGTCCTGACCACCAGAAACTTCAGAAAATTTCTAAATCTTGAGAGATCAAAGAAGAAGGAGCCAACTGACAACAGTGATGAAGAGCCTATAAGCTACAACCGAAAGAAGACAGGGCATATAAAGAAAGATTGTCCAACCCTAATAAAAGGAAATCGCCATAATTACTCATCCAGAAGAACATCATCACGAAAATATGCAAACACTAGTATTTAGCACGAAAGTGAAGCTAGTAAATCCGAAGAAGAGAATCCTCGAGAAGCAGTAAACCTATGCTTCATGGCGTTAGCTGATCAGGTAACAGATAACAACTCTTATGATGATTTTACTTTTGATGAACTAGGTAATGCTTTTAGTGATCTGCTTGATGATTTTCGGAAAGTTAGAAATAAGTACAAGCATGTTAAGAAAGATGTTCGAGAATGTCAGACTGAAATAGAGAGACTAACATCTCTACTAAGTGAAGTAAATGATATCTCTAACGATTCAGACTAGAATTATAGACTTAAGCTTAACCTCCACGAGGCACTTGCCAGTCTTGACAAGAGCTCTCAGGAGAACGCTAAACTTAAGGAAGAACTTGAATCTAAAAATAAGAAGTATTCCATTATTGCAGGTAGAATAGATGCTCTCACTCTAAATATAATAAAGTATATGCTACCTCTAAAAAGTTAGATATTAGATTGGGTAAACAGGTCGAACAAACCTCCACCCAACTTAACATGAGACACATAGCAAGACAAAAGAACACTCACAGCTATGCTCCTACCTACATGCATAACAATTCATTCAATCATATGTTTAGAACACATCATACAAATAGAATCAAACATAATCATGCATTCTATTATAGATATCCACAAATACCACACAAAAATGTCAAACACAATCATGCATTCTATCCACATAGACCACAAAGAACTGCTTCACACAATCATATCTATCATGCTGCACCAAGCATCAATCACACATCTATATGTTACTACTTAGGTAAGAAATGACATATATCTAGATTTTGTAGAACAAGAAAGTTAGTAGATATGAATGTTTATGCATGGGTACCAAAAACTAACACAGCAGGACCCTCAAAGAAATGGGTACCAAGGGTTACATCTATAACTTATTTTGTAGGTGGACCAACCCTCTCATGCTAGAAGCAAGTGGATTCTCGATAGTGATTGCTCACGACATATGACTGGTGATGCTAACTTATTTGCAACGTGTTCAATAAAGAAAGAAGGTTATGTCTCCTTCGGCAATAACCTCAGAGGAAATATTATTGGTAATGGTAACGTAGGTGTTCCTCACTATCCTGTCATAAAAGACATTTGTCTAGTAACGAAATTAAAACATAACCTACTCAACATCAGTCATCTAGCTGACCATGGTTACGGTATTAACTTCATTAAAAACAAATATTCTATTTATGAAAGATCAACTGGTAAGGTTATCTTTGATGGGATCAGGGAATACAATATATATATTTCTATCTTGCAAAAGACACTAACAATGCAGGCAAATGTCTATACGCCAACAAAGATGACAGCTGGCTATGGCATATGCATCAATGACACGCAACATGGACACTATTGCAAGACTATCTACAAAGAAACTCGTAAGAGACTTACCAGAGATTACTTTCAAGAAAGATATGGTATGTGTTGACTGTGAAAAGAATAAAGCTACTAAATCTTCTTTTAAATCAATTAACTCTGTAAGTACCTCTAGACCTCTACAACTCTTGCATATGGACTTGTTTGGACCCAGTAGAGTCGCCAGTCTTGGCGATAAGCTTTATGCTTATATTATTGTTGATGATTTTTCTAGATACACATGGATTTATTTTCTTGTAAATAAAAATAAAGTATTTTTTGAATTTGTCCCTTTTTACAAAAAGGTTCAAAACGAAAAAGGTTTCATGATTACTCGTATCCAAAGTGATCATGGAGGCGAATTCGAAAATAGTGATTTCAAAAGATTTTGCAATAAAAATGGTTTTTCTCATAATTTTTTTTGTCCTAGAACTCCACAACAAAATGGTGTTGTAGAGCGAAAGAATAGAACTCTTGGTGATATGGCTAGAGTCATGTTAAATCAGTATAAACTTCCAAAATACTTTTGGGCTGAAGTTGTAAGTACTTTATGCCATGTTTTGAATATGGTGCTTACTGGACCTATATCGAAGAAAACCCCCTATGAACTTTGGTTTGGTAGAATCCTCACAATTAGTTACTTTAAAGTTTTTGGCTGCAAATATTTTATTCTTAATACAAAGATAATCTAGAAAATTTTAACTCCAAGGCCAATGAAGGTATTTTTCTAGGTTATGCCGCCAAAAGTACAGGATTCAGAGTATTCAACAAGAACTCATTGACTACTGAAGAATCAATCAATGTTACATTTGATGAACACAACACTCAAGAACTAAACGACAACGACGATAAAAGTAGTCAACCAGCAACCAACAAGACATCAGAAGATACAAACAGTACAAATCATCCGGAAAGTCTGACAAGGAGACTAAAGTTCTCCACAGATCATCCTGAGGACTTGGTAATATGTGATGTATCAAAAGGTGTAAGTACACGTTCCTCAAATAGAGATATCATTGTAAATGTTGCTTTTATTTCTCAAATAGAACCTAAAAATACTGATGAAGCTTTTGCTGATGAATTTTAGATTTCACTACTAAAAATTACGGGATTAGCGACATTTTTAGCGACGTTAAGTTAAAACGTCGCTAATATTAAAGATATCAGCGACTCTAAATATTAATGTCGCTATACATCGCTGTTTGGCGACATATAATGATGTTTAGCGACTATAATTTAGTTTTTAAAAGAATAGTTGCTATAAGTTATCTAAGGTCGCTAAACGTCGCTGAATTTTATAATTTAGCGACGTTTATATTTTTAATATTTAGCGACGTATTTAGCGACGTCTGTGATGTCGCAAAACATTTTTGTTAGCGACGTTATTGTTTGACGTCGCTAAAATTTTGTTAATTAGGGATCGGTTTCGATTCCCCCTCATCTTTTAAAATTTTCCAAAATTTTAAAACCCGCTGCGTTCCCCACTCCCCTCTCCGGCGACCGACGTCCTCCACAGCGGCCTACTCCGGCATCCCTCTCCTCCTCCTCCTCCTCTAGGTAACCCCCTCTCTCTCTCTCTCACATGACACGGCATGACACTGACACAGACACGACACACACACGTGATAGCCACTGACACAAACATGACATACACACGTGACACTAACCCTAACCCTAACCCAAAACTTACACGACCTGGGATCAGGACCTAGGGTTAGGGTTAGGATTTTTGACCTGGGGTTAGGATTTTTGACTTGGGATCTTGGTTCTTCCAGTGCTACAAAAGGAAGCTGTTGTTGCTTCAACGCAATGTTGTTTGTTGTTGCTGCAATGTTGTACTGCTTGCTGTGTGCTCGAAGGGCCTTGCTGCATTACTGTTGGTGTAGCTCGGGTAGTTGCTGAATGTTGCTGCCACTGAAATGTTGTTTCAGTGCTAAAATGCTGATACATATGGCTGCACTGCTTTGGCCTTGTTGCAGTGCATTTCTGCACTGAAGAGGCAGCTGATGCACTGCCCGAGCCTACTCTGCTTGCTGCTCCTCTGTTGTGCTTGCTGTTTCCTGTGCATTGTACTGCATGCAGTGCCCGACCCTCTCCAAACACACACATACACACACAAGCACATATAACTACTCCTATATATTTCTATATACATATATATAACCACTTAGGGACACAACTATATATATATATATATAACACATGAGCAATATAAGTAGATACATAGATATACATATACATATACATATACATATACATATACATATACATACACTCTCGTGCCCTCCCTCCCCCCCCCCCCTCGGCAAGGAGATCTCGTGCTCTCCTCCTCTCAGTAAGGAGTTGGCGGATGTGGGGTAACCCATGCTGTAACCCAAGGCGTGTCGACTAGGGCTCCACTATTAGGTGCCCAAGGACCTAGCAAATCCTATGCGGAGACCTGTCGTGCTGGGTCAGATCATAGCAATGAAGATATATACTTTGTGGAACCAAAGTAAGTAGGGGATAAGCAGCGTGCCTCCTTCACAGCAAAAGAGATGGCTGAAACTGCCGAGTTTTGGAAGAACATCCTTATTCTTTTTGTTCTGGGAGACAAACCATTTTACATTAGATTCGGGCCTATGCCCATAGAGTATGATGCCAACTCCTTGGGCACCTGGTAAGCTTGAGGCACTAATTATGAATATATAAAATAACATCGAACTATTATTTTTTCTTTAAGCATTGAGAATATATAGGCCTTATGTTGTTCATGACCAATAACTACTACAACTCCTTTATGTTGCTGCACACTGATTCCTCACTGCTGCACTGTGCAGTACAGCTAGCTGCTAGCACAGAGCTGGCACACTAATCCCTCACTGCTGCACTGTGAAATGCTCTCCCTAGTGACCCGAGCTCACTTAATCACTCAAACAACCATATGCACACACACACACACACATACATAAGGCATTGTGTATCAAGTTAGAGCAGTTCTTACCTTCCTCCAGAGAATCATACTGTATTTAACGATTTATAGGACACATACGATCATTTTTGCAGAAGTATCTAGAAATGGATATGAATTACTATCTGCATTATCGTTCGTGGATGTACAACCGTCATCCTGATGACATGTGCGGTGTGTGAGATGAATTCATTGAGGGTGTATATCAGTTCCTGCAGTTCGCCAAGGCCTTGTGGATATAAACTACAAGCGTAGATATCAAGGCTACGAACCATTTGTCCTATCAAGTCAGGCTCAGCTCGTGTACTTCATAACTTATCTTAGACGGGGGACAGCGAGGTCGGATTGGTGGGCAGTATGCAAGACTAAAGCTAGAAATACCTTTGACATTGACAAAATAGCTTATTAGGAGGACAAGCTACCTCTTGTAACAAATATTATAGATGTGGACTCAACGGAAGTTACTCATTACACGAGTAATAATGTAGAAGATGTAGAATTATCCGAAGAGGAAGACGAAGATGAATTAGATGAAAGTGAAGACGAGGAGGAGGAAGAGGAGGACGAGGAAGGCGAACAAGATGAATTTTCTGAAGATGATTTAAAATTAAATATTTTGCCTGTAGAATGTACTATATTTTGACTGTAGAATGTACTATTTTGACTAATATATGTATTATATTTTGTACTGTAGAATGTATTATCTATTTAGACTTGTGACACCAGTAGTTATTTATTGTACAATTCTATGAATGCTGTGAGATATGCATAATATTTTGACTGTAGAATCTAATATATATTTGTGTATTTCTTTATTCATCATATGTTGTTATCAGGTATGACAGGACGACGCGGAGGGTTCGACAGGTCCCGAGGTAGACAAAGTGCTCCTCCGGTACTGCCTACTATTGGTTCTGGATCCTCGTCGTCCAGTACTCCAGTATATCGATTAGTCACATCTCTGATTGTGACGACGTTACGTGGCATCACTCCTGGGACGAGTAGTTCCAGGCCGGATAGTACTCCCTCATCCAGCGTTCCTCCTGCTGACGGAATCATGGAGATAGATGAGCATATGGAGGAGGTGCCGACATTGTCCCAGCATCAGCTAGATCCTCCATGCGCACCTCCAGAGGAGACGAGGACAGAGATTTGGACGAACGATACAAAGTATGTCAATTAAATGGTTTAGCATCATATATATCGTGTATTTCTTTATTCATCATATATTGACTTTTTCGATCAAAATAATTATCTCTGTATAGATATCGTCCATCGTCGGTTCAGAGACGCCTGGGCCTCTATCTGAGGAACAACTATAGTGGCCCTTGGATCAACTACTCGGAAGCTCCGGAGGAGAGGAAGGCGTTCTGGTTTGCGCACTTCAAGGTAAAAGTATATTATATAAATCCTCTAATTTATGTATATTATATAACTTATCCGTGATGCTCACTTACTAAATTATTTATTGTAGCAAACGTTTTTCTATCCTCTGCACCGGGCCGAGTTGATCGAGTAGATATTTTCTGCCGTTGATGCCAAGCTTATTCGTGATGCTCTGGATGACCAGAAGGCTCGTGATCGTACAGAAAAACTGATCCAAGGTTGGATCACGCCTGAGCAGTGGACTGCGATGAGGGCTAGATTCGACGATCCGAGGTACAAGGAAAGGTCTGAGAAGGCCAAGGCGGCTAGGTGGAATGATGCAAAGTGGTATGGTGGCTCGATTCCGATGACGAAATATTTTCGTCGTTTGATATATTTTTATTTAAGATATATTATTTTAATATAAGTACGATAAAATGGTAGTAGGAAAAAATATTTAATTTTAGTACTAAATAATATATTTTTAACAGGTACAGAGGGGTGAGGATGCAAATATGGTGACCGTCTTCCTGGCCATCCATCGAAAGGACAAAAATCCCATTGATGAGAGGGCCTCGCAGACCTATGTTAGTATTACTTTACTTTGTGTTAATTTTAATATAACTTAGGCAATTATCGAGTATCCAAACTTTTCTAGGTCGAGTATCTTAGGCTGCGTGAGCGGGCGACTGCTAGTGCACCTACAGCTGGAGAGGCTGGTACTTCCTCGCAGCCCACTCCAGCTCCGTCGGCGGACGAGCTGTGGGTGACCACCGCTGGTGGTCTCCAGAGGGGTACGTACTACGGTACGGGATCCTATGGCACCCTGGTTGCGACGCAGACATCTAGGGCCTCTCCGACAAGTGCGCATTCCCCACAGCCCTCGCAGTCGTCGGCCCGAGTCCAGGAGGCCGTTGACCGTCAGATTGTGTCTCTTCGTGATGAGTTATTGCGAAGGATGGAGGAGGAGCCCCTGTCCCAGTCGCAGGCGGACGATGCGACGCTCATCACACGATTTGATATGCTCGAGCGCAGCATCATGGAGCTCCGGGATTTGACAGCTGATCTTAGAGCCTCGACAGAGCACAGCATGACGGAGCTACATGCATCACAGCTATCCATGGGTGAGAGGCTGACGCTGATGCAGGATTCAATGGTTCATCGCAGTACGAGGCTGTTATCTACCATGGATTCTTACAACCAGTGAATCGCAGAGTTGGAGCGAATACGTCCTCCTGGTGCGCCTACATCGACACAGACTCCACCGACGTTACTGCCTTCTCCATCGACATCGGTGTCGATTTCACGGGAGTAGTATAATCTGTTCTTATCCTTCATGCGCGCTGGTGGTCATCCTCCTGCAGATCCGCAGTAGTCCTAGTTAGGACTATTTTATTATTGATTGTTTGTGTTTTAGACATTATTTTTTGTATTCTTTAGTATGAGGCTTTTAATTTGTTGTATTCTTTAGGAGACTCAGTTGTATGGATATTTGCTGCCTTCTTTACGACGATATTTTCTCCTGATTCAGTTTTTAATTTCAATATTTTGTTTTCTTCAAATTTTATTATATTATTTATATTAAATATATGTTAATTTATCAGTGTTGAGTATTCAAACCAAGGGGGTCGGTGAACCCAGTAAATTCAACGGAGGGTTGCTCCTGGTCTATTTGTACAGATTGTAAATTAATAAACTGCAGGAATAATAGTTTGAAAATAATTCAGTATTCATTTTTTTATATTTTTTACTGTATCATTAGCGACATTTTTAGCGACGTTTAGCGACGTTCAGACGCGTCGCTAAATATGTCGCTAATTTCGTCGATAAAAATGTCGCTAAAGACGTCGCTAAAAACGTCGCTAAACAAAGTCACTGTCCGTCGTAACTTGCTGACATGGCTGTATTGCCAGGTCATAGTGACGTTGCTATAAACGTCGCTACGTACGTCGCTAATTTGTGACATAAAGCAACTATATACACGTCGCTAAACATCGCTAATCTAGCGACGCATTTACGTCGCTAGAAAATGTCGGCATAGCGACGTTTAGCAACATTTTTTCTGTCAGCGACTAGCTTAAAGGCGACTTCAGTAAAACGTTACTAATTACGTCGCTAAAATTAATTAGCGATATTTTTTGATCATTTAGTGACGTTTTTTTACGTCGCTAATTTGACTTATTCTGACAGTGTTTCTGCTATGCAAGAGGAACTCAACCAATTTGAACATAATTAAGTTTGAAAACTTGTTCCTAAACCTAATGATTATCCGATCATTTGTACTAAATAGAGTTTTTGAAATAAATTAAATAAGGATGGTTCAGTTACACGTAACAAAGCACGTCTCGTAGCTCAAGGATACAACCAAGAGGAAGGTATTGACTACGATGAGATTTATACTCCTGTTGCTAGACTTGAATCTATCTGAATGCTTTGCGCCTTTGCTAGTTTTCATAACTTCAAACTTTTTCAAATGGATGTTAAAAGTGCTTTTCTAAATGGAGTTATCAAAGAAGATATTTTTGTCAAACAACCCCCTGGTTTTGAAGATTTTAAACACCCTGACCACGTATTCAAGTTACGAAAGGCTCTATACGGACTCAAACAAGTCCCTCGTGATTGGTATGAATGTCTTAGCTTCTTTCTACTTGGAAACAATTTTTCAAAAAGAAAAATTGATACTACCATTTTTTTATAAAATCTTCTGATGATTCTTTGTTATTCGTGCAAATATATGTTGACGATATCATATTTAGATCTACTAATGAGATGATACGTAACGGGTTTGCTAAGTGTATGCAGAGTGAATTTGAGATGAGCATGATGGGAGAACTGACTTTCTTTCTAGGATTGCAAATCAAACAAGATTCACAAGGAACTTGTCACGCCCCAGTCCCAAAATGCCGAGGGACTGGACACGTGGCAATGGCCAGCAGCACGCACCAATGGACAATCCAATTTAATGGATCCATCAGGGTATGCTTAAGCTGTAGTCTAACAATAAATAGAACAATTATTACAAGTTCCAGGTTATTCTAATCTCATCCACAACAGATAATCACAGATTAAATGCCAGAATAAATGCAAATAATATAAACTAACAATCTCAATAAAAGTGTCTCGGTGAACAATCCGAGAACAAGTCTGATACATCAAGCAAATAGATAGGGAATAAATAAACTGGAAATAGAAACATAAACAGAAATAACTGACTATATACAGCCAATGCTCAGGAGAAGTCCTCTGGAGCGATCTCGTCCTCAGGTCCTGGTACAGCTCCTGGAAGTGCTCCTGTACGGTGTATCTCTGGATGGATCTCTTCTGGTATACCTGGGGACATAATCCGGATCCAGGTCCTCAGGGGACATAGCAAGGTACAAGAAAGCTCAAGCCATAATCATGTAGTGTAGGAAATAAATGAAACAATAGGGTAAACTATGTAACCAGCTAAGTGATATGCAAGTTGAGAGCATCACTAGAACTCAGGCTGAAACTACTACAAGCTCTGTGTCGGGGAGCCGGTAGCAGCGATATCATGTGGTTGTTTAGCTCACAATGGGAGACTACGACGCCGGCATAATATAATCAACCTGTAGCCTGTGTGTCTCTCCCCACCCAATGTAACCACGCATATCATGACCATAATGTCTCATGTCCATGTCAAGCGGGATCATAACTAATACAACAAGTCGTATAGTATCTTTAAATACAATATCTCTGTCAAGTCCTGTATCCTATACAGAATCACCATGAATGTCTCAGGAAGACTCTGTCTCATGAATAGTGTCAGGTGTCCTGGGTTATGATGTACTTGATAAGACAAGTACGAGAATACATAGGGTCTCAATATCCATGTCTATGTGATGTTACCCAACTCCGCGTACGGGGTTGGCACCCGACTAGCAATCGGACGCTAAGTAAAGTCACTCGGTCCTGGGTTGAACAGTTAAACAAGTTATATATATTTTACACAAGAACTCAGGCAAGTACTATAACAGGAATTACTACGAGTTGGCAAAGTATAATTGCCCACTGATGTATAAATAAGTCAAGAAAATAAATAGCAAGCTGCAGGGTTTGGCAAGGTACACTTGCCTGTGGTTCCGGATCCAATTGTGGCTCTAACTTCAGCGGAAATTTCAGGTGGTACTCCGGTTGCTGAAACAAACATCACCATCAGATCCAGAAAATATCAAATAGCTAGAAACGCCTGTCCTGAGTCCAATTTGGAGACAAGGGCAAAAATGACAATTCCGGGCCAAAGCGGGGTCCACATGTGGGCTGCTTTGCACCAAAAAGCGTGTAAGGGTCAAAGGTCTCCAAATTCGTCAAACTTAGTGTCAACAGGTCAGGAACGATGATACGAACTCAACGAAACTTTCAGAATTGGATTCCGATGAGCCGATCACAAAATCGCCCGTCGAGTGGGGCTTGTGGGGCCCACGACACGCGATTTTGTCAACGTTCTCAGAATCAAACCAAACTTGGGTCACAGGACCAGCGTATTGCTACGAGTCCGAAGACACAAGTTTCGTTTCGATCCGACGTGTGTACACAAAGTTAGGACGCGTTCCAGAAAGGGAGGATACGGGACGGTGTCCGCGGATACGCATTGATTCCGGTGTGCACGCACACCCGAATCGACTTCTGTGAAATCCCGCACGTCCGTATCGATGGCGCGCACGTATCTGTGAAGATCGAACGCGACCAAGTCGTCCCGTTTGGCGGAGCGTACCCAGTTCCGGGGTGAATCAGGGCGTTATTTTTCCTGTTTTTGGATCGCGGTTCGCGATCGCCACAGGACGCGATGTCCCGAGCGGGTTGCACGGACACCGAGGGGGTCATGTAGGCTACGTAACGCAACTGACGGAATCGAAAACGGGTAAACGAACAGGGAGATACGCGTACCTGAACAGGGTCCGAAAAACCCGAAGAATCCGTGTCCGACACAAGAGAACTAGGGTTAGGGTTTCTGGGTTGTTGCCGGAGCTCCGGCAGCTCGGGGCACTGCGGCCGGAGGCGGAGGCCGAGGGGTGGCGCTGGCGACGCGCCGGAGCGGACGGGGAACGCCGGCGGCTGCCGGAGGCGGCGCAGCCGCTGCTGCAGGCTCGATCGGGGAGGGGCTGTTGCCGAGGGAGGGCGGAGCCGTGCGGCGCTGGCGCGGGGAGGAAGGAGTAGGGGGTCGGCGTCGCGGCGGGAGGCGGCGTGCTGGGTGGCGCGGTGGCGGTGAGGAGCGGTGGTCGGCGGGGGGGTTTTCAGGTGGCCGGAGGGAGGAGATCGGGGGGGAGGATTTTATAGGGGCGGAGAGCCAGGGGGTGGCGCTGGGTCGTGGCGGAGAAGGCGGGGTCGGGGGCTACGTGGCCGGGCGGAGCGGAGTGGAGCGGGGCCGTCGGCGTCGTGGCCGGGCGGAGCGGCGGGAGACGCGGGCTAGGGCAGAACGTGGGGGGGGAGGAAGAAACGGGTCGGGTGGCGGGTCTGGGTTTGGGTCGGGCGTAACCGACCCGACTCGCTAAGCGGGTTGGACCGGTCCGGTCTATCTGAACAGGGTTCAGCCGGTTCAGTCCGGTTTGAACCCGGTTCAGACCGGTTCAGTTGCGTATTTTATTTTTATATTTAATTATTAAAAATGGTTTTCGGGCATTTAAAAATGTTTTCGGGGTCCAATAAATTCCCAGAAAATTACCCTAAGTCCAGTATTTTATTTTACACCCAAAAATATTATTTTCATAATATTTTAATATACTTTAAAATCATTTAATTTTATTTAATGCCAAAAATACCTTATTTTTAATTAGTAAAAAATCCCAAAAATCCCAAAAAATTTTGAAAAATCCAGTTTTAAAATCTTGAAAAATCAGGGGATTTACAATCTACCCCCCTTAAGAGGATTGCGTCCTCGCAATCAAAGAATAATCGGTCAGCAGAGATGACACGGTTGTAAGTATCGTTCGAAACACATCACGAGATACTTAGGGAAATATCGTTTCCCTAAGAATTAAAGTTATGCACTTTCCAGAGTAAAGAAAATCTAGTTAAAGCAAAAGAACTACAATTTTTAGAAAACTAGATTATTATTAACAAGTTTCAAATTACTAGGTTGGGGCTGAGGTCACGAACCAAATAGCCGCGAGCTAAAACAAGACTAGAAACGGTATCTACGAATCATTTACGCGCATTAGCTACTCCACGAGTCTGCGCGTTCTCTACGGTCATCGTCAGGGCTTGCTCGCGTCCTTGCAGTCGATTCTTCTGCTGCTGAGCCTGCTGGAAGAGTAGTGCCTGGGGTATCAAGGGTGGCCTCGGCTGATACCCTCCTGGAGCTGGTGGTAGGACTTCTTGAACTTCCGTTTGCGGTGCTCCCATTGCTGGAGAGGCTGGCCTTGGTAACGCTTGCTGGCTACCCTTTGGTGCTTTTTCTCGACGCTCAGGGCATTCCCTTAATAAATGCTGACTGGATCCGCAAGCTAAGCATACTTTCTTTTTTCGTCTGCACTCGTCCTCAATATGGCCTCGCTTGCGACAATATGGACAGACAGGTAGTACTTACAGAGATGCTTCTGGCGGCTGGTGCATAGGAGAACTCTTTGCATTTTCTTCCTGTGGTGCTCCGGCAGGTGCTGATATGGCTGGTTGATGAATAATCACTGCTTTCTCTTGATGCTGAGGACAATCCTTGGCCAAGTGTTGATTGGTTCCGCAAATTAAGCATAATCCTAACTTGCGTCTGCACTCCTTATTAATATGGCCTATCTTGCCACAGTAGTAACAAGTAGGAAGGAATGAGGCTCTTGATGCTGCTCTCGGTGGTAGATTTATTTGTGGTCATTTTGTAGCTCTTTCCTGTTGCGCTTGGTCTGGTGCTGACGCATACGGCCGCTTCTGGCTGGACTCGATCCTTGTGGTGCACTCCACGGGTCGTGCTGCAGTAAGAACGTCCTCGTCTAAGGTAGTTGCATTTGAACTGATTAGCTTCCGGGACTCCGAGCTAATTCTGTCGATGAAGTTCTCCGCTTGGTTTTGCTGAGCTTCTTGTTGAATCTTCTGATATGCTTGCATCATTACGTAGAACATTCAGAACATTTGTTGTTCGTCCATAGGCTGTCCTAGTGGGAAGGAAGGCATCGGTAGAGTAGACTGCGTCGATGGTGGAACGTCATCTTGATGGGTTCTCGAGGCAGGCTGACTGGCTTGACTGCATTGTGATGATTGGCCTTCACCAACTGGTGTCACATCGTCTTCGTGGGTAACCACAATGCCTTGTGGTGTTTCTGCATGAGCCTCGTTGTTGGCTTATGGGTCTATTTTCCTGCATCCAAAATAAACAATAAGAGGCGCACAGGAATCAAGGCAGGATGCAAGTAATTTATTTGAAGTAGATATAGAGATCAAGAATGATTCAAGCAAGTGGATGAGATCCTAAAACTTATCCTATCTTATTGCAGGCCTGTTCGGTCCCTAAGTTGAAACCGAATAATTTAGTCGTTGAACTGCATGGGCCACAAAAAAAACCATGTCACGCCCCAGTCCCAAAATGCCGAGGGACTGGACACGTGGCAATGGACAGCAGCACGCACCAATGGATAACACAATTTAATGGATCCATCAGGGCATGCTTAAGCTGTAGTCTAACAATAAATAGAACAATTATTACAAGTCCCAGGTTATTCTAATCTCATCCACAACAGATAACCACAGATTAAATGCCAGAATAAATACAAATAATATAAACTAACAATCTCAATAAAAGTGTCTCGGTGAACAATCCGAGAACAAGTCTGATACATCAAGCAAATAGACAGGAAATAAATGAACTGGAAATAGAAACAGAAACAGAAATAACTGACTATATACAGCCAATGCTCAGGAGAAGTCCACTGGTGCAATCTCGTCCTCAGGTCCTGGTACAGCTCCTGGAAGTGCTCCTGTACGGTGTATCTCTGGATGGATCTCTTCTGCTATACCTGGGGACATAATCCAGATCCAGGTCCTCAGGGGACATAGCAAAGTACAAGAAAGCTCAAGCCATAATCATGCAGTGCAGGAAATAAATGAAACAATAGGACAAACTATGTAACCAGCTAAGTGATATGCAAGTTGAGAGCATCACTAGAACTCAGACTGAAACTACTACAAGCTATGTGTCGAGGAGCCGGTAGCAGTGATATCATATGGTTGTCTAGCTCACAATGGGAGACTACGACGCCGGCATAATATAATCAACCTGTAGCCTGTGTGTCTCTCCCCACCCAATGTAACCACGCATATCATGACCATAACGTCTCATGTCCATGTCAAGCGGGATCATAACTAATACAACAAGTCATATAGTATCTTTAAATACAATATCTCTGTCAAGTCCTGTATCCTATACAGAATCACCATGAATGTCTCAGGAAGACTCTGTCTCATGAATAGTGTCAGGTGTCCTGGGTTATGATGTACTTGATAAAACAAGTACGAGAATACATAGGGTCTCGATATCCATGTCTATGTGACGTTACCCAACTCCGCGTACGAGGTTGGCACCCGACTAGCAATCGGACGCTAAGTAAAGTCACTCGGTCCTGGGTTGAACAGTTAAACAAGTTATATATATTTTACACAAGAACTCAGGCAAGTACTATAACAGGAATTACTACGAGTTGGCAAAGTATAATTGCCCACTGATGTATAAATAAGTCAAGAAAATAAATAGCAAGCTGCAGGGTTTGGCAAGGTACACTTGCCTGTGGTTCCGGTTCCAATTATGGCTCTGAATTCAGCAGAAATTTCAGGCGGTACTCCGGTTGCTGAAACAAACATCACCATCAGATCCAGAAAATATCAAATAGCTAGAAACGCCTGTCCTTGAGTCCAATTTGGAGACAAGGGCAAAAATAATAATTCCGGGCCAAAGCGGGGTCCACATGTGGGCCGCTTTGCACCGAAAAGTGTGTCAGGGTCAAAGGTCTCCAAATTTGTCAAACTTAGTGTCAACAGGTCAGGAACGATGATACAAACTCAACGAAACTTCCAGAATTGGATTTCGATGAGCCGATCACAAAATCGCCCGTCGAGTGGGGCCTGTGGGGCCCACGACACGCGATTTTGTCAACGTTCTCAGAATCGAACCAAACTTGGGTCACAGAACCAGCGTATTGCTACGAGTCCGATGGCATAAGTTTCGTTTTGATCCGACGTGTGTACACAAAGTTAGGACGCATTCCAGAAATGGCGGATACGGGACAGTGTCCGCGGATACGCGTTGATTTTGGTGTGCACGCACACCCGAATCGACTTCTGCGAAATTCTGCACGTCCATATTGATGGCGCGCACGTATCTGTGAAGACCGCACGCGACCAAGTCCTCCCGTTTGGCGGGACGTACCCAGTTCCGGGGTGAATCAGGGCGTTATTTTTCCTGTTTTTGGATCGCGGTTCGCGATCGCCACAGGACGCGATGTCCCGAGCGGGTTGTACGGGCACCATGGGGGTTATGCAGGCTACGCAACGCAACTGACGGAATTAAAAACGGGTAAACGAGCAGGGAGATACGCGTACCTGAACAAGGTCCAAAAAACCCGAAGAATCCGTGTCCGACACGTGTCCGACACAAGAGAACTAGGGTTAGGGTTTCTGGGTTGTTGCCGGAGCTCCGGCGGTTCGGGGCACTGCGGCCGAAGGCGGAGGCCGAGGGGCGACGCTGGCGACGCGCCGGAGCGGACGGGGAACGCCGACGGCTGCCGGAGGCGGCGCAGCCGCTGCTGCGGGCTCGATCGGGGAGGGGCTGTTGCCGAGGGAGGGCGGAGCCGTGCGGCGCTAGCGCGGGGAGGAAGGAGTAGGGGGTCGGCGTCGCGGCGGGAGGCGGCGTGCTGGGTGGCGCGGTGGCGGTGAGGAGCGGTGGTCGGTGGGGGGGTTTTCAGGTGGCCGGAGGGAGGAGATCGGGGGGGAGGATTTTATAGGGGCGGAGAGTCAGGGGGTGGCGCTGGGTCATGGCGGAGAAGGCGGGGTCGGGGGCTACATGGCCGGGCGGAGCGGAGTGGAGCGGGGCCGTCGGCGTCGTGGCCGGGCGGAGCGGCGGGAGACGCGGGCTAGGGCAGAACGTGGGGGAGGAGGAAGAAACGGGTCGGGTGGCGGGTCTGGGTTTGGGTCGGGCGTAACCGACCCGACTCGCTAAGCGGGTTGGACCGGTCCGGTCTATCTGAACCGGGTTCAGCCGGTTCAGGCCGGTTTGAACCCGGTTCAGACCGGTTCAGTTGGGTATTTTATTTTTATATTTAATTATTAAAAATAGTTTTCGGGCATTTAAAAATGTTTTTGGGGTCCAATAAATTTCCAGAAAATTACCCTAAGTCCAGTATTTTATTTTACATCCAAAAATATTATTTTCATAATATTTTAATATACTTTAAAATCATTTAATTTTATTTAATGTCAAAAATATCTTGTTTTTAATTAGTAAAAATTTTCGAAAATCCCAGAAAATTCTGAAAAATTTAGTTTTAAAATCTTGAAAAATCAGGGGATTTACAGAACTTTTATCCATCAGGCTAAGTACATGAAGGATTTGCTCAAAAAGTTTGACATGGACAATGCAAAGCCTATCGGAACTCCAATGGCAACATCCACTAAGCTTGACCTTAATGATAGCAGTAAACCAACAGACATACGTAAGTATCGAGATATGATTGGTAGTTTATTATATCTAACTGCTAGTCGCCCAGACGTTATGTTTGTTGTATGTCTTTGTGCTAGATATCAGGCTAATCCTAAGAAATCACATTAGTGCGCAGTTAAGCGTATCTTTAGATACCTTAAAGGGACTTTGTCGGCATGCTTATGATATCCCAAAACCACGTCCTTTGACCTTGTTGGTTACTCGAATGTTTATTTTGCTGGATGCAAAGTCAATCGAAAAAGCACCAGCGGCACATGTCATTTCCTAAAAAAGTCTCTAGTCTCCTGGTTTAGCAAGAAATAAAATTTGGTTGCATTATCAACAACTGAGGATGAAGCAAACCCTAGAAGACTTAAATCTGCACTATAAGAACATTCATATTTTCTGTGATAACACTAGCACCATTAATCTCACCAAAAATCCAGTATGCCTTTCACGCACTAAGCACATAGAAATCCGTCATCATTTTCTAAGGGATCATCAATTATACGGAGATATTTGTTTAGAGTATGTGGACACGGAATATCAATTAGCAGACATATTTACTAAACCTTTAGCTAAAGATCGATTCAACTTTATCCATCGAGAATTAGGTCTTTTGGATTCAGATACAATATATGAATCATAAGATGCTTTACAAATTTATTTCGTCACACTTTTCAAAAAAAATTAAAATTTTCGGATACAAGCCAAAATGGCCCTTCTGTCAAAAAGGTGTAAATAACCTTAAGCGACACGGTATTTAAGTATCTTCAGACCACCGCTAGCTGAGATCCGGCCCCTACAACTTCTCCGAGATGATTTAAACTCTTGAAAACGTACGATTTAAGTTCAGCACTTATTATTCTGTATTTATATCAAGTCAAGAAAGGCATAATATCGATTAAAGTTACATTGAGATTTTGAAAATAAATGTCAACAGAATTCGGACCGAACTCGGGCCGAGCTCGGACTAAACTCGGTTAGTTTAATTCCAGAATATGCTATGTCATTTAATCTTCTTCCTAATTTAGGTTTCTGCTACTCTATATATAGATCTTTTCGTTGCTCATCCATTCAGAACAACGAAAATCATCCCTCCTCCACAAATAAACTTAGCTTTTCCTCCTACATCCTCTCCCAGTGGCCCCTAAAAGGAAAATAGATTCCTTTTTCGACTCTCTTTTCTGTCCCATTATGCCAAACATAGGAGAATTCGACGGTTTCACTTTTCGAAGCCTCAAAATTTTAAATGATTGGTTTAATGACTTCTCCAAGAGACACATCTGTTTTAGCCATCCTATTAATTTTTTTCCAAAACAAAGACTATCTACCTATTCTTTAAAAACTTCAACTTGAAGAACTTGTTACGACTCGTACCAATATTTATACCAATGTTCTATTGTAACTTAATATATGAACATGACACTATCTCATCTAGAGTTCGTGGTATTCCAATTGAATTCGATGCGGACGACTTGGGTAAAATTCTACGCATTTCTGCTGATGGACAAACCTTAGTCAACATCACGCAAGTTCAATTCGACCATGACTTAAGTCTAAATTCTTTCAAAAATATTATTTGTCACCCTCTTGAATGTCCACCTGAAAAATTTTATGCTAGATATTTGAATGGTTATTTCTTTGAAATGCATCGTATTATCTTTTCAACTTTTCTACCTAAGAAGACTTACTTTGATGAAGTCTGTTATCTAGAAATATCAGCTTTATATCACTTGCATTTCGGCATTAACTTCAATGTTCCCCAGACCATCTTATCTCAAATGGTTCAATGTCGCAAGAAATGGCGTCCACTACTATACGCCATGTACTTGCCAACCATTTTCAGCTATTTCGATATTCTATTGGATATTCGTCCAAATCTTGAGGAACCTTTATACCTCAATAGAATTCGAAGAATCGAACCAACTATGCTTCTACCTTATAACTCATCATCAAACTCCAACACTCATCCTGTTGATTTCGTCCCTCCTGTTGATGAACAACCACAAATCTTAGAGTCTATTTTAAATCTGTTGCATGATCGCTTCCACCAAGAAGATATACACAATTGTGCTACTGATCATCGTCAAACTCTTCAGACTCAAGCTCTTGGAAATACTTTGATAGACATCCAGTACACCCTATCGAAGCACCCAGTAGGACCTTTTTCGATTCTCAGAATCCAAATTAACAAGAATTTCATATTGATCACCCTATGTTCAGCAACATTTGGATCCAGCTGATGCCTTCTTTGATCCAAACAGAATAGTTGAACCTGATAAGAAGATGAAGAAAATGACAACTAATTACTCAATGGATTTAAAATATTTAAAAAGTTTACTTTTAGATGCTCTACTATGATGTTTCCACTACACATCTGTTTTTGTATATTTTTTTCAAATGAATAAAGTTTAAATGTAATTTTTTTTCTTTTGTTATTTATATATTATCCTGTATACACTTTACTCTCTTATTTTTTTTGTCATCTCACCGATTTAGGGGGAGCATGCCATTTCAATCAAATGACAACGGGAGAGAAAGACATACATGATACTAGCATACAAGATGATACTTGACAGACGTTGCCTTCAGCATATCAATTGCTCCACAGTTATGGGGGAGCCTTGCATATCACAAAGACTTGCAGTATCATTCATAGTTTGTCAATTATCAAAATGGGGGAGATTGTTGGCACATCCGATCTCAGTCAACTTAATTTTGATAGTTAACTAAACCATGCATTAATATATCGTGATCTGAAGCCTCAACACTGCTATCTCATGTTGTCTATATTACGTCTATTCAAATATAATATTTTATTTATTTGAGTCTAGGATTGATGTAAGCTGAGTCGCACTGGCAAATCTAAGTACCTATACCTAGATACCTAGTCCACTCAAATAAACCAAAGAACCTATCCACCAAATCAGGCCATATTCATTTACAAAGTCTACCATACTAAGAGACCGAACTCGGACCGAACTCGATTACCCTTTTGGTATGAAATCAACCAGTTCATAAGCTCCTGATTTCTTGGCCAACGGTTGGAAATTTGAATTAAACCACATCCGAATTCTGGTCGAATTATGTTTGCCTACACCCTATAAATAGGATTAGAATTCTTTATTCTTACTCACTTAACCATTCTTAGTCTTCTATCCTATTGTGACCAAACCTCTAAAGCCTTAACTTTTCTATCTCAAAGAACAACTCCCTAGCCTTCCTAGTGTCAAGTGCAATCTTGGTCTAGAAGTCTTCTGAGTTACAAAGTGGTTTGTTGCATCAGTTACTCTCTCTCTCTCTCTCTCTCTCTAAGCTGTGAAGTTGCGAGACTTCGGATCAAATCTCGTGGTGTAAAGAAGTGGCAAGCCTTCGGATCAAAGCTTGTGATTCACTATTGGTGATTATAGTGGATAAATTTTTGAGCTTGAGTTCTCGGGACTGGACTAGTCCTCTCAGAGAAAAACCAGTATACATTTTGGTGTTTGCTTTCTCTCTCTACTTTACTGTTTTACTTTACTGTCTCTATATACACTGTGAGTTAGCAACTGCCTTCATTCTGACAATCTTAAATTGGGTAGATTATTCTGCTGCACTCTATTCACCCCCTCTAGAGTTGTCTCACGGTCCTTCAGGTGGCACAAAATCATAAATATGATTAATTATAAATATTTTAGCATAATAATCAAAATTTTGTTTCGAATCACCTCCATAAGGATTGTTAGAACCAGTACCTTCCATATTTTAAAAATTATTTTTTTTAAAAAGAGTCAAAAATTATATTTATCTACCAACAAAACAAAAGAGAGGGAGAGGGGGGGGGGCAAGAAAAATTGAAAATCAGAAGAAAAAATAACTATTACGTAAGTTGATACTTGAAGCCTCCAAGAAAATTTGTACAAGTTGACTCAAGAATACTGCAGTTTAGCCTCCATAGATATGTACTTCAGAAATTATTTTCTTAGAAAATTTTGTAAGAGAAGGAAGAAGAAATATTGTTGTGATTAATTTTCATATTTTTTGGGTTATTTATAAAAAAAATTGAGCCAAAATGAACCCTTGTACACTCAAAATATAGTTGTTATAAGGGTATTTTGGTAAAAAAATACCCCCTCCAACGGCTACCAAAAAAAATTGACTCGGGTCTGACCGGGCCTGACAGGGTCGGCGACCGGGTCGGTTCGGACCGGTCCTACTGGATTTGAACGGTTATTCAGGTCCGACCCGGATGTCAACCGGGCCTGGCTAGCGGGTCGATTCCTTGGACCCAGCCCGGCTCCGCAGTGAGGGTGGGCCAAGCCGGGCCGGTCCATTGACCGGATTTATGCCGGTCCAGACCGACATTGATCTGGCCGGGCCCAGACCGATTTCAGGCCGTCCGAACCAATATACACCATGAGTTATGAGAAGTTTATTGTGGACTAAATTGTAGTTTTATTTTTATTACCGACAAATCTATAGAGATCGATAGAAAATTCAAAAAGATTTCGTGCATAGCTTTAGATTTTGATATAATTGATAACAGACAAAATATTTAAAATTCTTCAATAGTTTAGGTATTTAGTGATATAGTATAAAAAATATATATGTATCAAGTTGAACAATTAAAATACTTGAGAGTATTTAGTTAAAAAATAGTCTTAATATTTTAATCGAGTACTAACTTTGTATATCTTTAGTTATTTATTCTATGTTATATAAAATTATAATTTGTAAGATATAAAATCCATTAGAATTCAAAGTGTGATTCGATTTCTAATTTTCACAAATCAAAATATTCCAAGGCCAATTAGTCGATCCATGTCCGGTACATAATCGACTCGAGCTAGCCGTCTCGGTTTTACTCGAATCATGGAGTATGACTGTGTTTGGTCATTTTTGTAAAAATACAACCTGACTGGACCCAAAACTGGTCAAATCCAATTTGGGACAGTTCAGGTCCGACCATCCACACACATCTTGACATTTTTGTTCTTTTAGGGCTATTTGATATTACCACCCCCCCCCCCCCCCCCCCCCCCCCCCTCTTCGATTATGTATATTAATATTACCCCATGTTAGATTAAAAGTTGAGAATATCTTCCTGAAAGTGTCATTAATTTTTTTTTTTAACTATCCTTTTAAAACTCATTAACGACACTTTCACAAAAGACGACTTCAAGTTGATGTTGATTAAATAGTAAACATTTTATTTTTCTTCTGAAAATTTAAATTGAAGTTGGTAGGATAATCTTAATTAAGAAAAAAAATTATACTTGTCTCATTCAAATAATCATTTAGTAACATATTACTATAATATGTTAATTAAAGTTGGTATCATTGTCTTAATATTTAATTACAACTATTTAACTCTACTAATAATTACTAGCAATAATGCTAAGTTTACTAACAAATGTTACAACTTTCTTACAACCGGTCCCACCTCCCCTCTAACCCTCCCTTACATATGGTTCACATCCGGCCTCACCTCCTCTCTAATCTCTCCTTCTATATAGATTCATCTCCGGCCCTCACATTTTCTCTCTCTCCCTCAATGGAGGTCGGAGTATGCATTTGGTTGTAGGCATAGCATTAGCATTTGCCTAATTACTAGAGTATATATTGTACCTGTAACTGCGTGCATCAAAGTCAAAAAATTCAATTATTAAATAACATGCATGTATGATTTTTAAATTTGAAATTTGTTTTAGAACATTGTTTTTTAGCTTCTAAACTTTAAATCGAATCGTAACGTTGCAGTTAAATAGTAGGGCTAATTGGCATTTAGATGCTGGATTTTATACAAGCTTAAAACTTATGTTCTGATATATCTGTATGGAAAGTTTGGACTTTGATTTTTTTTTTTTGGTTTTTTTTTTTACTGTTATACTTTGAACATGAGTTCAAGGACAACTACCAATACATGCTTATGCTGGAAAGAAGAGTGTAATGGGAAAAAAAATTAAAACTAAAAATTCAGGGTCCAAACGTTAATTAGCCCTAAATATTAAGATAACTAATGGAATCATTGTAGTTAAATAGCAAGATAAGTAATCCATAGGTGATATCTAAGTATGATATTGTTATATGATTAGGACAGATTGTGTACTTTTCAAATTGAACCTAATTCAAAAAAATTGAAGGATCCAACATCTTAAACCTGGACCCTACCTATGTAAGCCACGAATTAAGAAGTTTGAGGTCAAAGACACCGAATAAGAAATACTAACATATTCATTAGCATTTTCATTAACATTCAAATCAAATAGAGTAATCATATTCGTACTTCCAAAATATTCCTCCAAACCATCTTTTCTTATGTGACGGCTGAAGTGACATACTAAATAGCATTATGTGACAGTTGACATCGCAAATTTTAACCCAAAAAATTAATCATAATTTTTTTCAATGTTATTATTAATGTTAATTTTAATATTAACGTTAAGTTTAATTTTAATATTAATTTTAATGTTAATTTAATTTTATAATTTGTCATGCTGCCACATTAACCGTCACGCCATCTGCTACATAAGAGAAAAGGTTTGGAGGAATATTTTGGATGTACAAATAACATTATTCAATCAAATATAGAAAAGTTTTAAAGTTGGTCTACGTAGAGCTTAGCTCCCTACACGCATCAACCATCAAGGAAGTCAAGAGAATCGGTTAAAAAAAAGGAAAGGAAGAAAGGGGGGGGGGGGGGGGAGAGAGAGAGAGAGAAATCCGAAAAACTTGGAAGCCAATTCTTCCTTTGTTTCTTTTAACAATTGACAAAAAAAAAAATTATGATAACGAATTTTGACAGAATTACATAGGAGACAACAAAGTTTGAAAAATGTAAGAAGAAATACAGAACATTATTATTATTAATGATATGAGTGCATGCATTTATACAGCCATTAGAAATGACAATATGATTACAAGATCACCATTACTATTTACTGTACTTGTACCTCTCTCAGTTCATTTTAAAAAAATTACATATTAAAAACACAGAACAACCAACCCACTATTGCTACTGGCGGTCTCGCAACCATACCGACATTGCTAATAGTGGTATAAGTGTATACATCCATACCGCTAAAAGTAATGACGTTCTTTATCTATTCTTGTATTTTCCAAACTTTGGTTTCCCTATTTAATTCTGTCAAACTTCGTTATCTTGGACATAAATTTTTGACAAAAATAACAAAAAATAGTTTAGACGAGAAAAGAAACTAGGGTGGCATTGATCCTCTCAAAATTTAAGTATCGTAATATGTTTATAGAGAATAAATTATGATATATGAGTCATCATTTATTGATTTACACTTATGATGGTTGGTATGGTAGTTTTTTTTTGACATAAATTTTAAATTCCATAACAAATATCTTATTTTATTTTGGCCTCTCCCTTTTTTTCCCCAAAATGTATATGAAATACTCAGGGTTTGTTTCGTTAGTAGTTATGACCCAATTTTCCAAGTTATAACGTAAGTAGCGTAGTAAATATCGTTTGACCCAAAGCTTTTGAGAATGTATAATTGATTTTTTTTCCAGAACTCTGCTTTTAAATATTGATTTATGAGAGCAGCCCAAAGATATTTTCAAAACACACCTTTTTTTTGTTTCTGCACTGTTTGGTGGGCCCTATCCCCTAAACCCCCCCTCTCTCTCTCGAGATTCTCTCTCCTCTCTTCTCTTCAAGAGGCGACCGAGTCTAACCCTTGTTGGTGTTTTTGCCTTTGGACTAGTAAAGATAGTCCCACATTGACTATACCACCAAGTAGGTATCTCAATATAATACTTTGTATGAGTTGAGGTGTGCACATGGGGTATGGTAGGGCACATGGGTGCCATGTGGGGGTATTTTTCTAGGAGAAAAAATGATTAACTCTTCATGAAAGCATTTATGATTTTTGTCATGCTCTTGGATATTATTCCATAGGAGCTAAGCCCCAAAGGGGCTTAGCGACTCGAACTCGAACTTGGACTCGAATTCGGATTCGGACTCGGACTCGGGCTCAAGGGCGCAAAGTGGCACTTTGTTGGCACACTTTGCACTTAGCATTGTAGCAAGGCGCTCGTGAGTTCATTTTATGCGCGAGTTTTATGTACGTGTTGTCACGCCCCGATCTCCCGCAGGAATCGGTCGTCCCCGCTAGGCGCAAATCACCGCACCAGCGCTCCCGTGGGACGATCTTTCCCATCTGGATGTGATGTCGTACGAGCACAAGCTGCGTCCGTACAAGACCATGATCCGAATAGGCGGTAAAATAATTAAGCCACATAGTCGCACAGATAGTCCGAATGTAGCGGAATAAGAAACAAACAGGCGATTGGTAACTAGTTCACAGAGTCGTCAATAGCGAAAGCAATGAATAATATAAGTATATAAGTAAAACAAGCACTTTATTGATATTGAACAAGTATTACAAGCGGAGCTAGGCCGAGATTACAAGTCGCTCAAGCCCCTCTCTCTCGAAACAATAAAAGCATGCCAAGTGGCTACAATTATGGAATGATATATATAGGCGATGTTCCAACATTTATGTCTTGTAAATGTGCTTCAGTTCCGGACGGAACATTCCAAGGCTCCAGAGTGAACTCCACGCCTTAGCATGCACGAAGGGGGTTTTTCGCACCGAACAAGGTTCTCCCCCACCCTGCAAGCAATCTGGTGGATTATCAGTACATGAATGCACTTGTGGGGAGGCTTCTCGCCCGCTCGACAAATCCAAACACGTTATAAAGGTTCTATGCGCCATCTATTAAGTTATCTTTTTAGTCTTGCCTTAGGATCAGTTTTATGGCATAATAAAAAGCCTAACTCGTGTGGCGATGCGCCGTGCGATATATGAGTAACACGGTGATACTTACCAACTTACCATCCACCCTTTCCTGTCCAAGAAAAACTAAGTTAAACCAAGCACGGGTATATATAATAAAATCTAGGGGTAATTGCATAAGCAAACATGAGTGTCATGAGCGGGGTTCTGATTTAGGTGTACGAGTTACACGGATTACTAAGGTGTGTTGCAATGGATGTTCAATTGTTCAAATATATACAAGTATGCACAGATATCTAATATTGATATCCGTTCAGGTGTTACAAGTTACTCAATGCGATGCAATGACTCGCACGCGGATTGCCGCTAAGCGAGGATGACTTATCTATATGAACATGAGTCGCTGGCATAGCCATAAAGGACAAGTTATAGTCATGAACGAGGATGGTGTGCAACATAAAGTACATAAGGTGCTACATGTTATCCCGTTCTGTACATGAGACTATCAATCTTAGAGCGAGAATGGCACAGCGTGAGGCGCACACGATATCCTGCTTGTACATGAAACAGATTGTTGCATGAGTTCTATCCGGATCGAATCGACCCCGGAGACCGTTCGTGGAACAAGATTCGAGAATCTCCATTGTTACCAAGTTATTCGCGACATGCAAGTCTTGGGTCTTCCAGATTCACGACATAACATGATAATCCTTGATTCTTGTTCTGAACGAGTATTGCTCCATGAGTTATGATTCTTGCTTTACTTGACATGATTCTCATTCAGAGTTTAACTTGACTTGATGTATTCTCCTAGTTCGGGAACTGCCTTGGCGACCTAACGGTCCCAAATACTTGAAGGTTCATATTACACAGAAGGACTATTTGATATTCTTCTGGCTAACTAGATGCATGCATGATATGGATAGTGTTACTGGATCGCGGCATATAATTATGTGACAAGCATTGAAACGAGACAACGAGTACAAGCTACAATGTAAGTTGGCAAGCAGGCATTTGTTGGAAACATACGCATAAGGAACATATTGTATAGTCTACCTTAGAACATAGGCCTTTACGTTCAGCACGGGTCTAAAGGGTAGTGCGAGGAGTGAAGTCATACAGGAACATATCGAGCGACATAATTTATAAGGCGTGCAGTGTAAACAAGTAAAGCAGTGCACTACGAAGAGTATATAATGATCTACTCGAGGCATAGTGGGGTCTACTTGCACGAAGCAAAGGTAGCATGCGAGGGTCCATGTTATAAGCCAAGTTTTATTTCCATGTTCTAACACAAGCACTACAAGATGGGATTATTCCCTTAGCTAGGTGCGTTATATTCTTTATCAGCATGCAAGGGGTGATTTACCAAGCGACTAGCATGTATCATATATATTTCAAATGTGCTAGGTAAGCAAAGACAAGTTCATCATAGCCACCCACCTTAGCGATGATTCGTCTCGGTCGAGCGATACTCCGAGCGAACATTTGAAAGCCTAAGTCTGAACTCCTGAAGGGCCAAGTCTGGAATTCTTTACCTCAAACGAGTCTTCTCGCTGAGCAAAGTTGGTCGTGTAACCTCCGTATCCTAAAATTCTAGCTTAAATATGATTTTTAGGTTAATTTGGGGCTAGTAGGATTTTTTCATAATTTTTGGTTAATTAAAAACTAGTAACCCTAATTTTCTAGAAATTTTAAGAATTTATTTTAGGGACAAACATAATTAAAAATACTCTAAACTTTTATTTTAGATTCTAAATAATCAAATATATTTTCTAGAAAATTTTGAGAATTTTTTGATTATTTTTAGCATTTATTTTGAGTTAATTAGGGAAAACTGAATTAAAAACTAATTTCTGAAAAAGAAAACCAATAATAATTAATATTCTGCCCAGTCAGCCAACAGGAGGCCCACCCGTCAGCCTCCCACAGCAAACTGGGTAGGGCCCGCTTGTTAGAGACCGCGGGGTGGGTGCGGGTGCAACTGAGCCGACCCCGAGCCGAGCCGAGCCGAGCCGAGCCGAGTCCGAGTTTGACTCGGACTCAGCTGAGCCAAGCCGGGTCAAAGCCGAACCGTCCGATTTGGGCGGGGCTGTGTGGATGCACACCACGTGGCAGACTCCCGATCCGCGGCTGCCATCTCTTCTCTATATATATGAGTTATTTAGGAATTCTAGGGTTTTTTCTTTGAGCCGAATTTTGGAGGATTATCATCTAGGGTTCCTTCATCTTCCAGAAGCCATTACTCATAGCTTCGGACTCCAAACATGGCCCAGTTTCTTGCATTAGAACCGTATTGAGGTTAGATTTCTGAATATATGCGTAGAGTACAACATGTCCGAAAATAGATGCGTCATGATGTTTTTGCGATACCGGGAGAACCAGGAATCAGAATCATGAACCGTTTGAAGTTTTGGAAAGATAATGTTGAGATCATTGACATATATTTTTTCCAGAATTTAGTTCGAAATATTTTTATACTCTTAATTATGTAGAATTTCTAGGTTAGAAATTAACCACCGTTGCATAATACAAAATTTGTATGTACAATAATTTCTAAACGAATTTGAATTCAGACGAGCCATAAATTTCAACATATTTTTGACACTAAACTCTACAGGAAATCATGCATAAAAATTGAGTTTGTATCGGTTGACTTTTTGGTCAACAGATCGTCTCGATTTGCATGTCATGAGTCTCGAGTTGATAAAATTAAGTTCCTTTGGACAAAATTTAGGAATTAACCTAAAAATCAGAATAATAAGATTAAAATAAGATTTTAGAGTAATTATTCCAGAATTAAATAAATTAAAATAATTTATCTTTTGATATGGTAAATTCGTAATACATAGGCTATTTGGACTGTGACTTGGATTACAACTCATACCAGCTAAGGACCACAGGCAAGTACATTCTCTGACAGTTTTTATTATGTTGATTATCTCTATAATTCTAGTTGTATAGCGTACATGATTCTGACACTGTTGTATACACGAGTTGGCATCATCGAGACCTGTCACGAGGAGTCGTGATTGGAATCCATCGTGCTAGCTGGGGAAATATTAGTAGATTATGTGATCATACCCAACTCTACTTGCATCATAGCTCACCCACACCTCACGTCGGTGCAGCCTGACCATTACATGCCTCATAGCCTGTTATGTATGATTAGCCTGACTATTGCTCGCATCATAGCTATCCGGATGGTTAGCCTGACCTTACATGAATCATAGCTAATCATACATAGCAAGCCTGATCAGTCCCAAGCCGATCACATGATATGCTAATGTTCACACACTTAGCTAGATGTTCTTGATATGTATCTCTAGTATATTGATCTAGCATCTCTACATGTTCTAGTTATTGTTCTAGCGTTTACCTATATTCTAGTTCATTGTTCTAGCATGCACTTGTATTTCTATTTATTGCTAGATGTATATTGATGACATATGCTCCAGTACTTCATTATTCCAGTATTCCTTTATTCCAGTATTTCTTATTGCCAGTATTCATATCTATCTTATATTTCTTTACACTGTATTATAGTTTTTGTCAATATACATGGAACTGCTGTTAGTGCTTGTACTCTGCTCCAATCCTGAATGGATATTTTTTCCAGACTGCGACATAGAGGACTTGTTTCCAGCATACTTAGAGATATGGATGTTATTGATTGTATGTTAGACTATTTATTGTTGTTTAGACTTGTCTTGTATTTCATTTATTTTCTTCGATATCTCATCGTGCTTTATTTTTCGTGATTGAGTATTCCATATTATATGGTGATATCTGTGTCTCCTTATGGAGTTGGATATTCGTGTGAGATTGATTAGATAGAGTATTGACCTAGACAGCGTTCTACCGCTGATGTTGCGGCATAGGCTGGATGTACCAACGTACTCGTGCCCCAAATTTTGGGTGCGGGTCATGACATATTTTTAGTGGTGGCCCATACAGGTCAGGCTTCGCAAGTAGTACGATATCGTGGTAGTGCGACGTCTTAGTTGTACTACTGCGTGCCTACGATAGAATATAGGATATAGGATACTAGGATGAGAGAGGATACTCAATCACAAATTATTTGAGAGATTCCTGGGATGACCCTTGAGAATCTCATTATAATTTCCAATTTAAATCTTTTCCCTTGTTTCCATCCGTTCTCACTTGTTGTTATTGAATTTGATTCTTGTTGATCAGTTGTTAATTTAATTCTTGGTATCGTTGTTGAGTTTGATTTCATATCAAGATGAATTTTATGGATTAAAATTTACGGTATCATCTGATAACATATGTTGATGAGGACAGTGAGAAAGGTAAAACGTCTACTTTGGTTATGGAGCCTAGAGTTTATCGCAGCCACATTAGCTGTCGTGGCAAAAACGTAGGAACCTAACCTTGGATGTACATATCTTAGTTATAAAATTTAGAGTTTTTCGCAGCCATACCGGTTGGCGTGGAGAGGATTCTAGATGACGTGATTATAGAGTTGCATACCTTAGTTTTGGAACCTATCGTTTATCGCAGCTATGCTTACTGGCGTGGCGAGGATTCTGAGTGTCATAATTTCGGACAGACGTGTATGATTATCAGATCGTATCTTAAATTGGTTCTTAAAGTATCATCTCAATACTTATCCACTTCTGTTATTCCAGGACTTCGTTCCATCGCTTCTTTTGTTTGCTAAGATATACCTTCAATCCTTAATCCACTTCCTTTTATAGCTTCTTTTCTTTGAGGATTCCTTGTTAGTATGATAATTGGTGACTTGCAATTATGTATGTGTCCTGTATCAGTGTTGACTGAGTATGACTTGTGAGTTTGTAAGTGTTTCTTGGTTGGACATGTGAGCAGTAGGAATCAATCTAGAGTTAACCCATAACGTAGTGCCTTATAGCAATAGTTCTATAATAGGTGCCATTATAGTTAATATTGGTACTATAGGTAGAAGAAGGAGTAAAGAGTATCAGTGATGGTTCCAAGAGTAAGTATCAGAGTCAGCATGCCAGTCCTGGATAGTCATAAATTTATGTAATTGGATGATCTATGTAAACAATTAAGTATCGAGAAAATTGTATTAAAAATTAATGGAGCATGATATTCAATTTGATGGTTGATTACTTGGGTGTGTCAAGAGTAAAGAAATATATATGCATAAAGGGTTTTAATGAGATGCCATGAGTAGAGAAATATCAAGATTGGTCATTGAAGGTGTGAAGTGTATCACTGATTAGTGTACCAGTCTGTAAAAGATTTAAGAGAAGATACGTATACATCAATCGAGATATGGAACCATATGTCTGCCTTTGAGAGTGAAGTAAAACATATGAATTATAGAAAGTGCAAGTGATCATGAGTTCTAGTCAATCTGACGAGGTAGTCTAATAATAAATCTAGTGTTACTATACCAAGAGTGCTAAAGTGTTCTATATCAAGGATTAGTTGAGAAATGTGCTAGTAATAGTAAGTACCTAGTGTGATGATAGTAGATTGGTGTATCAGTTAATATGGATAGAAAATTATTGGGAGTAATAGTGCAAGTAATTCGGGCAGTGCAAATTTCAGTACACAGTTGAGGTTGTAGACAATTGGTGCATCTGTGTGTATCTTGTGTGTTAGAGACTGTGAGTATATATATGTATACTTAGATAGATGTGGATTTAAATTTATAATTTGAAGATTGCAAATGAATTTTAATTTTAAGAATTTATGAGGAGTTGAGTTTTTATGTTATTAAAATTTTTTGAGGATTCAAATTCAATTCAATAAACATAGTCAAAGCTATAAAGATTTTTGAAAGTGATTAAAATTTTATTTCAATGTTTGAATATTTGACTTTTGAGGAAAGTATATACATTTTATCGTAAATTGTTCGAGAAGTTATATTTCGAGGGTTTTATTTGAGGATAAAATTTTATGGTGGGTAAGAAGTGTATATTAGTATATGAGTAGATGATGTACATGTGTAAGGATCTGTTGGCTTGAGCATGCTTGAGATGGCACTGCAATTTGACTTAGGTATCCATCTAGAGTTATATTAGAGAGAGTAGTACTTAGTGTATTGTGTTGCACTTGGAGTGCACTTGAGTGATAAGAACAACTAGTATAAACAATTACAGTATGTAAGAGAGTTAGCAGTGGGTGTGCTTGTAGTAGAAACAGTGGTACCAAAGGATAGGGGTATCAAACTGTGGATGTATCCATGGGTATCTTGTGAACTAGTGATTAGTTGATATGGGTATCCGAGTATAGGGATAGTAATTTGTGAATGAATGTGCCAGAGTTAAGTGTATGATAGAGGTTGAAGATGTCCAAGTAATGGGTTAGAAGGCTATGTTCTGTTCTTTCCTTCTGTTCCTTTTTCGTCTGTTTGATTGATTGATTGATTTCTTAGTACCGTAGTTTGTATCAATGATTCTCTTGCTAGAATGTAGTTAGTAGTACACCCCGACAGAGACTGCAATACCATGACAAAAGTGACCATAACCATGTATGTTTTCCCTAGATTGTATGTTGTATGACTGTAGGTATAATTTTTCATAGACTTTGATTGTTGGGGGTTTAACCGTAGTGAAGATTAATGAAGAAGTTATGACTGGACAGAGAGAGACAAGGTGCCTTAAATTTCGAGGATAAAAATTAATTTAAATAAAGAGCTGAGAACTTAATATGGTAGAATTGACGATTTTGTTAAATCATTAATTTTTATGAAGATTATGATATGATTGAATTTGTCATTAAATTTTGAGAAATTTAAGAGGATTATCATTATATTTATTTGACTACAAGATATAACTATAAAATTTATATTTTGAATGTTGCATTTGAAGATTTTGTAAGTACTACATTGTTTGAGTATTGTGTGAAAAAAGAATCAAGGAATAAGATCACTAATGGAATAGAGTTTGAATTCAATTTTTGGGATGAGAATTTAAATTTTATAAATACGCATCGATTGGACTTAAATTAGAGGAGTAAGATGATTAATGGATTAGTGTGTGAATTCAAACTTTTCGGATGAGATTTTTTTTTAATTTTATAAATGTGCATTGATTGGATTTAAATTAGAGGATTTGATATTAAATTTTTGAGTATTTAGTTATGAACTTAAAAATTTGGAGATTGTGATAAGAATGGAATTTGATTTTATATTTGAAGATTTTCAGGAATATGATATTTATAGAATTTTAAAATTTTGTGAAATAACAATATGGACTTACTTCATGATTATATGGTTTGATGAATTTAAATTTTGATGGAAAAATAATATAAATAAATAAATATAACTATTAAGGATCTTAAATTTCGAGGACAAAATTCTTTTAAGGTGGGTAGACTTATAACGTCCGTATCCTGAAATTCTAGCTTAAATGTGGTTTTTAGGTTAATTTGGGGCTAGTGGGATTTTTTTATAATTTTTGTTAATTAAAAACTAGTAACCCTAATTTTCTAGGAATTTCAAAATTTTATTTTAGGGTCAAACATAATTAAAAATACCCCAAACTTTTATTTTAGATTCTAAATAATCAAATATATTTTCTAGAATTTTTTGGGAGTTTTCTGATTATTTTTAGCATTTATTTTAAGTTAATTATGGAAAACTGAATTAAAAACTAATTTCTGAGAAAGAAAACCAATAATAATTAATATTCTGCCCAGTCAGCCAACAGGGGCCCACCCGTCAGCCTCCCGCAGCAAACTGGGTGGGGCCCGCCTATCAGCGACCGTGGGGTGGGTGCGGGTGCAGCCGAGCCGACCCCGAGCCGAGCCGAGCCGAGTCCGAGTTCGACTCGGACTCAGCTGAGCCAAGCCGGGTCAAACCCGGACCGTCCGATTTGGGCGGGGCTGCATGGATGCACTCCACGTGGCAGACTCCTGAGCCGCGGCTACCCTCTCTCCTCTATATATATGAGTTATTTAGGAATTCTAGGGTTTTTTCTTTGAGCCAAATTTTGGAGAATTATCATCTAGGGTTCCTTCATCTTCCAGAAGCCATTACTCATAGCTCCGAACTCCAAACGTGGTCCAGTTTCTTGCATTAGAACCATATTGAGGTTAGTTTTCTAAATATATAAAATTTTTTATGAAAGTATGAGTACTAAATTCTGAAAAATTCGTAGAGTATAGCATATTTAAAAATAGACGCGTCTTAATGTTTTTGCGATTCCGGGAGAACCAGGAATCAGAATCATGAACCGTTTGAAGTTTCGAAAAGCTAATGTCAAGTTCATTGACATATGTTTTTACAAGAATTTAATTTGAAATATTTTTATACTGTTAATTCTGTAGAACTTCTAGGTTAGAAATTAACCACCGTTGTACAATACGAAATTTGTATGTGCAATAATTTTTAAAAGAATTTAAATTCAGACGAGCCATAAATTCCATCATATTTTTAACACTGAAATCTACAGGAAATTATGCATGAAAATTGAGTTTGTGTAGGTTGACTTTTTGGTCAACAGATCGCCTCGATTTGCGTGCCATGAGTCTCAAGTTGATAAAATTAAGTTCCTTTGGACAAAATTTAGGAATTAACCTAAAAATCAGAATAATAAGATTAAAATAAGATTTTAGAGTAATTATTCCAGAATTAAATAAATTAAAATAATTTATCTTTTGACATGGTAAATTCGTAATACATAGGCTATTTGGACTGTGACTTGGATTACGACTCGTACCTGCTAAGGACCACAGACGAGTACATTCTCTGACAGTTTTTATTATGTTGATTATCTCTATAATTCTAGTTATATAGCGTACATGATTCTGACACTGTTGTATACACGAGTTGGTATCATCGAGACTTGTCACGAGGAGTCGTGATTGGAATCCATCGTGCTATCTGTGGAAACGGGAAAATATTAGTAGATTATGTGATCATAACCAACTTTACTTGCATCATAGCTCACCCATACCTCACGTCGGTGCAGCCTGACCATTACATGCCTCATAACCAGTTATGTATGATTAGCCTGACTATTGCTCGCATCATAGCTATCCAGATGGTTAGCCTGACCTTACATGAATTATAGCTAATCATACATAGCAAGCCTGATCAGTCCCAAGCTGATCACATGATATGCTAATGTTCACACACTTAGCTAGATGTTCTTGATATGTATCTCTAGTATATTGATCTAGCATCTCTACATGTTCTAGTTATTGTTCTAGTGTTTACTTATATTCTAGTTCATTGTTCTAGCATGCACTTGTATTTCTATTTATTGCTAGATGTACATTGATGACATATGCTCCAGTACTTCATTATTCCAGTATTCCAGTATTCCAGTATTCCTTTATTCCATTATTTTTTATTGCCAGTATTCATATCTATCTTGTATTTCTTTACACTGTATTATAGTTTTTGTCAATATACATGGAACTGCTGTTAGTGCTTGTACTCCGCTCCAATCCTGACTGGATATTTTTTCCAGACTATGACATAGAGGACTTGTTTCCAGCATACTTGGAGATATGGATGTTATTGATTGCAGGTTAGACTATTTATTGTTGTTTAGACTTGTCTTATATTTTATTTATTTTCTTCGATATCTCATCGTGCTTTATTTTTCGTGATAGAGTATTCCATATTATATGGTGATATCTGTGTCTCCTTATGGAGTTGGATATTCGTGTGAGATTAATTAGATAGAGTATTGACCTAGACAACTTCTACCGCCGATGCTGCGGCGTAGGCTGGACGTACCCACGTACTCGTGCCCCAAATTCTGGATGCGGGTCATGACAGGTCGGGTCGTTGCACTTGCGCCGTTTGAATCGACTGTCCGTTTGAACGGAATGGGTCATTACACATATTGCATGCGCGTGATGCATGAGCGGGCGCTGAGCGGGTGCTGAACAGACGTTGAGCGGGAAATGAGAGGAGGATGGGCTTCCATCCTTCCCTATATAAAAAGCCCTCTAGCCTCCTTTTGAGACACACCAAAAGTTGAGAAATATGAGTCCGTTCAAGTCACACAAAGAAGTGAATATGAGTGTTGTCATGCCCCAGTCCCAAAATACCGAGGGACTAGACACGTGACAATGGCCAGCAGCACACACTGATGGACAAATCCAATTTAATGGATCCATCAGAGCATGCTTAAGTTGTAAAATAAGTCTACGACAACATGGCACAACTAATCTCATCCACACAAGATAAATATGATCCACAGATATAAGAAATATAAATCATCAACCAGTCTCAACAAAGTGCTTCGGGGAATAACCCGATAAAAATCTGATACAATGGTTCAACAGACCAAAATATAAATGACTGAATAAAGTAAATACTGAGCATGAAACATGGATGCTCAGGAAAAATCTTCAGCTAACACCTCGTCCTCGGGTGCCGGTACAGCTCCTGTATCAGCTCATGCTCCTGCTCCTGCTACTGCTGTTGTCCCGTAAACCTCGGGATAGAAATCGTCTGCTAATCCTGGGGACATAATCCGGTATCCAGGTCCTCAGGGGACATAACAAGGTACAAAAGATACAAGCCAAAATGCAGTGTAATAGTAAATAAAATAAATAGGATAAACTATATAACCATCTATGTGAAAATGCAAGTGAAAGCATCACGAGTACTCAGGCTGAGCCACTACAAGCTCTGTGTCGGGGAGTCGGTAGCAGTAATAATGAGTAATGGGCCAAGCTCGGGCTTAGAGTCTTGAGCCTCACAATAATAGGGGTTTTATATATGTAATCAGCCTGTAGCCTGTGTGTCTCTCCTCACCCAATGTAACCACACGTCTCATGTCCATAACGTCTCATGTACATGGCACGCAAGATCATAGCTAATGCAGCAAGTCATAGAGTATCTAGGAATATAATGTCAATGTCAAATCCTGCATCCTACACAGAATCACCATGAATTTCTCAGAAAGATCCTGTCTCATGCATAGTGTCAAGTGTCCTGGGTATAATGTACTTGATAAGACAAGTACGAGAATGTAAAGGGGTCACGAATGTCCATCTCTAGATGACAATACACAACACCGCGTACGGTGTTGGCACCCGAATACTAATCGGACGCTAAGTAAGTCACACGGTCCTAGGTCAAGCATGCACAACAATATAAATGAAGCAAGAAAAATATGTAACAATACTGCTGACTTTGGCAATGTACACTTGCCTGGGGTTTGAATACCAACAGTTGTCCCTGTATCAGTGGATCCTGTAGGTACTCATCCAAAAGCTGAAATAAACATCACCAACAGTCTCAGAAAACATCAAATAGCTAGAAACGTCTGCCCTTAAGTCCAATTTGGACACAGGGGCAAAAATGACAGTTCTGGGTCAAAGCGGGGTCCACATGTGGGCCACTTTGCACCGAAAAATGTGTCAGGGTCAAAGGTCTCCAAATTCGTCCAACTTAGTGTCAACAAGTTAGGAACGATGATATGAACCCAACAGAACATCCAGAATTGGATTCCGATGAGCCGATCACAAAATCGCCCGTCAAGTGGAGCCTGTGGGGCCCACGATACGCGATTTTGTCAACGTTCTCAGAATCGAACCAAACTTGGGTCACAGGACCAGCGTATTACTACGAGTCTGATGGTGTAAGTTTCGTTTCGATCCGACGTGTGTACACAAAGTTACGATATATTTCAGAATAGGCGGATACGGGGCGTTGTCGGCGGATACGCGTTGATTTCGGTGTGCACGCACATCCAAATCAACTTCTGTAAAATCCCGCACGTCCGTATCAACGGTGCGCTCGTTTCGGTAAAGACCGCGTGCGACCAAGTCGTCCCGTTTGGCAGAACGCACTCAGTTCCGGGGTGAAACAAGGCGTTGGTTTTCCTGTTTTTGGATCGCGGTTTGCGATCACCACAGGACGCGACGCACCGAGCGAGTTACACAGGCATCGAGAGGGTTATACAGTCTACACGATACAACTGACAGAACGAAAAACAGAATCACGAGGAGAGAGAACGGGTTACCTGAACAGGGCTCCGTGAACCGAGAATTCTCGTGTCCGGGATGCTGTCTCGTGTCCTGGTCACCGTGTACGCTGTGTCCGGTCTACACAGGATCTGTGTCCGGGCTAGGGGCTGTGTCCGGGATGCTGGGTGGACTCGCCGGCGGAGAGCGGCTCGGCCTAGGGCGTCCAGGGTGCTGGTCGACGGCGTCGAGCGGGCTGGGCGGAGAGGAGCAGAGGTCGGTCGGCTGGGAGGATAGGGTCGGGGGAGTTCTGGATGACGGAGGCGGCTGCTGGTTCAGGCGAGGGGGAGTGGTGGTCGTCGAGGGCGGAGCGGGGAGTGGTGGTGGTGATGGTCGAGGCGGGTGGAGCGGCGCTGCGGGTGGTGGTCGACGGCTGGAGAGGGACGGCGGAGGGGAGTTGTGGAGATGGAGAGGTGGTTGTCGAGATGATGGCTGAGGAATCTAAGGTTCAGGCGACCGGTGATTAGCTGTGGGAGGTAGAGAAGTCTGGAGGGTTTGCGGCGGCGGTGGCTACACGAACGTCGAGGGGTTTTATAGGTCATGAACAATAAATCCGGTAGAGATCCGATTAGGGTTCGGTTACGGTTTCGGGTCCGGGTCGGGTTTGATTCGGATCCGACCCGACCCGACCCGACCAGTTAGGTCTGGGTTGTCTTGGTTCGGTTTGAGTCAGTTTGGTTTGGTTTGGTTTAATTCCAATTAAACCAGGTTCAGGCAGGGTTTAAATCAGTTTAATTCTACATTGGTTTTTAGGGCTTTAACAACGCTTTCGGAGTCCAAATAATTCACAGAAAATTACCCTATGTCCGGTTTTCCATTTTACACCATAAAATATTATTTCCATAATATTTTAATATTAATTAATATTATTTAAAAAATCTTTTAATTACAAAATACCTTAGTTTTAATTCCCGAAAATTACAGAAAAATTTGGAAAAATGTATTAAAAATATTCTGAAAAATTAGGGTGTTTACAATCTACCCCCCTTAAGAGGATTGCGTCCTCGCAATCAAAGAATGAACTACTAATAGGAAAGAACTATGCAAATTACAAGAATACTTAGGGTATACCTGCATCCGCGAATAAGTGAGGATAACGCTGGCGCATAATATCCTCTCGTTCCCAAGTTGATTCGCCAGGAGAATGATGTTTCCAAGCTACACGTACTAGTCTAATTGTCTGGCCTCGCAATGTCTTCTCGCTGATGTCGAGGATGCCAACTGGTTGCTCTTCATATCTCAAGCTAGGGCCTACTACGATCTATGAATGATCGACTATATGACTTGGGTCGGTCACGTACCTTCTCAGCTGTGAGACGTGGAATACGTCATGCACTCCCTCTAAGGATGGAGGTAATACAAGACGATAAGCCACCTCACAAATGCGCTCTAGAATATTAAATGGCCCGATATACCTTGGGCTCAGCTTGCCTCTGCTCCCAAATCTAATAGTACCTCGAGTGGGCAAAATCCTCAAGAATATGTGCTCTCCTTCTTTGAACTCTAGGGGACGCCTGTGTGTATCAGCCCAATGCTTCTGTCTGTCCTGAGCTGCTCTAAAATGATTCTGGATTTGTTTTACCTTCTCCACTGTCTGCATTACCAATTCTGGACCCAGTATTTAACGCTCACCAACGTCACTCCAACATATTGGCGATCTGCACTTTCTACCGTATAATGCCTCGAATGGTGCCATCTGAATGCTGGCCTGATAACTTTTGTTGTAGGAGAACTCCACCAAGTGCAAATGATCTTCCCAAGATCCTCCAAAGTCTAGCATACACGATCGCAGCATATCCTCCAAGATCTGAATCGTGCGCTGCGATTGACCATCTGTCTGTGGATGGTAAGCTGTGCTGAATTTGAGTCTGGTGCCAAGACTCTATAGCATGCTTCGCCAGAAATGAGATGTAAATCTCGAATCTTGATCCGATACAATACTAACCGACACTCCATGTAATCTTACAATTTATCGTATATACATGTCGGATAGTACCTCTGTGGACTGTCCAACTCTAAATGGCAAGAAATATGCCGATTTAGTGAGTCGATCCACGATAACCCATACCACATCTCTTCCGCTGGGGCTTCTTGGAAATCTTGTGACAAAATCCATAGTGATATGTTCCCACTTCTATTCTGGTATAGGAAGCGGCTATAACATACCTGCAGTCCTTTGGTGCTCGGTCTTTACTTGCTGACATACCAAATATTTTACCACAAATAGTGCAATCTCCCTTTTCATTCCATGCCACCAATAATACTGCCTCAAGTCTCAGTACATCTTGGTTCCTCCTAGGTGAACAGAGTACATAGAACTATGTGCTTCAGTCATTAACTCCTGTCTCAATTCTCCATTTGGAACATACAGGCGATTTCCATATCTTAATGTCCCGTCTTCATGTATGCAAAGTCCCATCTGCATGCCTGCTTCTGTCCTCTCTTTAAGTCTTCGAAATCTAGCATCGGTGGGCAATGCCTCTTTAATCCTTTCCACAAGTGCCGACTTAACTTCAAGATTAGCCAGCAAACCACTCTGTCCTGGTAAAACAACCTCTATCTGAAGCTCCTGTAGATCTCTCAATAACTCAGGCTGCATCGTCAAGAAATAAGCCGTAGGTTTCCTGCTGAGTGCGTCTGCTACGACATTCGCCTTTCCTAGGTGATACTGCAGATCTATATCAAAGTCTACCATCAAGTCAAGCCAACGTCTCTGTCTCATGTTGAGCTCCTTCTGAGTATATACATACTTCAGACTCTTGTGATCAGTAAAGATGTCTACCTTCTCTCCATAAAGATAGTGCTTCCAAATCTTCAATGCAAATATAACTGCTGCTAGCTCTAGATCGTGCGTTGGGTAGTTCTTCTCATGGACCTTCAACTGTCTCGATGCATAAGCAATAACTTTGCCATGTTGCATCAAAATACATCCTAGTCCACTACCTGATGCATCACTGTAAACAACAAAATCTCCTGACCCTGAAGGAAGAGTCAAGACAGGTGTTGTTGTCAATCTTCTCTTCAATTCTTCAAAGGCCTTCTGGCAGTCTTCTGTCCATGTAAACTCCTGGTCCTTACGTGTCAACTTCGTCATAGGCTCTGCAATCCTTGAGAAATTTTCTACAAACCTTTGGTAATATCCCGCAAGTCCGAGAAAACTTCTCACTTCTGCCACTGATGTGGGTGTAGGCCAAGTCTCTATTGCAGCAACTTTCTCCGGATCAACTGAAAGTCCTTCTCCTGAGATAATATGTCCCAAGAAAGGTACTTTATCCATACAAAATTCACACTTACTGAGTTTGGCATATAACTTCTCCTGTCTCAATATCTCTAACACGATTCTGAGATGCTCCTCGTGCTCTTCGTGGCTCTTGGAATATACTAGAATGTCATCAATGAACACAACCACAAATTTATCCAAGTACTGATGAAAAACTTTGTTCATCAAACTCATAAACACTACTGGCGCGTTGGTTAAACCAAACGGCATTACTAAGAATTCATAATGCGGATACTTAGTCCTGAAGGCTGTCTTCGGTATATCCTCCTTCCTTACTTTAATCTGATGATAGCCGGATCTAAGGTCGATCTTCAAAAATACCCTAGCTCCACTCAATTGATCGAATAGATCATCAATGTGTGGTAAGGGATACCTGTTCTTGATGGTCACAGCATTTAGTGTCCTGTAGTCAATGCACAACCGTACTGTTCCATCCTTCTTCGGTACAAATAGTATGGGTGCTCCCCAAGGTGAAACACTGGGCCAAATAGATCCCTTCTCCAAAAGATCATCAACATGTTCCTTCAACTCCACTAACTCCTTAGGTGCTAGCCGATATACTAATGAAGTGATAGACTCTGCTCCTGGAGTTAAGTCTATTGTGAATTCTATTTCCCGATCAGGCGGTAAATCTGGAAGATCATCAGGAAATATATCCACAAACTCTGATATGACTCTTGGGTAACCTGTCTCCCCTTCTACAGATAGTACCCTAAGAGTAGGCTGAACTCCTTGCTCTACAGCTCCCCGAAGAAACTCAAATTTTGGATGCCCCGGCGGCCTAAATATAACCCGTCCAAGTCGGCAATCAAGAGTCGCATGGTACTGACTTAACCAGTCCATACCAAGTATAACATCATAATTCGGAATGGAAAAGATCATAAATCGAGCTCGCATCTCTCTTCCACAGACTACTACAGAACATGATCTACAGACGTCACTAACTGGGATAATTCTACCTCCCGTAAGAATTCTCTTTATCTTCGGAAGGGGTACGGTAGCTACTCTATGGGTGGCTACAAAGCTAGCTGCTATAAATGAATACGATGCTCCAGAATCAAATAAAGCTACAGCTGGTAATGAAGGTACTAAAATAGTACCTGCGATAACCTTTCCTGCAGTAGCTTCCTCCTCAACAGCCAATGCAAATGCCTGTCCTCGTCCCTGAGCTTGACCTCTCTGTTGCTGAGCCTGCTAAAATAGAGCTGCCTGTGGTGCCAGTGGTGGTCTCTGCTGATATCCTCCTGGAGCTGGTGGTCTGACTCCTCCAACTCCTGTCTGCGGTGCTCCTACTGTTGGATAAGCTGGTCTTGGTGCAGGTAAAGCTAGTCTCGGTGCTCCCTCTCTGCACTCAGTGCAGTATCTGGTTGAATGCTGGTTGGATCCGCAAGCCAGGCATAGTCCCAACTTGTATCTGCATTCTCTCTCAATGTGACCTACCTTGCCGTAGTGGTGACAAGTAGGGAGAGATATGGCCCTGTGTGCTATTCTCTCTGGTATACTCCTCTGGGATCGTTTTACAGAATCCCTCTGTGATGTCCTGAATGG
This sequence comes from Iris macrosiphon, assembly GCA_036927795.1. Classification (NCBI taxonomy): domain Eukaryota; kingdom Viridiplantae; phylum Streptophyta; class Magnoliopsida; order Asparagales; family Iridaceae; genus Iris; species Iris macrosiphon. The sequence continues at coordinate 55,610,268 of JAYESA010000019.1, forward strand.
TGCTGATGTGTTTGGCCTTTTCAGATTTGACTCCCTTCTAGTGACACGCTCCATGCGTCGTGCTTCTGCAAGGACGTCGGTATATGATGTAGGTGCAATAGATCCGATCAACCTCTGGAGCTCAAACTTCAGTCCGTCAAAGAACTTCTCAGCTTTCTCTTCCTCTGTCGAAATCAAGGTTGGGGCGAAGCAACTCAGACGAATAAATTCTGCATTGTATTCTTCCATTGACATATTGCCTTGGATAAGGCGGTTGAACTTGTCTCTGAGCTCCGACCGTGCAACTGCTGGAATATACATCTCTTGAAAGAATCTGGAGAACTCTTCCCAAGTGACTCGGTCCTGTCCGAGCCTCCTCTCTTCTGATAACCACCAATGATGTGTATTTTTAGTCAACTGTATCCTGACCGCAGTCATCCATTTCTCCTTCGGAAGTTCAGCTGCTTCCAACTGGTGCTTTATGTTCGTGAGCCATTCGTGAACTTCAGTTGGCCCCTATTTGCCAGAAAAGGTACGAGACTTGAGCTGGCAGAAATCAGTGATAGATCCCGTCGCTGGTTGCCTAGATGGTGGGTTTGCATGCTCCAATGCGGATACCAGGCTGGTTCTCAAATACTCTGCCTCATGACGCTGAGCCTCTTGTTGAACCTGCTGTTGGGCTTGCATCATGGCATACATCATCTGAAACATCTGTTGCCCGTCCATGGCTTGTCCTGGTAGGAAAACTGACATCTGTGGAGTGAACTGTGGCGGGGGTGGGATGTCATTACACCAGAACCTTGGATTAGGCTGGCCGGTTTAATTTTCTTGAGATGATTATCCTCCATTCCCTGGTGTCACTCCGTCTACATAAGTAACCATAACATCGTGTGGTGTATCCAAGGGATTCTCATCTCCGTTCCTGGGATCCATTACTCTGCAACCAAAAGATAAACTATAAGAACGCTCAGAGGAATCAACAGAGGATGCAAATCAAGTAATCAGTTCGAGTTCGATATAGAGTTCAAAAATGGTTCAAACAATGGATGAGATCCTATAACTTATCCTATCCTTAAGGCAGGCTTGTTCGGTCCCTAAGTTGAAATCGAACGATTTAGTCGTAGACCTGCATGGGCCACCACAAAAACCATGTCACGCCCCAGTCCCAAAATACCGAGGGACTAGACACATGGCAATGGCCAGCAGCACACACTGATGGACAAACCCAATTTAATGGATCCATCAGAGCGTGCTTAAGCTGTAAAATAAATTCTACGACAACATGGCACAACTAATCTCATCCACACAAGATAAATATGATCCACAGATATAAGAAATATAAATCATCAACCAGTCTCAACAAAGTGCTTCGGGGAACAACCCGATAAAAATCTGATACAATGGTTCAACAGACCAAAATATAAATGACTGAATAAAGTAAATACTGAGCATGAAACATGGATGCTCAGGAAAAGTCTTCAGCTAATACCTCATCCTCGAGTGCCGGTACAGCTCCTGTATCAGCTCATGCTCCTGCTACTGCTGCTGTCCCGTAAACCTCGGGATAGAAATCGTCTGCTAATCCTGGAGACATAATCCGGTATCCAGGTCCTCAGGGGACATAACAAGGTACAAAAGATACAAGCCAAAATGCAGTGTAATAGTAAATGAAATAAATAGGATAAACTATATAACCATCTATGTGAAAATGCAAGTGAGAGCATCACTAGTACTCAGGCTGAGCCACTACAAGCTCTGTGTCGGGGAGCCGGTAGCAGTAATAATGAGTAATGGGCCAAGCTCGGGCTTAGAGTCTTGAGCCTCACAATAATAGGGGTTTTATATATGTAATCAGCCTGTAGCCTGTGTGTCTCTCCCCACCCAATGCAATCACACGTCTCATGTCCATAACGTCTCATGTACATGGCACACAAGATCATAGCTAATGCAGCAAGTCATAGAGTATCTAGGAATATAATGTCAATGTCAAATCCTGTATCCTATACAGAATTACCATGAATATCTCAGAAAGATCCTGTCTTATGCATAGTTTCAAGTGTCCTGGGTATAATATACTTGATAAGACAAGTACGAGAATGTAAAGGGGTCACGAATGTCCATCTCTAGATGACAATACACAACACCGCGTACGGTGTTGGCACCCGACTAATAATCAGATGCTAAGTAAATCACACGGTCCTAGGTCAAGCATGCACAACAATATAAATGAAGCAAGAAAAATATGTAACAATATTGCAGAGTTTGGTAAGGTACACTTGCCTGGGGTTTGAATACCAACAGTTGTCCCTGTATCAGTGGATCCTGTAGGTACTCCTCCAAAAGCTGAAATAAACATCACCAACAGTCTCAGAAAATATCAAATAGCTAGAAACGTCTGCCCTTAAATCCAATTTGGACACAGGGGCAAAAATGACAGTTCCGGGTCAAAGCGGGGTCCACATGTGGGCCACTTTGCACCAAAAAATGTGTCAGGGTCAAAGGTCTCCAAATTCGTCTAACATATTATCAACAAGTTAGGAACGATGATACGAACCCAACGGAACTTCCAGGATTGGATTCCGATGAGCCGATCACAAAATCGCCCGTCAAGTAAAGCTTGTGAGGCCCACGATACGCGATTTTGTCAACGTTCTCAGAATCGAACCAAACTTGGGTCACAGGACCAGCGTATTGCTACGAGTCCGATGGTCCAAGTTTCGTCTCGATCCGACGTGTGTACACAAAGTTACGACGCATTCCAGAATAGGCGGATACGGGACGTTGTCGGCGGATACGCGTTGATTTCGGTGTGCACGCACATCCAAATCAACTTCTGTGAAATCCCGCACGTCCGTATCAACGGCACGCTCATTTCAGTAAAGACCGCTTACGACCAAGTCGTCCCGTTTGGCGGGGCGTACTCAGTTCCGGGGTAAAACAAGGCGTTGGTTTTCCTATTTTAGGATCGCGGTTTGCGATCACCACAGGACGCGACGCCCCTAGCGAGTTGCACGGGCATCAAGAGGGTTATATAGTCTACGTGGCACAACTGACAGAACGGAAAACGGAATCACGAGGAGAGAGAACGGGTTACCTGAACAGGGCTCCGTGAACCGAGAATTCTCGTGTCCGGGATGCTGTCTCGTGTCCTTGTCACCGTGTCCGCTGTGTCCGGTCTACACAGGATCTGTGTCCGGGCTAGGGGCTATGTCCGGGATGCTGGGTGGACTCGCCGGCGGAGGGCGGCTCGTCCTAGAGGGGAGTTGTGGAGATGGAGAGGTGGTTGTCGAGATGATGGCTGGGGAGTCTAGGGTTCAGGCAACCGGTGATTAGCTGCGGGAGGCGGAGAAGTCTGGAGGGTTTGCAGCGGCGGCGGCTACAGGAACGTCGAGGGGTTTTATAGGTTATGAACAGTAAATCCGGTAGAGATCCGATTAGGGTTCGGTTAGGGTTTCGGGTCCGGGTCGGGTTTGATTTGGATCAGACCCGACCCGACCCGTTAGGTCTGGGTTAGCTTGGTGCGGTTTGAGTCAGTTTGGTTTGGTTTGGTTTAATTCCAATTAAACCGGGTTCAGGCAGGGTTTAAATCGGTTTAATTCTACATTGGTTTTTAGGGCTTTAACAACGCTTCCGGAGTCCAAATAATTCACAAAAAATTACCCTATGTCCGGTTTTCTATTTTACACCATAAAATATTATTTTCATAATATTGTAATATTAATTAACATCATTTAAAAAATCTTTTAATCACAAAATATCTTAGTTTTAATTCCCAAAAATTACAGAAAATTGGGAAAAATATATTAAAAATATTCTGAAAAATCAGGGTGTTTACAAGTTCCAGAAGTTCTCTTATGAACTTGCTGGCTCCTAGGAGCAGATCGTCGATAGAGGACGAATCTTGCTTTGAGCAACGGTGGTCTTCACCGCCCAGTATGAATAATTTTTTATTCTGTCTTCTTCTCATTTTTCTTCTTGTTCGTTCTACCTGATTACAACTGTGTTTTGCAAGGAAGAACGAAGTTAGTTTCTATTTTATTGTAACTCTGTTATGTCCGTCTGCAACTACGATTGCAAGGAAGAACGAGAAGTTTGGTAATTCTGATTCTTTTGTAATCTTGAGAGCAAGTTATAATCAGAATCCTTTTATAGTTCTTCGTGAAAATCAAGAATAGTCAGAGTGGGAACTTTTGTGTGAACCTATGATCTCGACCACGCATTCTTCCATCTTTGGTTTAGCCTCGGGACTAAAAATCTCAAAGCAAGATCCGAGAAGGTTGGAGAATAACCGTGTGAAACTTTTTGACACTAGTTTTAACAAACTTGAGAAGTTTGACGGGGATCATTACAACGCTTGGAAGAGAAAGATCTACCTTAATCTTCAACTAGCAGAGGTGGACTACGTTGTGACAGAACCAAAGCCGGTTGTTCCAGACGGTGATGATGCTACTGTTCGGGCAGTTGCTACTGTAACTGCTAAGCAGAATAAGTGGCAAAGAGACAACAACCTTTACAAGCTGCTGATTCTGAACTCCATAAAGGATACTCTGGCAGAGTCATACAACAAGACGGACCATGCTAAGGTCGTATATGAGTCTTTAGACAAGCATTACAAGGCGGATGAGAACCGCAATAAGATTCATGTGACTGAAAAGGTCTAGAACATGCGATTTAAGGACGACAAGAATATGCTATCTCAAGTCAATGAGTTTCTTAAGTTACATCAAAAACTTGAGGATGATGGCATGCCCTTAATCGACGCCTTTATCGTGGGGGGTATTGTCGCCAAGCTTCCGCCAGGATGGAGCAATTTTATCTTGGACATGTACCAGAAGAAGATACAAGTTATCCTTGATCAACTACTACACAACATCCATGTTGAAGATGAGTTGATGGCTCAAAACAAAGTGGACACGTTGTCCAAGCAGTTGGCAAAAGCCAACTTGGTGCATGTGGGCGACTCTAAGGGGAAGCATAAGGCTTCTCACTACCAGAAGAAGGACTTCAACCATCTCAAAGTGAAGTAGCTCCGTTTAAGTCGAAGCCAAAGCCCAAGTCATATATGACTTGCTGTAGCTGTGGCAAGAAGGGCCACTATCGGAGAGACTGCAGATTAAAGCCCAAACAGACAGAGCAAGGTGAGCTTAACAAGGTTGCTATGATTGCGCAGGTTGTGACGGCTGGTGTTGATACTAACTAGTGGGTAGACACCAGCGCATCCTGCCATGTTTGCTCGAAGAAGGAGTTGTTTACCATATACAAGCCTACATCTGAGAAGGTTATGGTTGTAAACTAGGCACAAGTTGAAGTACTTGGGACCAGAACAATGGTACTAAATCTGAATTCGGGGAAGTCACTGACGCTTCAGGATATGAAGCACGTACCGGTAATAGCCAAAAAACTGGTCTTGAGAAGTCTGCTCTACAACGCAGGCTTGAGGATGGACATCAATGCTGGACAGATGGTGATGTTGTATAAAGGAACATACTTCGAAAAAATATTTTGTACCGAAGGGATGTTCAAACTTCAGCTTGTAACTCATGCAAACAATATTAATGCAATCTATTCTTTTAGGTACTCTTTTTAGTTATGGCAAAATAGACTAGGTGTAAACCCTCTGACCCAAAATATAGGATTAGAGATTTATTTAAAATTATTTTGGATTAAATTGGAGTTATTATTTACCTCTTTGATTTTTGATTCAATAGTTGCATATTACCATTGTTTAAATATCTAGAGCAATGCACTAGCGTTTGCTTTCCAACAAATTTCACATCCTTGACATAGACAAGTCAATTTTTAATCCTGACCTTTGTGTCACTCGTGAATGTACTCTCTTGTGCTTCATTTTAATTTTACAATATTTGTGCATATTTTCTAATTTTAAATTCAATTTTGTATCTTTGTCCGTTATAATCGAAATTGGAGACACAATCTCAACCCGTTTCTTGCAACCCAATATATGACAATAATTTATTTCGAGTCTACTACGTCCATGACACTTGTGTCATACCCAATTTAAATTATATGCACTCCCAATTAATTAAAGAACACCGTTGACACTAATTTCAACTAAATTGGTGCAATAACTCAACCTAACCCAAACTAGACCAAACACCAACCCAAACCCACAACCACACACTAATTGCTCATACAAAATACCATATACCAATTTCCTCCACTACAACACACCAAACATGACATTTTTCCACATCCAATCCATTTTTTTCTCTTTGTGCAAGTCCTAAACTATTGGAGACTTTTGTGCAAATAGCTAGCCATGTGTCCACCTCCTATTGGTTGGAACAATAAAAAAGACCCAATTCTTGAGGCTTGACCGGTCACATACACTCTCCCTCTCTCTTTGCATGATACTATGCAACATCAAATATGCCTACTTTAAATCCTAACCCTTTATTCAAACTTTATTACATCACCTCCACCCATGCTTTCATGAACCCCCCTCTCCTTGGGAACCTAGCCGGCCCTAATCCCTGGGCAACACTCTCTCCCTCTCTTCTCATTTAAACCAATACCCTCTCCCTCTCTCCCTCAACATGCAACCACCATTAACCACCATCACCATCTTCACCACCCCCAACTCTGACCACCACCCTCGCAATCACCACCACCGCCCTCACCTACGCGACTACCACGGACCACCCCTCCGGCCAACCCACTGCCAACTCTCCTCCACGACTACCCACAGCAGCCCGTGGCCACCACCACCACCTTCGCCCCCTCACTTCCAACACCATATACCATCACCTCTGATCACCGCTGCCCTCACCTCCGACCACCACTGCCACCGTCATCATCACCACCACCATCATCTTCGTCAACCACCACCACCAGCGAACCGCCTCCGCCCTACGGTGAGCTGCCACCGCTGCTACTGCTTTAAGCCGATACTGCTGCCAATGCTAAAGTTGTTGCTGCCTTTCCTCTTCCCCTCCACCGCCAGCCACCACCCACTGCAGGCCGGAGCTGCCCCATGTCAACCCCCTCAGTCCACAGTAGCTTCTTTGAGCCTCAGTCCCCACTCCCACCTGACTGATACAACGGCTGAACTTACTGCTACTGCTGTTCTTCTTCTTCTTCTTCTTCTTCTTCTTTTTCTTCTTCTTTAGTTCAGTCCAGACCCGAGCCTCAACCAACCCCCTTTATGGCACGATTACTCTTTTGTCTCTTGACTATTTTTTGAACCATCTTCGCAGGTGTGTTCACTACATGACCCTTCATGGCCGAAGTTGGTTCCGTCAATCCGGGCAACCTCGTCGAATACCAATTGCACCGAATGGCACGTATTATCAATGTTGACGTGTGAGCTTTCGCAGAACTTGATTTGGATGTACGTGCACACCTAAATCAATGCATATCCGTCAAAAAGCAATGTATCAGCCTGTTCTGACACTCATCTTAATTTTGTGTGTGCCTGTCATTTCATAATAAAACTTGCGCCATCGTTTGCAGCATTACACTAGTCCTGTGACCCAAGTTTGGTTCGATTCTGAGAATGTTGACGAAACGTCGTTTCGTGGGCCCCACGGTTCCACATAAAGGGCAATTTTGTGATCGGCTCATCGGAATCTAGTTCTGGACGTTCTGTTGGGTTTGTATCATCGTTTTGGACTCGTAGACACTAAGTTTGACAAATTTGGAGAACTTTCTGGCATATTTTTCGTGCACCCCGTATTGACCAGAAACTGTATTTTTGCCCCTGTGTCTAAATTGGACGTATGTATATCTTTTCTGAGTATCTCACTCATTCCGGGACTGTTGGTGATATTTGTGATAGTATCTGGGGATATCAGCTCCAGTTTCTATTATTGCGTTGCTACTTCTTTGGCGAGTTCGTGTTCAAATCTTCGCCTGGCTTCCAGACAAGTATACCTTGCCTTGTTGTACTATTTAAATTTATTTAATATTATATATTTGCTCTCTATATTATATAACTATGTGCGTTCGAGAATGACTCGGGTGCAGTCGACGAAGGCGTCGACATTAGGACTTGTGTTTGACCTAGCGTCTAGTGGATGTACCCTAAGTGACAGAGTTATCATTATGAATCTGAGGCCTTGACACGTATTATTTCATGTCATGGAGTAAGTTTATGATAGGATACGGGTTTACACAATCGACTGGCCATCGGTGCGAGTAACTCGTGTGATGGTACTTCGCATAGTTGTATTGCTTTAGGTGACTTACATTATATTACGAGATGTCCACTTCGTACTTAAGACTTGTACATTAGCATTGGGTGGGGAGGACAACTAGTAGGCTTATGGGACACCCACCTCTTTATTTATGCAGATTTTGCGTTCTTTGGAGCGATACAGTCGTTATTATTTATGCAGATCTAGCATTTTTTGGAGCGATACGGATGTTACTATATTCAGGCATCACGTTCTTTGCAGCATTATAGCCGTCATTACATATGCGAGGGCCCTTTTTATGGGGGCATATGTGGCATATACTAGCCAGTCACGATGATTGGTGAATTACGTCAGCATGTGTCTAGCCTACACCTACCCATACGTAGTAAGTTGTCTTTAAATTGCCTTCACTTAGGAGGATAGTTCACCCTGATTTACTTTACTCAGTATTTACATTATGGCATGTACTTTTTGTATTTTGTTACGTCCCTCCGAGGAACTGGTTCTCTTCCAGGTTATTTGAGCAGTTTGGATGAGGCTTGATCTGGTGGTGTGTTGGACATCCTTACAGGTATCATTATATCTTTCTATTACATTTATGTATTATTTCCCAATTGTGACTCTGCTATTGTAGTCTAGTATTTATAGGCCTACATTATTCTCTTAGTCTATTCGAACGACTGTATTATTGGGCTGCAGACTAATGATGCGTACCGTTCCTTCTTGAGATTTTATTTACCATGGATTGAGATTTAGTTTAGTTGTTGGATATTAAAAATAGATATTTAGCTAGATCACTTAACCTTGGATAACGTAAGTGTACTTCATCAGGCCCCTTAAATTGGAAAGTCCTACGGAGTCATACCAGTTTGCCATTGCCACGTGTCTGGTCATATACGTTTTGGGACTGGTGCATAACATGGTTTTATTGGTGGCCCATGCAGGTCAGAGCATATCGTTTCGGTTACATTACTGTACCAAATGAGCGTGCAACTTAGGATTAATGTTGAATATGATCTCAATCCATAACTGATTTTAAAACTCCTCTTGTATTTGATTGTCGCCCTTGGACTTCATTATTGTATTCGTTCATTTACCGTCGACATCGTTATTATTGTTTCTCATCTTCCTTATTTCGGAGAGATGGATGCTCGCGCACGGTGATTTCCTCCAGGAGCAGATCCTAGTCAAGACAGAAGAATGTATGATTGATGTGATATTGTATGAAAAGATGGTTACCCTTAGTAGGGTAGGTTGATAGGTTCTTTCTAGATGTTAGAGCTAGTATAGATTATTAGCATGAGAATTGAACCTAGTAGTAGACGTATGTAACTGATAAAACCCTACCTTTCCTTAAGGTAGCAGTGATTTGTAAGTATTAGAAGCTAGAAAGATTGTTTGATTCTAAGGCTCTAGAATAATTTGGAGAAGACATAGCTAGATACTAGGGTTAGTTGTAGTCCCATGATAGTGATACAAGGAATTAGTTATAGTCTCATGATAGTGATACAAGGAACGATATTATGAACTTGAGAAGACGAGATTTTAGGCTATCATTTGGAAGAAGATTATCTGAATCTCCGAAGTTTTATTATGTGCTTGGGTGGTACCCGTTATTATAATTGTACCATGGTGACTTAGAGTAATAAACAGTAGAAAGAAGAAAATCGAGGAATATAATTTTAGGAAGAATAAGCTGTAATTTGATATGGTATGCTGAGGATTAACTTGAATGAAATAGTTGATAAAATTATACCCTAGATGATTTTTGAGACCAATATTAGGTATGAACTACTACAAGGACAACACTAGTTGTGACGATTTAATAGAGGATTATACCTAGAGGATATGAAGAAATTAATACCTGACAAAATTATGTTTATGACAAAGGAATGATACCATTAAAACTAAGGTATGAAATAGAACATGAATGAGAACAAAATTCGTAGAAAAATTATGAGGAGAGGAGTATTTATACATTAAGGGCAAGAAAACACATAATTTTGTTTTTTTGGAGGATTAGTGTTTGTAAATAGAACGAAAGAATTTATTATGAGGTTAAGTCTAAACTATGACTGGAGAAACTCTCGGTGCATCAATGAGATGATTAAGTTGTTATAAAATATTTAAGTTCTGTAAATTTGTCGAGGACAAATTATGGGTAAGGCATAAGGGATATGTGAAAGAAATTTTTACTTAGGAAAATAAAACTTTATGTAGCATGCCCTAGAAGTTGGACCTATAGTTGTCTTATGACTTTTAGTATCAAACCTAGATGAAGATTCTAAGACTGGGTTAAGATAGATAGATAGAATGCTAGATCTGTTGTTGAATAATGGTAACTTAGGTACTACTAGGGAATTATTTCTGGAATCAGATTTGATATACTTGATTTGCTTGAGTTGTCAGTGTCTATTGGACTCGTGGTTTTCACCTTTGATAACTCGATTAGTTGAGCTAGTATCTGAAATAGAGTAATTAGATTGAAGGATGAGAGTATCGACAGATGTTATAGCCTTGAGTTGGATATCATGAACTACCTATAATGGATGGCCAATTATAAACAAGATGGTACCCATGTAGTTGGATGAAGGGTATGCATGGAGTAAACTAGGAGAAACCTCAGGTTCAAGATAAAAAGGTAGAATGGCTACAAGATGAGATTCGCGAGAAGTACCTGACCTTGAGATTTAAATTAAGAGAAGGATCTAGGAAAGACTAAAAAAATTATCACTCGATAGTTGCCTCGAAGATCGATACTATAAAGCGAAATGTACTGTGCCATGATTTACGGAGTTTAGAGTTGAACACAAGATCAACGTACAAGAAAGATATGGAGGTGTGTAGGAAACAATTGATAAGGGAAATATATTAGAGTCACGTAACCCAAGGATGAGAAATTTTGATATGGACTTGAAGGATTATAATCATAGTATTTATGAATTATAATGCTTTTGAAATTTTGAGGATTTAGCGCAGGTAGAAATTGTTGATCAGCCTCAAAGTACTACGAATTTCAAGGAATAAAATACAGGTTTAGATCACACGCTGACTCATTGGTCAATCGATAGAGGATTACCACTAGACTCTTAGATTATATACTGACACATGAGTAAGGGGTGTAAATAGAAGATAGAAGTCTGATAGGAATGATAGTTGAATATTAAAGTTTACACATAAACCGCTTAGGGATAGAGGTTTAGATTTTTTTTTTTTACTAAGAGGACATGAGCTCGCGGAACCTAATCCTTAGTAGTATGTGGTGTTATGGGAACCTATTTCCAATTTACCCTAGCCGATGAATTTTAGGAATCGTATTCTTGTTATTGTATTTGTTATATTTTATTCTAAGGTATTTAGAATGATTGAGTAGATATTTATTACATAATTTCTATATATTCTTATTACTATGTATTGAGTAGAGACTTATGTTGTATTTTATTACATATATTTCTCCTAGAAATTGTTTGATTTGAGCTTCTAGACTACGTATGACTAACTGACTAGATTAGACTTGATGCTGCTAAGACTGATTATAAGAAGTTAGGTTGCATTATTCCATTATGGATACTATAGGATGCTGACGTTATACCTAAGAAAGAATATTGATATATTAACCATCTTAGTTGCAGAAAAAGGAATTTAGATACTACATAAGTGGCCTTGAGAATTTTGTGCTTATAAAATTTTAGTGCCTAACCCCTGCAGTCCTTTGAGAGTAAAAGAATGACGTTATTTTTTTTATAGATATTAGAAGTTTCAAATTTAGATTTTGTCACAACATCATTGAGTAACCTAGGCTTATATGTGGTAATTTTCTGGATGATGAATAACATGATAACAATGACGAGACAGATCATGATGGTGAAAAGATGTTTAGAGGACCAAATGTCTTAGATGATTAGACTGTATGTATGCGGCAGTTTAAGGTAAAGATAGTAGAGTAGGACTAAGTACCAAGTTGTGTTTATATATATATATATATATATATATATATATATATATATATATATATATATATATATATATATATATATATATATGTTGAGTTCGTTGTTGGGGAGATAGATTTTGAATTTCGAGGACAAAATTTTCTAAGGTAGATAGATTGTAAACCCTCTGACCTAAAATCTAGGATTAGAGATTTATTTAAAATTATTTTGGATTAAATTGGAGTTATTATTTACCTCTTTGATTTTTGATTCAATAGTTGCACATTACCGTTGTTTAAATATCTAGAGCAATGCACTAGCATTTGCTTTCCAACAAATTTTACATCCTTGACCTAGACAAGCCAATCTTTAATCCTGACCTTTGTGTCACTCGTGAATGCACTCTCTTGTGCTTTATTTTAATTTTACAATATTTGTGCATATTTTCTCATTTTAAATCTAACTTTGCATCTTTGCCCGTTCCAATCGAAATTGGAGACACAACCTCGACCCGTTTCTTGCAACCCAATATATGACAATAATTTATTCTGAGTCTACTACATCCATGAAACTTGTGTCCCACTCAATTTAAATCATATGCACTCCCAATTAATTAAAGAACACCATTGACACTAATTTTAACTAAATTGGTGCAATGACTCAACATAACCCAAAACTAGACCCAACACCAAACCCACACCCATACCCTCATGGCTCATACAAAATACCACACACCAATTTTTCCCACTACAATACACCAAACATGATATTTTCCACATCCAATCCATTTTTTTTTCTCTTTGTGCAAGTCATAAACTATTGGAGACTTTTGTGCAAATAGTTAGCCATGTGTCCACCTCCTATTGGTTAGAACAAATGAAGAAGACCCAATTCTTGAGGCTTGACCAGTCACATACACTCTTCCTCTCTCTTTGCATGATACTATGAAACATCAATTATGCCTACTTTAAATCCTAACCCTTTATTCAAACTTTATTACATCACCACCACCCATGCTTTCATGAAAACCCCCTCTCCTTGGGAACCTAGCCGGCCCTAATCCCTAGGCAACACTCTCTCCCTCTCTCCTTATTTAAACCAACACCCTCTCCCTCTCTCCCTCAACATGCAACCACCATTAACCACCGTCACCATCTTTACCACCCCTAACTCTGACCACCACCGTCGCCCTCACCTACACGACCACCGCGGACCACCCCTCCGGCCAACCGGTACTCGAGTGCTTGAACCTGTACTTATGACCTTGTGAGCTGACCCAGTAATTAGACAGATGATCCTGTGTCGAGTGAATGAACCTGTGTTACCGACTTTACCATATTGCTTGAATAAAGCTATAGAACTAGGGTATCAAGACTTAAGGTTAGACTTGGGAATGATACCATGTGCTAAAGTTTGACCCGAGCGGATGAACGCTAGTTGGTAAACCGAATATATCGTGCTTAACAATTGTGCAAATACTTGGTTGGAATGGAAATGATATGGAATTGGATTAACCCTATCGAAAGTATCCTCGTGATTCAGTAAGACGAGAACTCATGAGATTTTCGCAAAAAGTAACTTATCCGATTTCACTATCTCTAAGTTTGGTTGAATACATGTGTTTGAGGGATACCTTGAATATGTGCACGATCCAAGACTTAAGAAATGTGAAACTCGAGTGCAAAGACTTCGCTATCGCTAAGTTGGTTGAAATGCATGTGTTTGAAGGACGCTTTGAATCTGTGCACGATCCAGACTCGCGATATGTCGATCTCAAATGCTAGTGCAAGTGAATATCCATCTAAACAAGTACAATGACTTGTATAAGTTGCCTCAGCTTTAGATCGTTAACCAAGATCGATTGAAACGTACCACGCGTTAAGCAACATGTCCAGCGCCAAGGCGCAATAGAGACTGACTCGACATACACGCGACACGGTACAAGAATCGAGTAAGAGATTGTGTTCGAAATTGGATTTAGTGGTACCGATTTCTACGCTTTGGATAGATTCCATAATACGATAGTACGGCCTTCCCTTAGTAAGTCTAGAGGACGAGACTTTTTCTGAGTGGTGTATGATGTAATACCTCGTTCCGCTTAAGCGGACTGCCGATTCAAACGGCAAAAGTGCAATATCTCGACCCACTTTGCTCAGGCGAGAATACTCGTTTGAGGCAAAGGATATCCAGATTTATCCCTACAGGAGTTCGGCTTAGACTTTCAGAGGCTCGCTCGGAGTATCGCTCAACCGAGGCGAATCATCGCTAAGGTGGGTGGCTACAGTAAACTTTTCTTTGCTTAGCCAGCACACTTAAAATATGGAACGATACATGCTAGTCGCTAGGTGAATCACCCCCTGCATGCTAATAAAAATACAACGCACCTAGCTAAGGGAATAATCCCAACTTGTATTGCTTATCCTTGAACATGGAAATAAAACATTGCTTATATTGAGACCCTCGCATGCTACCTTTGCCTGGTGCAACTGAACCCTGTTATGCCTCGATAGGATAATATGTATATGCTTTTCTTAGTGCACTGTTCACTTATTTATACTACACGACTCTAGACAATGTCGCTCGGAAAGTCCCTTTACGGTTTCACTCCTCGACTTACCTTCGGGCCTGAGCTAACGTGAATGTTTATGAATGCATGCTTGCCTGCTTAGTATAGTTTATACACATTGCCTCATTGAATGTTTGCTACACGAAATACTATGCCACAACCAAGAACACTATCGTGTATGGCGCATGCATCCGACCTAACCAGAAGACTATCAAATAGTTCTCCTGTGCAAATGAACCGGTAAGTATCCGGGACCGTTAGGTCGCTAAGGCAGTTCCCGCAACAGGGGAATGCATCATGGCAAGTTGAATACTGAACTGGAATTATGTCAATATCTGAATGAAATCCATCTCAAGTTTACATCTGAAGAGAATCGTGTCAAGACAAACAAAGATTACAGTTCATAGAACAACGCTCGCTGATCAAGAAGACTATGCAAGGCAGATCATGCTATGTGATTGTCTCGTGCTCGTTGATCAGGGAGACCATGCAAGACAGATCATGCCATATGATTGTCTTATTCTTGTTCAGAAAAGAACTATGGATTATCATGTCAGGTTATGGATTTGGAAGACCAAGACTATGTATCGCGGACAACTTGGAATCAAGGGGGATCTTCGGATCTTGTTCCATGGACGATTCCGGGGCACCGGGACCGATCCGATCCGGATGAAACTATTGAATAATCTTTGATTGAGCGGGATAATGGAAGCAATACATGCATCTTCGTCATCTACGCTCCAAGACTATTAATCGGTCCTTTATGGCTATGCCAGCGACAATCGTTCATATAGATAACTCATCCTCGCTTAGCGGCTATCCGCGTGCGAGTCATTACATTGCATAGTGAATATCTAAAACACCTGAACGATCATGGTATAACAACACTTGTGCCTAAAGAGTACTTGATCATTGTATACAACATACCTGTTAATCAGAGTAACTCGTGCATCCGAAACACAGTCTCGTTCATGACATGGTATTTTTATATGATATTGCCCTGAATGTTTATACCTGCTCGTACTTGAATTAACTTGATTTGCCTTGGATAGGGAAGGAGAATTGGTAAGTTGGTAAGTCTCGCCGTGTTTCCTCCAGTCACTGCCATATTCTAAAAATTGGGGTATTTTTGACTTTTTGTTATTATAAGTATTGTGTGTATTTAATTTAAATAATTGCATGATATGTGTATTTATATATATATTATATAGTGTTCATTAATGTTTGAGCTAGTAGACTTGACCTAGAAGCCCACAAGATGAACCTCTGACCGAATTATAGGGTTATGATTTTAATTTATATTATTTAGGATTAATTTATTGAGGTTGTAATTTATTACCATAATTTTATTTCATTGTTGCGCCTTATAGTTGCTTCGATACTTAGAGTGCTACCCTAGCTTTTGCCTTCCAATAAATTTTACAACCTTGTCCTAGTCGTGCCTGCCTTTCAGTCTGACCTTTGTGTAACTCATAATTATGCTCTCTTGTGCTTTATTTTAGTCGCACAATATTCGTCGCAGACGTTATTATTTAATTTCAATAAATCCAACTTTGTATCGTTGTGCGTTCCAATCAAAATTGGAGACACAATCTCGACCCATTTTGTGCAACCCAAATTAGGATAATATTCTTTTCTGAGTCTTCTTCATTCATGACACTTCTGTCCCACTTAATTTTAGCCCCATGTACTTCTAATTAATTTTAGAATACCAATTGTATTAATTTTTAATTAAATAAAACTAAAACCCAACTTTGTGCATTTTTCTAATTGTTGGGCACTTTTATGCAAAAGTGCATTAAGGTATCCACCCCATTGGACACAATACATGAAGAAACCAATTTTTTCTTCATATAAATTTTTCTATAATTTATTGGAGTGTGTAACCCTCAACATCAACCCACATTGAACCATGGCCCTCCATTTTGAAATTTGTAATCCTAGCCCTCCAATTTCTACATGACAAGCTAAGCCCAAATTCCAAGGGGGGATGTTGACCAAGCCCACCCTAGGTCAAGCTCAAAACCCCACTTTTACACATATAAATATACATTTCCTTTATTTTCACCTAAACCTAAAGAATTTCTCCCAGCCGAATAAATACATCCCTCCCATCTATTGTGCATCGTCTCCCTCAAGCCCCTCCGTCGGAATTCCTCGCCGGTGCCGCCAGCATCCCTCCGGACCCCATTAACAGCTGACCCGGTCTCCCTCTTCCCGCCATCTCCCCAACTGCTGCACCCCACCTCGCCATCCCCGCGAGACCCCGGCAGCGTCCACCACCGTCCTCCTCCCCGACTTCTTCTTCTCCTCCTCCTATCGACCTCGCCGGAGCCTAAAGCCCAACCCCCATCCCGCCTGAAGCCGCTAACCCGCTTCCAGTCACCCCCTTCCTCCACCCGACCCCGCCTGAACTCCTCGATTGAGCCTCGACCTCGCCGACCGCCTGGAACCCGACCCCCTCCGCCTGAACCGACTTTCCTTCCCCGCTGTACCTCGCTGGAGACACCTTCCTCCCTGCCTTATTCTCCTCCTCCCTGCATCCCGATCACCACCACTCTACACCACCACCACACCTCTTCCTCTCCGGCCATCCCCGGAGCCCGAGCAGTCCTCCACCACCTCTTCCAGTCTGACCTCCCTGAGCCCCCTCCTTCGTCCTCCTCGCCTGAGACTCGACCACGCACCACCAGCACCTTCACCACCATTATCATCACCTTCGTCATCGTCGTCATCAACATCCTCGACATCATCGTCAATGTCGTCATCGCCGATCTCGTGTACGTGCACGCCGAGGCCAAGGTGAGGATTATTTTCTCTTGTGATTTGTTGTGTACGCATACGTATGCCTATGCGTATATTACTCATTTGGTATGTATATACATATATTTGGTATATGTATATATATATATATATATATATATATATATATATATATATATATATATATATATATATATATATATATATATATATATATATTTGTTGTATAAATATATTTAGTATGTATATATTTAGTATGTATGTATCTTATTCATTGGTATACGTATATATATATATTTAGTATATGTATTCTTTTGGTATACATATAATTATTGGTTGTTATATACATATATAAATATATGGTATGTATATATATATTATAAGTAATTAATTGATAATGTTAATTATGACTGCAATACGTACATGTTGTATGACCCCTAGGTATAGCTGTGGATATCCCGTAGTTACACATGACCCTGTGACCCTGTGAATTGTTAGCAGACTGCCTTATGTACACTGACATACTGGCGAGACCTGAGTTGATTTGACTGTCTGATTTTGTGCAGCAATCGCAGACTTGACACCCGTGCAGCTAAACGCACGCTTGACCCTGTTAGATGACTAGGATCACCCTTTGAGTACCCCTGAGTTCAGTGTAATTATGGTTGTGTATGTACTAGTGTTTTGGCTGATGTTGTATTCACTACTAGAAAAAATGGGATTAGCGACGTATTTTAGCAACGTCAAAGGAAACGTCACTAATAATATATAAATTAGCGACTCCATGTAAAAATGTCGCTAGATGTCGCTAAATGGCGACATTTAGCGATGTTTAGCGATTTTTATTAAGATTTTAAAAGATTAGTCGTTATAAGTTCAATTAAGGTCGCTAAACGTCGCTAATATGTCTAATTTAGCGACGTTTAGCGACGTATATAGCGACGTTTATATTAAAAATATTTAGCAACGTGTTTAGCGACGTCTATGACGTCGCTAAAATTAAATTTAGCGACATTTTTATTTGACGTCGCTAAACGTCGCTAAAATTTGGTTAATTAGGGCTCGGTTTCGTTTTTCCCTATCTGTCAAAATTATTTCGATTTTAAAAAAAAATTCCCCCCCCCCCGCTCCGGTGACCGGCTCTCCACAGCGGCTACTCCGGCATCCCCCTCCTCCTCCTCGAGCTCTAGGTAAATCCTAACTCTCTCTCTCTCTCTCTCTCTCTCTCTCTCTCTCTCTCTCTTACAGGACACACATGTGACACTGACACTGACACGACACATACACACACACACACTGACACTAACACACACACACACACTGACACAGACACTGATCAAGACCTAAGGTTAGGGTTAGGGTTAGGTTTTTTGACCTGGGGTTAGGGTTAGGGTTAGGGTTAGGGTTTTTGATCATGATTGATTCCTAATACCTACCTATCCCCCACGATCACACCCTGACACTACACTCGACACACACATGCACACTAAAATATATGTGCACTAAACATCGAGAAAGCAACAGGAGCAGTGACTATTGGCACCAAATGCCAGTACGTATAGTATCTGTATTGTTAGTGTTATTTGTGTGGTTGGTATTGATACTTTTATATTAGTTAGAGTGTGTGTGAGAGTGTTATTGAAGTATGCAGGGAGGGTATATCAAAGTTGAGGGTATCATAGTGGTATCCTATGTTAGCAGCAAATGAGTGAGGAGATGGTGTATACTGATACAAGTGTATCAATGAGCGTGACTCAAGTTGGGTTTTAGATATGCAATGGTGAATATGTGAGGGGCTCGGGTTTGAGTGCCCACAAGCACATAGATTGAGGTACACATGTAAGCATGGCAAGTAGAGGTAACAGCAGCAGTAAGCACTGCTTACTAGCAGTGAGCAGGGGGAGACTTGAGGCACATCAGCCCAATGTGCATTAGAGCATGCTGAGGTAAGTCAGTGTGCTATGAGTGTGGTTGGGGGCAGCTGCAGTTCTGTAGTATGGCACACTATCTGTAGTGTGTTGACTGCACACTTATAGTGCAGTTCATAGTGCTATGGGGGAGAGGTAGTCAGATAGTCCATCGTAGGAAGAACTGCAGTAAGCATCAATGTGGGGGAATCAGGTTGCTATTTAGGTGTAGTTCAGTGGGTGTTGTGTTCAGATTTAAATACAGTTAAGTCCAGGGCAGGAAGTTGATTATGGAACTTGAAGTTGATGACTGTTAGTTCAGTGGCACACTGATTGTAGTTAGATGATTGATGATGGTTAGTATATGGTGAAGGTTAGTGTCATATAGTTGTAGGAGTATGATAATTACATATGACTTTTAGTTTGGTATTCGAATTAGAGGCCATGATGTAGTATCAATTGTTAGTAAATGTTAAGTTATATGTTAAAGGGTGGTTAGTGTTACATGTTAGTTGGATATTGTTCTCAGTTTGTAAGTAAGTTAATACTTGATGACTGTTAGTTGATAGGTGTATGTGTTAGTTTAAATGGTTAGTTATTTTGAATATTGCTTATTTTAGACTTTGATAAATGAAAGTATGTATTATATCATATATGAGTTTTATAGTACGGTTAAGTTATGAAGTTAGGTGATAAACCACTGTATGTAATAATTTATATGATACATACTGTCATTTTTGCAGAAGTATCTAGAAATGGATATGAATTACTATCTGCGTCATCGTTCGTGGATGTACAACCATCATCCTGATAATATGTACGGTGTGCGGAATGAATTCATTGAGGGCGTACAGCAGTTGCTACAGTTCGCCAAGGCGTTCCCTCAGTACATGGATGGTACCAAAATTAAGTGTCCGTGTGTGAGATATCGTAACGGGAAATATCATCTAGAAGTGGAAGTCACATATCATTTGTACTCGAAGGGCTACACGCCGAATTACTATCAGTTGACCGTGCACGGAGAACTTGTGTCTCTAGCATCGGAGTCGGAGCCTTATGTGGAGCCGTACATGGATGTCCATGACCACGATGCTTACGACGACGGGTGGGTGAACATGGTTTATGATACGGCGGGGCCTAGTTTCAATCCGGACAATTATGATACGGCGGGACCTAGTTGCAATCTGGACAATTATGATGCAGATGAGGAGGCACCGAATGCCGATATTGTAAAGTTTATTGAGTTGCTGGAGAATGCAAGGACTCCACTATATCCTGGTTGTGAGGATCAGTCACCGTTGGAGGTGGTTACAAGATTATTGAGCATCAAGTCCGATTTTAACATGTCACAAGAATGCTATAATCGACTGATCGATTTGATTATAGAGATCTTGCCCGAGGGTGCAAAGTTGCCTAAAGACTTCTATCGATCTAAGAGGATGGTGAGATCGCTCTGGATAGGATATGAGAAAATTGATGCATGTCGCAACGGGTGCATGTTGTACTACAAAGACGATAAGGATGAAGATGCGTGCAGATTCAGTGGTGCTGATCGCTACAAGGCCAATGTTAGAGGAAAGTCTGTCGGTGCAAGGAAGCCTACCGATTCGATGCACTACTTGCCTTTGACGTCGCGGTTGCAGCGGTTGTTTATGGTTAAGGAGACTGCAAAAAATATGAGTTGGCACAGGCGAAAACAGATCGAAGGAGTATTGGATCATCCATCCGATGGAGAAGCATGGAAGCACTTTGATCGAGAGTATCCATATTTTGCTTCGAATCCGCATAATGTCAGATTGGGGCTCTCCTCTGACGGTTTTACCCCATTCGGACTTTCGGACTCCCAGTATTCGTGTTGGCCTGTGATCGTCACTCAGTACAATCTACCGCCTTGGATGTGCATAAAGACTCCGTATATGTTCCTAACCGTAATTATCACGGGTCCGAACAATCCGAAGAGGAACATCGATGTATATTTACAGCCTTTGATAGATGAGTTGAATCAGCTGTGGGAAGTAGGTGCCAATACGTACAATGTTTCTAGAAAGCAGAATTTTCAGATGAGGGCAGCACTTATGTGGACCATCAACAACTTTTTGGCCTATGGAATGTTATCGGGATGGAGCACCCATGGTCGTCTCCCATGTCCGTATTGCATAGACCGTACTAAGGCTTTCTGTTTGAAACACAGAGGCAAACCGTGCTTCTTCGATTGTCATCGATAATTTCTGTCGAATGATCATCCGTACCGGAGGAACCGGAATGCTTTTCGTACGGGAGTTGTGGAGAAGGCCAATCCACCACCAAGGTGGCCCGGATACACGATATTGGAAGAGGTAAAAGATTTACCAAGTGATATTGAAGAGCCTGCTAAGGGGTACAAGTGTGATGGATTTGGTCGTACCCATAACTGGACAAAAAGGAGTATATTCTGGGATCTGCCATATTGGAGCACCAATCTGATCAGACATAACCTTGATGTCATACATATCGAGAAGAATGCGTTTGATAACATAATTAATACTATAACGGAGGTAAAGGGGAAGACGAAAGATAATTAGAAGGCCAGGTTGGACTTAGAAGAAATATGTAGACGTCCTGCATTGCATTTAATAGAGGAGGGGAATGGAAAGTTAAAGCAACCTAAGTCAGTTTTCTCACTGGAGAAAGAGGATAAAGGGAGACTTTGTAGGTTGATTCAGGGTCTAAAGTCTCCATACTGGTACATGTCGAACTTGAGAAGATGCGTCGACCTCAAGAAGAACAAACTGGTGGGTATGAAGAGCCACGATTGTCACGTATTCATGGAGAGGTTAATTTCGATTGTATTTCGGGAATTCTTACCGCAGGTCGTTTGGGATCCATTGACAAAGCTCAGCATATTCTTCAGAGATCTTTATTGTACTAAGTTGCTCGTTGATCGTCTAGAAAAAACAAGAGAAGGACATTGTGGTAACACTATATAAGCTCGAGAAGGTATTTCCTCCTGGATTCTTCGACTCTATAGAGCATTTGACAATTCATTTTTCCTATGAGGCACGTGTTGGTGGTCCTGTCGATTATCGGTGGATGTACCCCTTCGAGTGGCATCTGAATCACCTAAAGAGAAAGGTGAAAATTAAGACACGGGTTGAGGGCTCTATTTGTGAAGCTTATGTTCTCGAGGAGATTACAAACTTTTGCTCGTCGTATTTCAAACCGCATGTTGCTACTAATAGAACGAAAGCTCCGAGAAATGACGACGCATATCAGGAATCTAATTATACAATACTCAAAGTATTCAATGCGTCCGAAAAGCCTTCGGAAAAAATATTGTACTTCAAGATCAAGGTTGGAAATTTGACAAGCATGGCCTTGTGGATATAAACGACAAGCGTAGATATCAAGGCTACGAACCATTTGTCCTATCAAGTCAGGCTCAGCTCGTGTACTTCACAACTTATCCTAGACGGGGGACAGCGAGGTCGAATTGGTGGACATTATGCAAGACTAAAGCTAGAAATACCTTTGACATTGACAAAATAGCTTATCAGGAGGACGATCTACCTCTTATAACAAATATTGTAGATGTGGACTCAATGGAAGTTACTTATTACACGAGTAATAATGTAGAAGATGTAGAATTATCCGAAGAGGAAGACGAAGACGAAGTAGATGAAAGTAAAGACGAGGAGGAGGAAGAGGGAGAGGAGGACGAGGAAGGCGAACAAGATAAATTTTCTGAAGATGATTGAAAATAAAATATTTTGCCTGTAGAATGTAACTATATTTTGACTGTAGAATGTACTATTTTAACGAATATATGTATTATATTTTGAGTGTAGAATACTTTGAGATATGCATCACATTTTGACTGTAGAATGTACTATATATTTATGTTTTTCTATATTCATCATATGTTGTTATCAAGTATGACAGGACGATGCGGAGGATTCGGCAGGTCCCGAGGTAGACAGAGTGCTCCTCCGGTACTGCCTACTGTTGGTTCCGGATCGTCATCGTCCAGTACTCCAGTATATCGATCACTCACATCTTCGACTGTTAGAACGAGTAGTTCCAAGCGTGATAGTACTCCCTCGTCCAGCGTTCCTCCTACTGACGGAACCATAGGGACAGATGAGCATGTCGAGAAGGTCGTGCCCACGTTATCCCAGCATCAGCAAGATCCTCCATGCGCACCTCCGGAGGAGACGAGGACAGAGATTTGGGCCGACGGTACAAAGTAAGTCAATTAGATGGTTTAGCATAATATATATCGTGTATTTCTTTATTCATCGTATATTGACTTTTTCGATCAAAATAATTATCTCTGTATAGATATCATCCATCGTCGGTTCAGAGACGCCTGGGCCAATTTCTGAGGAACATACGGTGGCCCTTGGATCAACTACTCTGAGGCTCCGGAGGAGAGGAAGGCATTCTGGTTTGCGCACTTCCAGGTAAAAGTATATTAAATAAATTCTCTAATTTATGCATATTATATAACTTATCCGTGATGCTCACTTACTAAATTATTTATTGTAGCAAACGTATTTCTATCCTCCGCAATGGGCCGAGTTGATCGAGCGGTTATTTCCTACCGTTGCCGCCAATATCCGAGATGCTCTGGATGACCAGAAGGCTCATGATCGTGCTGGAAAACCGATCCAAGGTTGGATCACGCCTGAGCAGTGGACTGCGATGAGGGCTAGATTCGACGATCCGAGCTACAAGGAAAGGTCTGAGAAGGCCAAGGCGACTAGGCGGAATGCTGCCAAGTGGTGTGGTGGCTCGATTCCGATGACGGAATATTTCCGTCGTTTGGTATATTTTTTCTTTTAAAATATATTATTTTAATGTAAGTACAATAAAATGGTAGTAGGAAAAAATATTTAAGTTTAGTACTAAATAATATATTTTTAACAGGTACAGAGGGATGAGGATGCAAACATGGTGACCGTCTTCTTGGCCACCCATCGCAAGAACGAAAATCTCATTGATGAGAGGGCCTCGCAGACCTATGTAAGTATTACTTTACTTTGTGTTAATTTTAATATAACTTAGGCAATTATCGAGTTTTCAAACCTTTCTAGGCCGAGTATCTTAGGCTGCGTGAGCGGGCGACTGCTAGTGCACCTACACCTGGAGAGGCTGGTACTTCCTCGCAGCCTGCTCCAGCTCCGTCGGTGGACGACCTGTGGGTGACCGCAGCTGGTGGTCTCCAGAGGGGTATGTACTATGGTACGGGATCAAATGGCTCCCTGGTTGCGACGCAGTCATCTAGGGCCTCCCCGACAGTTACGCATTCCACACAGCCCTCGCAGTCGTCGACCAGAGTCCAGGAGGCCGTTGACCGTCAGATTGCGTCTCTCCGTGACGAGTTACTACTAAGGATGGAGGAGCAGCCCCGGTCCCAGTCGCAGGCGGACGATCCGACGCTCATCGTACGATTCGATATGCTCGACCGCAGCATCACGAAGCTCCAAGATTTGAGAAATAATCTTAGAGCCTCGACAGACCGCAACATCACGGAGTTGCAAGCATCACAGCTATCGATAGGAGAGAGGCTGACGATGATGCAGGATTCAATGGTTCATAGCAGTACGAGGCTGTTATCTACCATGGATTCTTACAACCAGTGACTCGCAGACTTGGATCGGGTACGGCCTCCTGGTGCGCCTATATCAATACAGACTCCACCGACGTCACTTCCTTCTCCATCAACATCGGTATCGATTCCATGGGAGCAGTATGAGCTGTTCTTATCCTTCATGCGCGCCGGTGGTCAGCCTCCTGCAGATTCGTAGTAGTATAGCTAGTTGCTGGATATTTGTATTTTTTTATTATTTAGGATAAGATTGTATGGATATATATTTGTCGTATTCTTTATGATAAGATTTGCTGGATGCTTTCTTTTCTTCAAATTTTCTTATATTATTCATATTAAATATATTATTTTACCAGTGTTGAGTGTTCAACCCAAGGGGGTTGACAAACCCAGAAATTCAATGGAGGGTTACTCCGGGTCTATTTGTACAGATTATGATTTAATAAACTGCATGAATAATAGTTTGGAAATAATTCAGTATTCTTTTTTTCTGTAAAATTAGCGACATTTTTAGCAACGTTTAGCGACGTGTATACATGTCGCTAAATACGTCGCTAATTAGCGACGTTAATACACGTCGCTGATGACGTAGCTAAATATGCCGCTAAAACGTTGATGTACGTCGCAAATTGCTGACATGGCAGTATTGCCAGGTCATTAAAGACGTCGCTGTAACGTCGCTATATAAGTCACTAATTAGCGACGTTTAGCGACGTTAATCAACGTCGCTAATTAGTGACGCTGTGTCGCTAAACGCCGCTAATTTAGCGACACATTTAAGTCGCTAAAAAATGTCGACATAGCGACGTTTAGCGATATTTTTTTCTTTCAGCGACGTACTTTGTTCTGACTTCTTTAAAATGTCGCTAATTACGTCGCTAAAAGTGATTAGCGACATTTTTTGGTCATTTAGCGACATTTTTTAACGTCGCTAATTTGACTTTTTCTGGTAGTGATTGTATTATATTATATGTATATAGGACCATTGGATTGTTCTGCGAGACTTCAGGAGCAGGATATTGGTATTTCCAGCTAAGGACCCCAGGCGAGTACATTCTCTGATAATTTCCGTTATTTGATAATTTCTATAATTCAAGTATTTAGAAATGGTACATCTGATTCTTGACACTGTGCTACACGGACTAGTATATAGATTGGATCTTTAGTCATGAGATGTTGCATTGGTTATCGTATTGACATTGTACACGACATTGATATTAGACATTATACATGATATATTGGATATTGATCGTGTATCATACCGTATCATGGTTGGACTCACAGTACTAGTTGAGGGCGAGGAAATTGCTAGTGAGAGATATGATCAAATACCTATCGTACAAGTGTATATATCGTTAAGTGTTAATCATACACCTCACGTATGATTAGTCAGGCCATGTAGCTATCGAACAAGTTCCCAAGCCGATCATATTTCGAAACTACGATTTTAAACACTTAGAATAGTTACAGTTCTCTATTTTAGTTCATATACTACATCACCTGTAAATGATATTATAGTTTTTTCTCTTCATTTCATATATGCACTGACTGTACCATATTTCCTATATTGCATGTCTCTTTATTTTGCTATTGTATTTATTTATTGTCTTCTCTCAGTATATAGCATCATCTATTTATTGTTTTATAGTCCTTATCAATTAACTGGAACTGTTATTTGGGTTGTACTTCGCTCCATCCAGACTGGAAATATTTTTCCAGACTGCGCCTTAGAGGACTGGTGTCCGACATATTATGGACCACAGGGAGAGTAGCTGCAGCCTTGGACCTTGTAGCACAGGTGTGATTCCCGGAAGGTCTAGTCGGGATCACTAGTTATTTAGTTAGTTTCTTTTAGCAGTTTATTGGTATCATACTTTGAGATTTGGATGTTGTTGTTTGAGTTAGACTATTTTTATTTAGACTTGTATTGTATTTCGTTTATTTTTTCTGATATCTTATCGTGCTTTAGTTTATGTGATTGAGTATTTACATATTATATTGTGATATCTGTGTCTCCTCATGGAGTTGGATACTCGTGTGATATTATTTAGATAGTATATTGACTTAGACAGCGTTCTACCGCCGATGCTGCGGCATAGGCTGGACGTACCCACGTACTCGTGCCCTAAATTTCGGGTGTGGGTCATGACACATTTTTAGTGGTGGCCTATGCAGGTCAGACTTTGCAAGTTGTACGATATCGTGGTAGTGTGACGTCTTAGTTATACTACTGCGTGCCTGCGATAGGATCTAGGATATAGCATACTAGGATGAGAGCGAATACTCAATCACAACTAGGAACATTTCTAATCTATTTATCTTGTTATCCTTATTCCTCACGAATATTACTTCCTTTAGAATTTTTACTGTCCTCCCTTGATGATATCGCACTCTTGCCTTAATTTATTCTTTTCGGTCTGTCTTCAGGATGCCGCCAAAGACCAGATCGCAGGATCAGCAGCAGCCTCCGAGGCAGACCCAGCTGTCTTGCCATTTCTGTAAGAAGCCAGGTCACCTTTGGAAGAGCTGTAGGTTGAGGCTAGAACTTTGTTTGTACTGTGACTCTGTGGGACATCGAATGAAGGATTGTAGTCGAGCCCCTTATCTTCCCGGCCAGCGAGCAGCTCCAAATTATAGAGATCCAGTTATGCCACCTGTGGAACCGCAGATTGCTCAGCACCCACGAAGGGAGCTACCCAAGCAGGGCGGAGCATTTGTGATAACGGTCGAGGAGACCGATACTGCAGGTGATGTGTTAGCAGGTTCTGTTCTTTTCTTTCCTTCTGTTCCTTTCTATTTGATTGATTGATTGATTCCTTAGTACCGTAGCTTGTGTCCATAAATTTTTTGCTAGAATGTAGTTAGTAGTACACCCTGACAGAGACTGCAATACCATGACAAAACAGACCATAAACCATACATATATTTTTCTAGATTGCATATTGAATAACTGTAGGTAGAATTTTCTTAGACCTTGATTGTTAGGGGATTGACCATAGTGAAGATTAATGAAGAGGTTATGACTTGACAAAGAGAGCCAAGATGCTTAAATTTGAGGATAAACATTAAATTAAATAAAGAGTGGAGAACTTAAATATGGCAGAATAGATGATTGTTAAATTATTGATTTTATGAAGATTACGATATGATTGAATTTGTCATTTTGAGGAATTAAGAAGATTATCAGTATATGTAATCGACTAGAAGATATAATTTTTTTTTAAAAACTTATGATTTGAAAATTGTATTTGAAGACTTCGTAACCATTACATTGTTTGAGTTTTGTGTGGAAAAAAAATCAAGGAATAAGAACACAAATGGATTAGTGTTGAATTCAAATTTTGAGATAAGATTCAATTTTATAATATAAATTGATTGGATTTAAAATTAGCGGATTGGATATTAAATTTTTGAGTATTTAATTATTAACTTAAAGTTTTGAAGGAAATTGTGATAAAAATAAATTTTGATTTTTATTTCGAGGATTTTCAGGAATATGATAATTACAGAATGTTGAAAAGTTGTGAAATAATAATATGGATTACTTCATGACTATATGGTTTGATGAATTTAAATTTTGATGGAAAATAATATAATGAATAAGTACAACTATTGAGGATCTTAAATTTTGAGGACGAAATTCTTTTAAGGAGGGTAAACTTATCACTACCACATTCTAAAAATAGGGGTATTTTTGACTTTTTGTTATTATAATTATTGTGTGTATTTAATTTAAATAATTGCATGATATGTGTATTTATATATATTGCATAGTGTTCATTAATGTTTGAGCTAGTAGACTTGACCTAGAAGCCCACCAGATAAACCCTGACCGAATTATAGGATTATAATTTTAATTTGTATTATTTAGTATTAATTTATTGAGGTTGTAATTTATTACCGTGATTTTATTTTATTGTTGCGCATTACCGTTGCTTCGATACTAAGAGCGCTACCCTAGCTTTTGTCTTCCAACAAATTTCATAACCTTGTCCTAGTCGTGCCCGCCTTTCATTCTGACCTTTGTGTAACTCATAATTATGATCTCTTGTGCTTCATTTTAGTCGCACAATATTCGTCGCAGACTTTATTATTTAATTTTAATAAATCCAACTTTGTATCGTTGTGTGCTCCAATCAAAATTGCAGACACAATCTCGACCCATTTTGTGCAACCCAAATTAGGGTAATATTCTTTTCTGAGTCTTCTTCATTCATGACACTTCTGTCCCACTTAATTTTAGTCCCATGTACTTCTAATTAATTTTAGAACATCAATTGTATTAATTTTTAATTAAATAAAACCAAAATCCAACTTTGTGCAATTTTCCAATTGTTGGATATTTTTATGCAAAAGTGCATTAAGGTGTCCATCCCATTGGACACAATACATGAAGAAACCTATTTCGCCTTCATGTAAATTTTTTTATAATTTATTGGAGTGTGTAACCCTCAACATCAACCCACATTGAACCATGGCCCTCCATTTTGAAATTTGCAATCCTAGCCCTCCAATTTCTACATGACAAGCTAAGCCCAAATTCCAAGGGGGATGTTGACCAAGCCCACCCTAGGTCAACCTCAAAACCCTACTTTTACACATATAAATATATATTTCCTTTATTTTCACCTAAACCTAAAGAATTTCTCTCAGCCGAATACATACATCCCTCCCATCTACTATGCATCTTCTCCCTCAAGCTCCTCCACCGGAGTTTCTCGCCGGAGCCGCTAGCATCCCGCCGGACCCCATTAACAGCCGACCCGACCTCCCTCTTTCTGCCATCTCCCGAACCGCTGCACCCCACCTCGCCATCCCCGCGAGACCCCGGCAGCGTCCACCACCGTCCTCCTCCCCGACTTCTTCTTCTCCTTCTCCCATCGACCTCGCCGAAGCCTGAAACCCAACCCCCATCCCGCCTGAAGCCGCTGAACCGCTGCCACTCACCCCCTTCCTCCACCCAACCCCGCCTGAACTCCTCGATTGAGCCCCGACCTCGCCGACCGCCTGGAACCCGACCCCCTCCACCTGAACTGACTTCCCTTTCCCGCTGCACCTCGCCGAAGACACCTTTCTCCCTGCCTTCTTCTCCTCCTCCCTGCATCCCGATCACCACCACTCTACACCACCACCACACCTCTTCCTCTTCGGCCATCCCCAGAGCCCGAGCAGTCCTCCACCACCTCTTCCAGTTCGACTTCCCTGAGCCCCTCCTTCGTCCTCCTTGCCTGAGACTTGACCATGCACCACCAGCACCTTCACCACCATCATCATCACCTTCGTCATCGTCGTCATCAACATCTTCGACATCGTCGTCAACATCGTCATCGCTGATCTCGTGCATGTGCACGCCGAGGCCAAGGTGAGGATTATTTCTCTTGTGATTTGTTGTGTATGCATACGTATGCGTATGCGTATATTACTCATTTGGTATGTATATACATATATTTAGTATATGTATATATATATATATTTGGTGTATAAATATATTTAGTATGTATATATTTAGTATGTATGTATCTTATTCATTGGTATACGTATATATATATTTAGTATATGTATTCTTTTGGTATACATATAATTATTGGTTGTTATATACATATATAAATATATGGTATGTATATATATATTATAAGTAATTAATTGATAATGTTAATTATGACTGCAATACGTACATGCTGTATGACCCCTAGGTATAGCTGTGGATATCCCGTAGTTACACATGACCCTGTGACCCTGTCAATTGTTAGCAGACTGCCTTATGTACACTGACGTACTGGCAAGACCTGAGTTAGTTTGACTGTCTGATTTTGTGCCGCAATCGCAGACTTGACACTCGTGCAGCTAAACGCACGCTTGACCCTGTTAGATGACTAGGATCACCCTAGAGTACCCCTGAGTTCAGTGTAATTATGGTTGTGTATGTGCTAGTATTTTGGCTGATATTGTATTATATTATATTATATGTATATAGGACCATTGGATTGTTCTGCGAGACTTCAGGAGCAGGACATTGGTATTGCCAGCTAAGGACCCCAGGCGAGTACATTCTTTGATAATTTTTCTAGACTGTGCCTTAGAGGACTGGTGTCCGACATATTATGGACCACAGGGAGAGTAGCTGCAGCCTTAGACCTTGTAGCACAGGTGTGATTCCCGGGAGATCTAGCCGGGATCACTAGTTATTTGGTTAGTTTCTTTTAGCAGTTTATTGGTACTAGATTTGTTTCCGGCATACTTTGAGATTTGGATGTTATTGTTTGAGTTAGACTATTTTTATTTAGACTTGTGTTGCATTTCGTTTATTTTCTCCGATATCTTATAGTGCTTTAGTTTATATGATTGAGTATTTACATATTATATTGTGATATCTGTGTCTTCTCATGGAGTTGGATACTCGTGTGAGATTGTTTAGATAGTGTATTGACCTAGACAGCGTTCTACCGCCAATGCTGCGGCGTAGGCTGGACGTACCCACGTACTCGTACCCCAAATTCTGGGTGCGGGTCGTGACACCTCCTATATCGCACGGCGCACTGTCACACGAGTTAGGCTTTTCATATATGCTATGAAACTGATCCTAAGGCACGCTTTTATTATTTCATAGAGAAAGGCTTGAGGAATTGTAATCTCGGCCAAGCGCCGCCTGTAACACATGTTTACATCAATAAAGAGTTTGTTTTACATTCAACTTGTGTTATCCAATGCTTCAGCTATTGTCGACTCAGTGAACTTGTTATCAAATCGACTATACGTCTATAATTCCGCTGCACTGACTATGTGGCTTAGATCTTTTACCGCCAGCTAATGAACCATGGCCTTGCACGGGCGCAGCTCATGCTCGTGCGGCATCACGCCCAGATGGGCCGAAGCGATCGTCCTGCGGGAGCACTGGCGCGATGATTCTTGCATAGCGGGGATGGCCGATTAGCCTGCGGGAGATTGGGGCATGACAGATTGGTATCAGAGCTTGGTTATACGCCTTTGGACTTTGTTTCGATTTTCTCAGTTTTGAAAGCTCGTTCGTGAGTTATGTGCACACTCTCTCTCTCTATGCCCCAACGGAATATTCCAACAATGAGTCTAAATACTTTTAAAAAGTGCATATAAATGATATGATTGCTTGAATGGAATTGTAATCCTATTGGCCTTGTGCCAACCTGTGTCAGTTCCTTCGGGAATAGACTCGTGCTAGAAACATGACTTATGTGCAAACTGAAATACCTATACATGTTTGCCCAACTGGTTTAGTGCGAATCGAATATTGCCCGAACGGTTAGCTTTGCACACAGCCTTTCGGCTAAGTTGTGTTAAGTATCGTGAGCCAAGACCCTTTGGTGCAAGCTAAGTTGCAACAAAATTTTGATATCGTTCAGGAATAAGAAAAGTCAGACTTAGAATGTCAATCGATAGAAACATTCTCGAATTTATCGCTTAGGCGAATATAGAGAATCGTGCTTGGATTTTGAGAAATAGTTTGAACAGTATTTCGTGTCGGAAGATACAAATCGATTAAGGATTTGATTGGATGACTCAATTCCGAGTGGTGTATGGATTAATTAGAAACGTCCAAACGGATTCACTGGCCTCGTGCGATAATCGGATCAAACAATTTTGTAATGTCTTGAACTAAGTGATAAACCTTATATCGAATTGAGATTCACGAAAATGGGAATCGGTATCTTGCTAAGGAAACTTGTTGGAAATTTAGAGGATCGTACGAGCGATTTCGGATTGAAACAGCCGAACTAAACTTGAATACAATACCGTCCGAATAGAAGTTATCCCAAAATAAATATTGTGTTTTAATGAAAGAGATGAATGATAATGGATTTGGCTTGGAGTTTGAAAGAACGGTCTTAAAATCTAGTTTAAAACGATAATAGTCGAAATTGATCCCAACGAGAACGATTGTCCTGCAGGAGCGCCGACGTGGTGATTTCACATACGGAGGGATGATCGAACTCATGGGAACATATTCGGTTATTATTCCAAACGAACTCGATAAATGGAATGTATCAAAATTTGATTGGACTTGGACGATTTACAAAACGGTAACATTGAAGTTGGACGATTTTACTAGACGAATTAAAATTACTACATAAATGGATATAACTTGGATAAAACAAAAGTGAGAATAATAAGGTATCTCTATCGTGTCAAAGATAACCATAACATTAAAATGTTCTTGTCTTGTGCAAGCGCAACTCTATGCTCGTACATGCGTCATGCCTAATTTAGGATGATTATCTAGCGGGAGTGTTGACGTGGTGATCTCACGTCCAACGAGGGTGATCAAACTTGCGGGAGACCGAGGCGTGACAAACTAATTGATCGTCTTAACTTTTGGTTCGACACGATAAGATAAATTTAGAATGCAAGTGAATCAAAAATATTTCAATGGATAAGTTAGCCTAGAACCTGGAATAAATCACGCTTGATGGTTTCGTAAACGGATACATGAATTAGGTTGAATAAATTGGAGTTAAACTAAAGGCATAGAATCAAATCTTGGCTTGGTGGACTAGACTTAGAATGGATAAGGATTCTACCAAAACGTGTTTGGAGGGATAGACTATGCAAATCACTAGGCTTGTCCTACAATTTGAAAATATTATGGATTTTACTGAACGGACTCGTCCCCCGTGCAAACGAACATGTCATTGAGTGTAGAAAAAAAATCTGTGCTCGATGTTTAGAAATCTGAGTGAAATGAGCTTGGGTAGAATACCCCATGTAAATAAATAATGGTTTGACCCTAGGATTTAGGGCGAGTATCGTACGACAAATTTGCACGATAACTCGAGTGCTTGAACCTATACTTATGATCTTGTGAGCTGACCTAGAAATTAGACAGACGACCCTGTGCCGAGTGAATGTACCTGTGTTACCGACTTTATCATATTGCTTGAATAAATCTATAGAACTAGGGCATCAAGACTTAGGGTTAGACTTGGGAACGATAACATGTGCTAAAGTTTGACCCGAGCGGATGAACGCTAGTCGGTAAATAGAATAGATCGTGCTTAACGTTTGTGCAAATACTTGGTTGGAATGGAAATGATATGGAATTGGATTGACCCTATCGAAAGTATCCTCGTGATTCAGAAAGACGAAAACCCTTGAGATTTTCGTAAAAAGTAACTTGTCCGATTTTACTATCTCTAAGTTTAGTTGAATGCATATGTTTGAGGGATGCCTTGAACATGTGCACAATCCAAGACTTAAGAAATGTGAAACTCGAGTGCAAAGACTTCGCTATCGCTAAGTTAGTTGAAATGCATGTGTTTGAAGGATGCTTCGAATCCGTGCATGATCCAGACTCGCGATATGTCGATCTCAAATGTTATTGCAAGTGAATATCCATCTGAACAAGTACAACAACTTGTATAAGTTGCCTCAGCTTTAGATCGTTAACCAAGATCGATTGAAATGTACCACGCGTTAAGCAATATGTCCCGCGCTAAGGCGCAATTGAGACTGACTCGACATACACGCGAAACGGCACAAGAATCGAGTAGAAGATTGTGTTCGAAATTGGATTTAGTGGTACCAATTTCTATGCATGGGATAGATTCCATAATGTGATAGTACAGCCTGCCCTCAGTAAGTCTTGAGGACGAGACTTTTTCTGAGTGGTGTATGATGTAATACCCCGTTCCGCTCAAGCGGACTGCCGATTCAAACTATAAAAGTACAATGTCCCGACCCGCTTTGCTCAGGCGAGAATACTCATTTGAGGCAAAGGATATCCAGACTTGTCCCTACAGGAGTTCGACTTAGGCTTTCAAAGGCTCGCTCGGAGTATCGCTCAACCAAGGTGAATCATCGCTAAGGTGGGTGGCTACGGTGAACTTGTCTTTGCTTAGCCAGCACACTTAAAATATGGAACGATACATGCTAGTTGCTAGGTGAATCATCCCCTGCATGCTAATAAGAATACAACGCACCTAGATAAGGAAATAATCCCAACTTGTATTGCTTATCCTAAAATATGGAAATAAAATATTGCTTATATTGAGACCCTCGCATGCTACCTTTGCCTGGTGCAACTGAACCCTGTTATGCCTCGATAGGATAATATGTATATGCTCTTCTTAGTACAATGTTTACTTTTTTACACTACACGACCCTAGACAATGTCGCTCGGAAAGTCCCTTTACGGTTTCACTCCTCGGCTTACCTTCGGGCCCGAGCTAACGTGAATGTTTATGAATGCATGCTTGTCTGCTTAGTGTAGTTTGTACATATTGCCTCATTGAATGTTTGATACACAAAATACTATGCCACAACCAAGAACACTATCGTGTATCGCACATACATCCGACCTAACCAGAAGACTATCAAATATTTCTCCTGTGTAATTGAACCTGCAAGTATCCGGAACCGTTATGTCGCTAAGGCAGTTCCCGCAACAGGGGAATGCATCATGGCAAGTTGAATACTGAACTGGAATCATGTCAACATCTGAATAAAATCCATCTCAAGTTTACATCTGAAGAGAATCTTGTCGAGCCAAACAAAGATCACAGTTCATAGAACAACGCTCATTGATCAAGGAGACTATGCAAGGCAGATCATACTATGTGATTGTCTCGTGCTCGTTGATCAGGGAGACCATGCAAGATAGATCATGACATATGATTGTCTCATTCTCGTTCAGAAAAGAACTATGGATTATCATGTTAGGTTATGGATTTGGAAGACCAAGACTATGTGTCGCGGACAACTTGGAATCAAGGGGGATCTTCGGATCTCGTTCCACGGACGATTCTGGGGCACAGGGACCGATCCGATCTGGATGGAACTATCGAATAATCTCTGACTGAGCGGGATGATGGAAGCAACACATGCATCTTCGTCATCTGTGCTCCGAGACTATTAATCGGTCCTTTATGGCTATGCCAGCGATAATCGTTCATATAGATAAGTCATCCTCGTTTTGCGGCTATCCGCGTGTGAGTCATTATATTGCATCGTGAACATCTGAAACACTTGAACGATCATGGTATAACAACACGTGTGCATAAAGAGCACTTGATCATTGTATGCAACACACTTGTTAATCAGAATAACTCGTGCATCCGAAACATAGTCTCGTTCACGACATGGTGTTTGCATATGCTATTGCCCTGAATGTTTTACCTGCTCGTGCTTGAATTAACTTGATTTGCCTTGGACAGGGAAGGAGAATTGGTAAGTTGGTAAGTCTCGCCATGTTTTCTCCTATATCGTACGACACACTGCCACACGAGTTAGGCTTTCATATATGCCATAAAACCGATCATAAGGCACGCTTTTATTGTTTCAAAGAGAGAGGCTTGAGCGAATTATAATCTCAGCCAAGCCCCACCTGTAACACATATTTATATCAATAAAGAGTTTATTTTACATTCAACTTGTGTTATCCAATACTTCCGCTATTGTCGACTCAGTGAACTTGTTATCAAATCGACTATGCGTCTATAATTTTGCTACACTCGGACAATCTGTGCGACTCTGTGGCTTAGATCTCTTACCGCCAGCCAATGAACCACGGCCTTGCATGGGCGCGGGAGCGCTGGCGTGGTGATTCTCGCCTAGCGGGGATGGTCGATTAGCCTGCGAAAGATCAGGGCGTGACACACTGCAGGCCGGAGCTGCCCTACATCAACCCCCTCAGTCCACAGTAACTTCTTCGAGCCTCAGTCCCCACTCCCACCCGACTGATACAACTGCTGAACTTACTGCTACTGTTGTTGTTCTTCTTCTTCAGTTCAATCCAGACCTGAGCCTCAACCAACCTCCTTTATGGCGCGATTACTCCTTCGTCTCTCAACTATTCTTTGAACCATCTTCATAGGTGTGTTCACCACATGACCCTCTTGCTATGTGTTCAATTAGAATAATTGTGTTTAATATCTATTGTTAGTAATTTAAGATCCAAAATCGAAGAAAAATAGTTTTCAAAATATTAAAATTTCTAAATACAGATTTGGTCCCGTCAATCCGGGCAACCTCGTTGTATACCAATTGCACCGAAAGGCGTATATTGTCAATGTGGACGTGTGGGCTTCCGTGAAACTTGATTTAGATGTGCGTGCACACCGAAATCAACGCGTATCCATCGAAAAGTACCGTATTGGCTTGTTCTGACACTCGTCCTAATTTCGTGTGTGTCTATCATTTCATAATAAAACTTGCGCCATCGGATTCGCAGCGTTACGCTGGTCCTGTGACCCAAGTTTGGTTTGATTCTGAGAACGTTGACAAAACATCATTTCGTGGGCCCCACGATTCCACATGACGGACGATTTCGTGATCGGCTCATCAGAATCCAGTTCTGGATGTTCCTTTGGGTTCGTATTATAGTTCTGGACTCGTAGACACTAAGTTTGATAAATTTGGAGAACTTTGTCTCTGGCATATTTTTCGGTGCAAGACGGGCCCACTTGTGGACCTCATGTTGACCAAAAACTGCATTTTTGCTCCTGTGTCCAAATTGGACGTATGTATTTGCTTTTCTGAGTATCTCACTCATTCCAGGACTGTTGGTGATATTTGTGACAGCATCCGGGGATATCAACTCCAGTTTCCATTGTTGCGCTGCTACTTCCATGGCGAATTCGTGTTCGAATCTTCGCCTGACTTCCAGGCAAGTATATATTGCCTTGTTGTACTGTTTAAATTTAGTTAATATTATATATTGTGCTCTTTATATTATATAACTATGCGCGTTTGAGAATAACTCGGGTGCAGTCGACGAAGGCATCGACGTTAGGACTTGTGTTTGACCTAGCGTCTAGTGGACGTACCCTAAGTGACATAGTTATCATTATGACTTTGAGGCATTGACACATATTATTTTACGTCATGGAGTAAGTTCATGATAGGACATGGGTTTACGCACTCGACTGGCCATCGATGAGAGTAGCTCGTGTGATGGTACTTCGCATAGTTGTATTGCTTTAGGTGACTTGCATTATAGTTACGAGATGTTCACGTCGTACTTGAGACTTGTACATTGGCATTGGGCGGGGAGGATAACTAGTAGGCGTATGGGACACCCACCTCTTTATTTATGCAGATTCTGTGTTCTTTGGAGCGATACGGATTGAGATTTAGTTTCGTTGAGACTAATGATAGCCATTGCGTTCTTCGGCTGTATTATTGGGCTGCAGACTAATGATGCGTACCATTCCTTCTTGAGATTTTATTTACCATGGATTGAGATTTAGCTTAGTTGTTGGATATTATAAATAGATATTTAGCTGGATCACTTAACCTTGGACAACATAAGTGCACTTCATCGGGCCTATTAAATTGGAAAGCCCTACGGAGTCGTACCAGCTGGCCATTGCCATGTGTCTGGTTCCATACGTTTTGGGACTGGGGCGTGACACTAGGATATATTCACTGTAAAAGGATAAACAAGATGTCTAGTCTATGGCTTATCTCCAAATATGGGGGTATGGAGGTATAAAAGTGTGAAGTCTGTGCGCAGACAAAGATCACAAAAAAATCGTTCATACGGGTTAACCGAAGCACAGATATTCTGGAGTTGGTACATTCAGATATCTGTGACTTTAAACAGTTCTCCACAAAAGTCAGGATAAAGTATTTTATTAAATTTATTGACGATTACTCGAAGTATACGTTCGTCTATCTTCTCAAGTCAAAAGATGAAGCGTTCGAGAAGTTTAACGAGTTCAGGGCTGAGGCTGAACGTCAAACAGGGCAACAACTCAAGAGACTCAAAAGTGATCGAGGCAGAGAGTATAGGTCTATTGAATTTGCATCGTTCTGCAAAGAACATATAATTGTCAATGAGACAACTCCTCTGTATTCTCCTCAATCAAATGGAGTAGCTGAAAGGAAGAATAGAACGTTGACAAAGATGATGAACTCAATGTTGTTAACTGCATGTCTTCCAAACTGCTTCTGGGGAGAAGCTGTGCTTACAGCTACGTTCACTCTGAACAGAGTATTGTACGCAACATCCGATGTCACTCCTCATGAACTTTGGTTCAAAGTCAGGCCCAACTTGAATATCATTCGAATGTGGGGGTGTCTGGCGTATGTGAAGCTTCCAGACTTGAAGATTCAGAAGCTGGGTACAAGGACTACTAAGACCATCTTCTTGGGATATGCTAAAATGAGTGATGCTCGGAGGTTTCTTGATATTGAGTCAAATTATATCATCGAATCTTGCGACGCATAATTCTTTGAAGATAAGTTTGCAAGGCACAAGAACATTGTTATTGTCGATATTCCGGAAATAGTGTGAGAGCACAAGAGGGCAACACTTCCAATAAAGATGTAGTCCAAGAAGAAGTTGTTATTCCAGAGATAACGTTCGAAACTAGAACTCGCAGAGCCAGTGTCTAAGTGAGTAAGGAGACACAAGGACTTCAGAGATAATTTTGTCACCTATCATGTGGAACCAGATCCGCTTACCTATGATGAGGCGATGAAGACCAGAGATGTTGTCTTCTGGAAGGAGTCTATCAATGATGAGTGTAATATCCCGGTCCTAGCAGGTTACTTATGGAACACTTGTTACTTTGACTCGGTTGAGAATCGAGTCTCGCGGAAACCTTACCGCCAAATTAACACGGACGAAATGCAATGAACCCTTCAAAATGATTGAACGACTTCTATTGAAATAAGTCCAAGAGTTTTTGTTGGTTATTTTGCTGCTTGGTTTTGTGTTGCTTTGTGTTTTATCTTGCTTTCAATGACTTGGTTTTTATGATTCATTTTTCTCGCTTACGCATTCTTTTCGAATTGTAAGAGAAAGAGATCGAAGGATGCTAACCAGGTGTTGTTACAATTTTATTACGCATAACCAAGGAGTGATCGTTGCATAAGGCTTCCCCATTCTCTCATTCGATTCAATCGGTGAGTGGCTTAGGCCATTCGATGAATCCTTTAATCTGAACTTCTTAATAAAGAATCTCTAGTTTACTATATTAATGTTGCCTCACTAACAAGATAATCTAAAACAAAATATTATTGCATGTTTCAAGTATAGAACTGCTACCTTAATAGTCACATCATGAATGCTTACATGCCCCTCGTATGCTGCATATTGAGTAATACTGCTGGAAACCTCTTGAGTTGATCTAGAAAATGAGAAAAAGAGATAGACTTGCTTGTTCATCGTTTATCAGTTGCATGATAGCATATTATCTTATAGGAACTTGCATTCATGCATTTAGTCAGGACAACTTGTGCACAAGGTTTATCTCTCGAGCGGTTCCTAGGGCACTGGGGATCGTTTGACCTAGGAGAGATCTAGATACCCTGAGGCTTGAAGTCCTTACTTAAAGGAGGGTATAGGTCTATTAGTGAGATGGGCTTGTACGTCCCAACTACTGGGAGCGTTCCAGAAGTTCTCTTGTGAACTTGCTGGCTCCTGGGAGCAGATCGTCGATAGAGGACGAATCTTGCTTTGAGAAACGGTGGTCTTCACCGCCCTAGCAAGAATAATTTGTATTCTGTCTTCTTCTCCTTTTTCTTCTTGGTTCGTTCTATCTGATTGCAACTGCGTTTTGCAAGGAAGAACGAAGGTATTTTTTATTTTATTGTAACTCTGTTCTGTCCGTCTGTAACTGCGATTGCAAGAATGAACGAGAAGTTTGGTTAATTCTGATTCTTTTGTAATCTTGAGAGCAAGTTGTAATAAAAATCTTTTTATAGTTCTTCGTGGAAATCGAAAATAGTCAGAGTGAGAACTTTTGTGTTAACCTCTTATCTCGACCACGCGTTCTTCCATCTTTGATTTAGCCTCGGGACTAACAACCCTAACCCTAGCTCGCCTCGAGGAGGAGGAGGAAGACTTTCTCGTTGACCTCATGACGACCGCTCGATAACGACGACCTCACGATGACCGCTCGGGGACGGCGACGACGACCTTCTCGTCGAGTCGGCGACCGTGGAGGCCCTCCTCTGCTTGAGGCTGCCTCATCGACAACCCCACTCGACTTTACTGCATCTCCACCTCCTCGTCGTCCTCGACACCACCTCGTCGTCGAGCAACGGAGGTCGACTCCACCTTGTCGTCGAGCATCGGTCGACTCTACCTCATCTTCGGAGCTTCTCGAACCTCCACCTCGCCATAGTGCTAAATCCGTCGAGCCGCGTCGACAACCGCCTAGACATGGTCAACTTAGGTTAGGGTTGGGATTTTGGTTTTGGGTTCTCGTCGACTTAGAGTTAGGGTTAGGGTTTTGAGACATCGTCCTCGTCGACCTCGACTGCTGGCTGCGGTGCTCGTCGTCGTGAAGACAACGACGCTCAGACATCGTGCACAACGGTCGTCGGAGATCGGTGGTCATTGGCGAAGCTCTGGGGAAGGGTTCGAGATACTTGACATCAAAGCTGGACACAAAAATTATCGACACAATACATGCATAATTATTTTCCAAAATTAGTTTTTTTTTTTTTTTTACCAAACAGAATCTAA
The DNA here is from genome assembly GCA_036927795.1 of Iris macrosiphon. Classification (NCBI taxonomy): domain Eukaryota; kingdom Viridiplantae; phylum Streptophyta; class Magnoliopsida; order Asparagales; family Iridaceae; genus Iris; species Iris macrosiphon. The sequence goes on from JAYESA010000019.1 coordinate 55,651,605, forward strand.
TTTTTTTTTTTCCAAAAAACTATTTTCCAAATGAAAGTAACCAAACACAAACTCAAAATCTTTATACTAAAAAACTAAAATTTTAACATACTTTCAAAAAACTGCTTTCAGAACAAAATTTCAGAAAGCATATCCAAATATACCATCATTTTCTTACAATAACCAAATTATATCCTTTGTTCTGCGTTTGAGAATTATGAGTCTGACAATTACAACTCTATTTACATATAGTGCCATGCAAACTCAAAGAAACAAAACAAAGCGTTTAGGAACAAAATTTAAAATTAAAATAATAACTATAAACTCATTCTCATTGCCGACCGGGGGCCAGCTTATTTTACTATGATTTCACTACCCCTTCTAACACAAATTTGAACTATTCCTAACACATCCAAAAATGCCGCAGAATCAAAAACAAAAACCAACAATAAAAATAACTAAAATAAAAAAAATGTCCGCCCTTGCAAAATTTCTCCATTTGCCAAATGGAACCAACCCCAAAGAATTAAATAAATTCTCAGTTCATGGTCCCATTGATCCCACAATCGCATTCTTGTTTCCCAGGACAATTTACAGGCTTCTACAAACTCCGACAAATGAAACCTCCAAGAATACATCGAATACATGAGAAATTATACGGAATTCACCCTGTGACAGTGATGAATGGAGAGTTAGTCCATTAATATACTGACACATCATGATAATATATTACTATTTTTTTGTAATTATATCTTGGTAATATTTGACAATTGTTTGATTAATTTATTTTGGTTTTTAATAGTACCATGTGTCAGTATATTATTGAATGGACTTATCATTCACAATTGTCATATGGTGAGCACGTCCCACTAAATAATTTCTTTCTTTATATAACTAGTATATATGCTCGTACGTTGTACGTATTTCATACTACTTAGAAAGAGCAAACAATAGTATTTCATTTTTTACTACTTGAAAAGAACAAAGTCTCTTAATTTTTTACTACTTACGAAGAGCAAGCAAAAAACCTCTACTTTTTTCCTATACGTAATTACCTAACTACCCGTGTTAAATTTAATGAACATTTTTAATTAGTAAACATAGATAAAAAAAAATTTGGAACAATTTTTTTTTACGGTAAAGTCTAACTTTCTTATTATATAGTAGTATAGATAATGTATAATAATAGAAAAAATTTCATATAACGGGATGGATTTTAACAAAATTGTGGGTAAAGGAATAATTTAGCAAAAATTGCAAAGAACGGGACGACTCGCCAACTCAGTTGGCGAGTGCACGCGAGAACGGAGAGTCCGCCAACTCAGTTGGCGGTGAGTTGGCGAGAGTGGGAGAGCCCGCCAACTGAGTTGGCGGTGAGGGTGGGAAAGTTGGCTCCCTCGCCAACTCAGTTGGCGGGGCATGGGACCCAATGTCTGCTCCGAAGACCCCCTCCCCCCTCTTTCACTCTCCCCTACTCTCTTTCCCTCGTAGAACCCCCACACTCCCTTGAAGGCCCCTCCCCCTCGAAGACCCCCCACTCTCCCCCTCTCTCTTTCCCTCGAAGACCCCCCCACTCCCCCTCGAAGACCCCCTACTCCCTTCTTATAAACAGCATCCTTCCCTCTTTCACTCTGCACATACTTCCATCATCTCCCCACAACAACGAAACTCTCTTCTTTTTCCTCTCTACGTATAGCATTCAGCATTCTCTTCCCTGCAACTAGCAAGATTAACCGGTAGAAAAAAAACCAAAAAATCTGACATAAGTCAAAATATTATCTGTCTGACTTTTTTAATCGTTGACAAACTTTTTATATTATGTATACATGGTATATAAGTATGGTACCATCTAAAACAAGTACAAGATCTTTCGGCTATATTTACAACATATGTTATACTTGTTGCACGGTCTATTATTTCAAACTTATAACTATCAATACCTAATATTTCTAGGTGATTCTTCTCTTTCATAATACAAGTCATAGTCTTTAACATCTTCGGATAATAATCTGTGTCTATATTTTCATCTTTCTTTCTATGATTGTCATGAAGTATAATAATCTTGGCTCTAATACCATCGAGAAGTGTTGCTATTGGTTTATCTCGTAATTTCTTAATCCAGTTGTTGAAACATTCAGGAAGATTAGAAGTGTTAATATTTAATCTAGGACAAGGAGCATATGCTGTTATCCAATGATCAAATCAACGACTTTCATCGTTGATGTAGTACCCCATTGCCCATATTCGGGGAGCGCGGCTAAGAAATACTTGGTATTGTTCGATCGGGACAGATTGAATCAAGATCCTTTTCTCGTTATGGATTGGTTTCTTCGGAATCAGGTCCCACATTCAGCGGATCGTGCCTCAAGGAAAGACTCGGCGGCAGAGTCGAGAGGGGCCTTTCCATTGCGCTGGTTTCTTTGCCCGTTTTCGATGCCGCTTGGTTGCTTTCTTGTTGGTTGTGTGGCTTATGTTTTCTTGAACGGTTTTGATGGATTTCATTGTCTTCATTCTTTGAATTTTGTATTTGGTAACGAACCCTTGGAGACCGAGGCAGGAGATATTGATCATATGTTGGTGCGTGCAGGTGATCGCGTAGGCGACGCGCAAGCGGAGTCTTAAAGATCTCCCATTTCTCTCCTCCGATTTACCAACTAAGTGAGTGGCCTTACTCCCGAATTTGCGCCTTTCTTCCAAGCCTTCATTCCTAATAATTTGACTCGTTTGTGCATTCCGATCAATGATACCAAAAGAATAAAATTTAGTCAAGATAAAAGAAGAAGTAGACTTGAACGAACTTAATGCTTATCACATAAAAATTTTATACGGTGATATTGTTGCGTGCTTGTCCGCTATACATGTATCTATTTTGTGTTCAGTTGTAGTTAGAACTTATTTATCTATAACTGTTCAATGGTTAGTACATAACTTGTGATTTGATTATATCAGCTAGTAGACTATGCCATCGCACTGTGCTAAAGTAGTTTTGTTCATGTTGATGCCTTGAAATGCTGCGTATGTTAACTTAGTGTTTGGATCGTCAATGGTCATGGACAACTTGTGCACAAGGTATATGGTTCCTGCAAACAGTAGCCTGGTCCCGGGGCCGATTCGTCCCGGATGGAACAATAATTAGTCGTGCTAGCAACTTAGTACGGGTGAGGCAGAAGTTTGTAGCGGGGCTCGCTACCTGCACTGCAAGCATCGTCGTCTACCCAGACTATAGTCCATGATGGCTAGTCAAGACAGTGATCCTTATGTATATTTAAACTGTGCAAACTAACTATGTCTTCGTGGCAGGGAAGGTCATGGTAAGTTTTGTACAGGTGGTTCAGATGGTGCAGGTAAAAGTCACCGAATTGTGGCACATTTTGTTATGTCATTCCATTCTATCGTATATATAAAGAATTGAACTAAGACAAGATAGAAAGTTCACATAATAATAATGTTGCATGTTCACATGAATACGATGTCGACTTGGTATGTTAGGTTAGCTCACCTTTACCGGTACTTTTTGAAGTACTGACCCTCGTTGCAGCAGGTTCCCCGAGCCAAGGCGACGCGACGAGGAGCTGAAGCTTCTCCCTTCCTTTCACTGATCTGGCACGTTCGTGTTTGTAACTTTTGGAGCGCAAGTATATAATATCAAGGAGCTCGCACATACCTTTTTGAATCTCCTAGGCGATGGTGCTAGCACGCACCCAAGGTGGTTTGCTCTTTTAAAATATTAGTAAGGGGTGTAATACATGGATCGGCTATCTTATTTTTCGTCCAAGTTGTATGCCCGTGTGGCTTTCTTATTACTTTTGAGTCAAGAGTCTGTAACCAGATGTTCATTATAAATAAAGAGAACTTTTCTATATCTCAATGTGTGATATCTTATTTGCGTACTCTGTTACATATATTTCTAAAGTATATCATTATGCCTAGGCCTTGTGCGCGCGCACCTTACGTGTGTACGGCATCACGTCCGGGGGACGATTATCGATTTAGCGAAAATCGGGACGTGACATATTGGTATCAGAGCATGTCTTCAGATCCTTTGACCTTCATGTCAGAAGAGTTTTCTAGAAACGACCATGTCCCTCCTAGTTGAACTCTTGAATTCGCTTGGCCAAAATGAGACTCGTTCTATACAGTGAGTCCATAATATGTTTTGAGACTGATGTAAGTTACTTTTCTTTCAAGGAAAGACCTCAGAGTCGGACGCACAAGCGCTGGAAGTGGCATAGGTACAAGGAAGCAGTTTTGGCACTTCGGGCAGCTCAAAAAGTCAAGCAGTCGCGCCCTCTATCAATCCGTTCGAGCGGATGATGCATTTAATGGAAATGCAGCAGAGGCAGGCGGAACTACGACAAAGCCAATTCGAGTCCTGGATTGAGGCTCAATTTTAGGTGCATCGGACTATAGCCGAGGCATAACAGAAGCAAATGGATATCTTGCAAACGATTGTGACGACGCTCGTCCCCAACAACCATTCTGCATCAACGATCGCCATGACAATGCCAGTTGTATCTGAGACCGCAGGACTTCAGGGATCTCAGGAACCTCCGCTCTCAGATGAGAAGGGTTCCATCCTTCAAATATCAGAGTTTAAGAATATGTGTCATGCTACCTTCAAGGGGACTGAGGACCCCTCCGTGGCTTTGGATTGGCTGGTTGAGCTAGAGGACCAATTTGAAGTGCTTCGCATGGATGAGACAAAGAGAGTTGCTTGCGCTTAGCTTCAGCTCCATTTAAATGCACATAATTGGTCGGATGTGCACAAACAAGCTATCTTGAGTGAAGATGACAAGATGACTATCTCTTGGTCCGTGTTCTGTAAAGCCTTCGAAGAGGAGTACCTTCCACCCGCCGTCCGTCGTGAGAAGGAAGACGAATTTACACGTCTTCAACATAAAAATATGACAGTGTGGCAGTATGCCGCAGAATTCAACAAGCTTACAAAATTTGCTATGTCTCATCTCTGTGAAATAGGACTGAGACCTTCTATTCGTGCCCATGTCGTCGTCCCTCAATACCATACCATGCAAGAGTCTCTTAACCACGCCCTCTCCCTAGAGTCGCAGTACCCCCTAGTTCTCACCGACATTGTGCAAAATTTCCATCATTGTGATCTAGCAACACAGGTGGTAACAATGCGCACAAGCGCCACAATAATGGCGACTCTCAGGACCATGATCCAGGGAAGAACTAAGGGCCACCTTGTGCCTACTGCCACAGATCAGGACACCATGTCAATGACTATCGTATTAGAAAAGGGGGTGTTTCATTTATGGTAAGTTTGTCCACGTTGCTCACGATTGTCGGGATCACCCCAACGATCCTCCCTCCGCGCAGTCCACAGCAACAACATCGTCCGCCTCAGAATCAGGGTCAAGCACCTCGAGCGAACCAGACGGCACCACAGAACGCTCAAGACCGGGTCTATTCTCTGACTCGGGAAGAGGCGTTCGCATCAAACACGGTAGCGTCAGGTATATTACTTTTCAATAACGTACCTTCTCGAGTGTTGTTGATTCTGGTGCCACACATAGTTTCATTGCGGCAGATTTTACCACCGAGAATACATTTCCTATAATACCGCTAGGCCTAAACCTTAGCATCAGTACTCCATCGGGCGTAGATTTTTTGGCTCACTTAGTTTGTCGTGAAGGTAACATTTGCATCGGAGGATGGAAATTATTACTTGATACGATAGTCTTAGACATTAGGGACTACGACATCATTCTGGGGATGTATTGGCTCGGCGCTTGCTCGGCTACCATTGATTGTGCGGAAAAGAAAGTCGTGTTTCGTCTACCTGGCGAGATCAAATTTTGTTATACGTGCAGTCCACCGTCGAGAGCACTGAATGCCTGCATGGTAATCTCTGCAATGTCTACTTGGTGGATGATACATTCCGACTGTGAAGGGTACTTGATGTCCGTTCGAGACACACAGCGAGATTGCGCAAACGTAGAGTGTACTTCCATTCTGGCGGATTTTTCTGATATGTTTCCAGATGAGTTGCCCGGCATGCCGCCCGGCCGAGAGATAGAGTTCACTATTGATACATTTTCAGAAACTCAGCCGATTTCCAAAGCTCCATATTGAATGGCCCCGTCAAAACTAAAGGAGTTAAAGGTCCAGTTATAAGAATTATTAGATCATGGGTATATTCGTCCTGGCGTGTCTCGGGCGTGCGTGCATTATTTGTGAAAAAAAATAATGGCTCGATGCGGCTCTGCATCAACTATCGTGAATTGAATAAGACCACTGTTCGAAACAAGTAACCCCTTTCCAGGATCAATGACCCCTTTGATCAGCTACAAGGTGCGACGGTATTTTCAAAAATTAATCTTCGCTCAGGTTATCATTAGCTCAAGATCAAGCCAGACAATGTGCCTAAGTCAGCCTTTCGCACTAGCTACGACCATTATGAGTTTTTGGTAATGCCATTCGGACTGACCAATACCCCTACTGCCTTTATGGACTTAATGAATCGTGTGTTCCGGCTATATCTCGACAAGTTTGTAGTAGTGTTCATTGATAATATCTTGGTGTACTTGAAGAATAGGGAGGAACATGCAGAGTACTTGCGGACCGTGCTACAGACTCTTCGGGATAACAAGCTATACGCAAAACTGAGTAAGTACGAGTTCTGGCTGAGCAGTGTATCTTTCCTCGGGTACATTATTTCTGTGAGAGATATTTCAGTCGATCCAAGAAAAGTTAAAACCATCGTCAAGTGGAAGCGAACTTTATCCGTCAGTGAGATTCAAAGCTTCCTCGGGCTAGCGGACTACTACAGACGTTTCGTGAAAGACTTTTCCAAGTTAGCATCACCTCTGACTCGCCTCACATAAAAGGGAGTCGTATTCGAGTGGTCCGCCAACTGCGAAGCCTCGTTTGAAGAGTTAAAGCAATGCCTCACCTCTGCTCTTCTACTTGCACTACCAGACGAGACCACAAGATTCTAAATATTCAGCGACGCATCAGGGCAGGGCTTGGGGGGTGTACTCATGCAGCAGGATACGGTGATAGCCTACGCATCCAGACAACTAAAAAAGTACAAGAAAAATTATCCTATGCATGATCTGGAACTAGCGGCAATTGTGTTCGCGCTAAAATTATGGCGACTCTACCTCTATGGAGTAGCTTGTCGAATTTACACTGATCACAAAAGCTTAAAGTACCTAGTCACCCAAACAAACCTTAACCTACGATAACGGCGTTGGCTAGAATTGATCAAAGATAATGACTTGACGATCGACTACATACTTGGCAAAGGAAGCATTGTAGCGGATGCGTTGAGTCGATTATTTGTGGATCCCTGTCCGTTGATCGCAGGTTACAAAGAGACTTTGAGGAAATGGGCATTGAACTCCGAATTCGATACCGCGGCGCACGAGTTGCTCATATGCGATTCGTACCCAACCGGTTAGAGAGAGTCACATCTACTCAAAGGGACGACCCATTCCTATAGAAAATAAGCGAGCATATTCTAGCGGGGAAGGCAAAGGACTTTGTAGAAGATGAGAATGGAGTGTTGCGAGTGAAGGGAAGGCTATGCGTCCCTAACGATGCAGAACTCAGAAAGGAGATCCTTGCAGAAGCTCACTATGCAGCCTACATAGTCCATCCCAGGAGCACGAAGATGTATAAAGACCTTTGTACTATTTTCTGGTGGCACGACATGAATAGAGATGTGGCATTCTTCGTGTCATAATGCATAACTTGTCAGAGGGTGAAAGCAGAATATCAAAAACCGGGCAAAGAGATGCAGAATCTTGCTATTATGGAATAGAAATGGGAGCACATAAGCATGCACTTCATTGTTGGCTTGCCAAAGACGCAACGGGGGAACGACATAGTCTGGGTCATCGTTGACCGGTTAACCAAGTCAGTACACTTTATTGCCATTAAAGTTACTTGGAGAATCAATCACCTCACCGAAACCTACCTTGATGAGATAGTTCGACTGCACGGAGTGCCGGTTTCTATAGTGTCAGATCGGGATGGACGATTCCTATCACATTTTTGGGAGAGCCTTCAGTTAGGGATGGGGACCAAGTTGAAGTTCAGCTCAGCGTACCATCCTTAAACCGATGGCCAAACAGAGCAGGTGAATCAGGTACTCGAAGACATGCTAGGTCTCTGTGCAATCGATTCAAAGTTAAGCTGGGACGTCCACCTACCGTTGGCCGAATTTGCATACAACAACAATTATCAGTCCAGCATCCAAATGGCTCCGTATGAGGCTTTGTATGGGCAAAAGTGTAGATCATCGATCTGCTGGGATAAAGTTAGGGAGCGTCAAATCCTTGGGTCAGAACTAGTTGAACAAACAGTCCAAAAGGTTCGGTTGATCCGAGAGCGACTAAAAGTAGCATAAAGCTGACATAAGAGCTATGCCGACATTCGTCGTCGCCCTCTTGAGTTCTTCGAAGGTGACCACGTATTTTTGAAGGTCTCGCCTATGCGAGAAATTATGAGATTCGAAATAAATGGGAAGTTAAGTCCGAGACTCGTTGGCCCGTTCGAAGTCCTCAAGCGAGTCACTCCAGTTGCCTATCAAATTGCATTACCACCAGCCCTGTCAGACGTGTATGATATTTTTTATGTGTCACAGCTTAGAAAATACGTGCACTACCTGAACCACGTGGTAGTTTTGGTCAGCTGGATCTGCAGGCAGGCTTGTCGTACGTCGAAGAGTCCATTTAGATCTTGGATCAGAAAGAGAAGCAGTTACAGAATCATGTAGTCACGCTTGTGCGCGTTCTTTGGCGAAACCACGAGGTCGAGGAGTCGACCTGAAAACTCAAATCGAACATAAAGGAAAATGTTTTCTCATTATTTCTTAGGGGTAGGTTCTATTCCTAAGTTTCGAGGATGAAACTTATTATTAGTGGGTTAAGATGTAGTGCCCGTTCCTCCTATTCGGGGAGCGCAACTAAGAAATACTTGGTATCGTTTGATCGGACAGATTAAATCAAGATCCTTTCCTCGTTATGGATTAGTTTTTTGGGAACTAGGTCCCACATTTAGTGGATTGTGCCTCAAGGAAGGACTATGCGGCATATTCAAGAGGGGACTTTCCGTTGCGCTATTTTTTTTTCCGTTTTTGATGCCGCTTGGTTGCTTTCTTGTTGGTTTTGTGGCTTGCATTTTCTTGAACAATTTCGATGAATTTTATTGTCTTTGTTCTTTGAATTTTGTATTTCATAACGAACCCTTGGAGACCGATGCAGGAGATATTAATCATCTGTTGGTGCGTGGAGGTGATCGGGTAGGCGACGCGCAAGCGGAGTCTTGAAGATCTCCCTTTTTCTCTCCCCCGATTCACCAACTAAGTGAGTGTCCTTACTCCTGAATTTGTGCCTTTCTTCCAAGTCTTCATTCCTAATAATTTGACTCATTTGTGCATTCCGATCAACGATACCAAAAGAATAAAATTGACGCAAGATAAAAGAAGAAGTAGACTTAAAACACTTAATGCTTGTCACATAAAAATTTTATACGGTCATATTGTTGCGTGCTTGTCCGCTATACATGTATCTATTTTGTGTTCAGTTGTAGTTAGAACTTATTTATGTATAATTGTTCAATGGTAGTACATAACTTGTGATTTGATTAAATCATCTAGTAGACTATGCCATCGCACTGTGCTAAAGTAGTTATGTTCAAGTTAATGTCTTGAAATGCTGCGTATGTTAACTTAGTGTTTAGATCGTCAATGGTCATGGACAACTTGTGCACAAGGTATATGGTTCCTGTAAACAGTCGTCGGGGCACTGGGGCTGATTCGTCCTGTGCGGAACAATAATTAGTCGTGCTAGCAACTTAGCACGGGTGAGGCGGGAGTTTGTAACAGGGATCACTACCTACGCTACAAGCATCATCGTCTACCCAGACTATAGTCCATGATGTCTAGTCAAGACAGTAATCCTTATGTATATTTAAACTGTGTAAACTAACTATGTCTTCGTGGCAAAGAATATCATGATAAGTTTTGTACAGGTGGTTCAGACGGTGCAGGTAAAAGTCACCGAACGGTGGCACATTTTGTTATGTCATTTCATTCTATCATATATATAAAGAATTGAACTAAGGCAAGATAGAAAGGTCACATATTAATAATGTTGCATGTTCACATGAATACGATATCAATTTGGTATGTTGGGTTAGCTCGCCCTCACCGATACTTTTCAAAGTACTGACCCTCGTTGCAGCAGGTTCCCCGAGCCAAGGTGACGTAGCGAGGATCTGAAGCTTCCTCCAACCTTTCACTGATCTGGCGCGTTCGTATTTGTGACTTTTGGAGCACAAGTACATAATCTCAAGGAGCTCTCACATACCTTTTTGAAGCTCCTAGGCCATGGTGCTAACACGCTGTCACGCCCAGTTCCAAAATACCAAGGGACTAGCCACGTGGCAATGGCTAGCAGCACAACTCCAATAGGAAAACCCAATTTAATGGACCCATTAGAGTGCACTTAAGCTGTAACAAATATAAATACAAGTCTACACCATCTATCACAGTAAAATTCTAGTCTCATCCACAGAAAGTAAATATAATTCAATATGATAGACTAGTCAAGATAATAGATAAAAAGAAAATAGTCCATCATCAAGTCCACATAAGTAGTGTCTCAGGGAATAACCCGACAAAATAAGAAAAGAGAATAACACCAATACATATGTCCATAAGTCCAGATATGAAATAACACTAAGCATAAATAACTAAGTAAGAAACTGAGTACTCAGGAGAAATCATCTAGCACAACCTCGCCCTCTGGTGCCAATACTGCTTCAGCGTCAGCTCCTGTCCCGTATACCTCAGAGTAATCCTCCTCTGCTGTACCTGGGGACATAATTCGGATCTAGATCCTCAGGAGACATAACAAGGTACAAGAAACACTCAAGACAAATAAAATACAGTAAATAAAAATAGATCCTCAGGGCAAGCTATGTAACCAGCTAAGTAAAATACAAATGAGAGCATCACTAGTACTCAGGCTGAGACCACTACAGGCTCTGTGTCGGGGAGCCCATAGCAGCAAGTAGTATCACATATGGCCAGTAAATGTGCCAAGCTCTGATACAGAGATAAAAGCACCTCCAGTAGTATAATATATATATATATATATATATATATATATATATATATATATAATCAGCATGTAGCCTGTGTCACGCCCCGGTCCCGCAGGGCCGTTCGTCCTCGCTTTGGTCCCTACGGAACCGATCGTCCTCGTACGGGCGTGATGCCGTGCAAGCCTAAAGTGCGCTTGCACAAGGCCAAAGCTTTGAACAAGGGCAAGTAAGCTATTCAATACTGAAGCAGCGGCACACATGTTGCAGAAAAGTAAAGAACACAATGGCATAAGAAAATAGGCTCTTTATTTATAATCGAAAGTGTTACATGCGGCGCATGGCCGAGGTTACAGATCGCTCAAGCACTCTTTCTCTCGATTACAATGATATTGTTCCATACATTATGTCCCTCTATATAAAAGCAGCTCAAACTCGATACGGCTCAAGGCATCGACTCCAGATTTCCGGCTCCTTGGGATGAGGCACGGCTATCGCTTCCTCGGACGATCAAACACCTGAGAATAAGCAAACTGTTGGTGGGTCAGCACTTTTATAAGTACTGGTGAGTATAAACAACTGAACAGAAGCTACACCCCCTGAAACCCACACTAAGTAAGCATGTGGCAAAATATTGCATTTCTAGTTATCTTGCTATTTTTACCTAAGTTTATTTCATGCAGCTCAGAACTATAGCCAGATTACATCTTTTGAAAACATAACTTGGAAACAGTTTTTGTATATTCAAACAATAAACATACGATCGGGACAATGTTCTATCGTGCAGTGTGCAGCATGTATTGTGCATCGAAATCTAATTCTTTGGGGCAAAGTTCTATAGTGGACTAATCATCTCAAATTAAAGCAAATATTTAGTGGACTATCATATTTTAAGCACACAAGCATAATTATCTATATAATTTTGGTCCCCGAGAAACTCAGGATCGGTAGCGGTAATCCAGCTAACCAATGACTCACATTCTGATACTATTAGCAACTGTGACCAAGGTTCAGCTCTGCACTAATAGTCATTGTCCGACCGATGCGAATGCATAAAGCACTAACAGATTACTCTATGATGCAGACAAAATAAAAGAGCAAGCTATATGTATACACATGTATTTCTTACCCCATTGTCGAATGGTTATCCCTGCAGCAGACACACAAGTTAGCCACAATTTGCAAATTCATAACTCATAATCAATCTAGGCATCAAGTTTTAGGTATGCAAGAAGGCTGGCCTAGCATGCGCCCTAACTTATATGATGGTCCATAGGTAGCCCCAGGATTAGCAGTGGTTGCCTAAGGTTCAGCTCTTCACTAGCATGCATGGGTGTCGGCAGCTGTGACTCATGGTTCAGCTCTTCACCAACACACCCGAGTACTAGCAGCTGTGACATCATGGGTTCCGCACAACACTAATAGACAGATACCGCCCCACTAGACCCTTGCGAGCCGTACCCTCAGGGCGATCCAAAAATCTCTTCCGGACTGAGCGGTTCCCAGTGCCCCAGGAACCATTCGAGAGACAAGACCTTGTGCACAAGTTAGTCTGAGACCAATACAATGACATGAACACATTATGCAAGCAAAACAATGATCAAGTAAAACATATGCGGTCTAGCAAAACACATCTTATCAAACAAAGCACATCTTTATCAGACGAAGCACATCTTTATCAGATATCTAATAGCACACCCTACTAGACCCTTGCGGGCCGTATCCTCATGGCGCACTATTAGTCACTGCATTCATACATTTTCACTTATATCAGTTCGATGTAGCAAACAGACAAGCGAAACATATAATGGCAAGCACGATTGATTTCATATATAACATGCAATAACTATCTCTTTCTTAGCATATTACAAAGGGACTTACTCAAGCAATTCATTTACTTATCTTCTTAGCATGGCAAAGGTTCGTTTGATAGCTGCGTTAGTGTAACTAATCATGCAACATTTCTTATACTCTTCTTATGCAAAGCAATGGTTCTATCTCCTTTCAGACAAGCACTCCCAGTTCTCTAGTTAGGCAAGCAAGCAGATTCGTTTCAATGACAAGCCATGTGAGTTCTCTTATTAGCATGCTGAGTCGGTTCTATCATTCTTCTTATAAAAAAATCTTCTTAAGCAACCAAGCATTCAAAAACTCAAATTTATTATTAAGTCGTGCAAGAATCAGAGAATGCAGTTCTGTCCACTCATATTGATCAATCGGTCGGGAACTCTCCGAGAAGACTTACGTTCGAGCAAGCAAGGCGATATCACTTGTACATAGTGCCTACGCGGAGCGGGGAACTACATACTTACCCACCAACAAAGAGTTTCGTCCCTGAAACTCAAGGAGAAACTCACGAAACACAGAGCAGCGATAGTCCTTATCCCTCACCATCCTCAATCAAAACACAAACAAATCACAAGCACAAAGGCACAACTCTCAAGCAATAAATCAAATCCAGAAAACTTTTGCGCGCATCTTTGAGAATATCTATGGACTTATTGTATGGAACATTCATTGCAGCACAATCATAACTCGGAGTCGGAGGCAACGAAATGGGCAAAGAATCGAGTTACTCTGATACCACTATGTCACGCCCCGGTCCCGCAGGGTCGTTCGTCCTCGCTTTGGTCCCTACGGAACCGATCGTCCTCGCACGGGCGTGATGCCGTGCAAGCCTAAAGTGCGCTTGCACAAGGCCAAAGCTTTGAACAAGGGCAAGTAAGCTATTCAATACTGAAGCAGCAGCACACATGTTGTAGAAAAGTACAGAACACAATAGCATAAGAAAATAGGCTCTTTATTTATAATCGAAAGTGTTACAAGCGGCGCATGGCCGAGGTTACAGATTGCTCAAGCACTCTTTCTCTCGATTACAATGACATTGTTCCATACATTATGTCCCTCTATATAAAAGCAGCTCAAACTCGATACAGCTCAAGGCATCGACTCCAGATTTCTGGCTCGTTGGGATGAGGCATGGCTATCGCTTCCTCGGACGATCAAGCACCTGAGAACAAGCAAACTATTGGTGGGTCATCACTTTTATAAGTACTGGTGAGTATAAACAACTGAACATAAGCTATATCCCCTGAAACCCATACTAAGTAAGCATGTGGCAAAACATTGCATTTCTAGTGATCTTGCTACTTTTACCTAAGTTCATTTTATGCAGCTCAGAACTATAGTCAGATTACATCTTTTGAAAACATAACTTGGAAATAGTTTTTGCATATTCAAACAATAAGCATACGATCGGGGCAATGTTCTATCGTGCAGTGTGCAACATGTATTGTGCATCAAAATATAACTCTTTGGGGCAAAGTTCTATAGTAGACTGATCATCTCAAATCAAAGCAAATATTTAGTGGACTATCATACTTTAAGAACACAAGCAGAATTATATATATGATTTTGGTCTCCGAGAAACTCAGGATCGGTAGCGATAATCCAGCTAACCAATGACTCACATTCTGATACTATTAGCAGCTGTGACCAAGGTTCAGCTCTGCACTAATAGTCATTGTCCGACCGATGCGAATGCATGAAGTACTAACCGATTACTCTATGATGCAGACAAAATGAACGAGCAAGCTATATGTATACACATGTATTTCTTACCCCATTTTCGAACGGTTATCCCTGCAGCAGACACACAAGTTAGCTATAATTTGCATATTCATAACTCATAATCAATCTAGGCATCAAGTGTTAGGTATGCAAGAAGGCTGGCCTAGCATGCGCCCTAACTTATATGATGGTACATGGGTAGCCCCATGATTAGTAGCGGTTGCCCAAGGTTCAGCTCTTCACTAGCACGCATGGGTGTCGACAGCTGTGACTCATGGTTTAACTCTTCACTAACACACCCGAGTACTATCAGCTGTGACATCATGGGTTCCGCACAACACTAATAAATAGATACCGCCCCACTAGACCCTTGTGAGCCGTACCCTCAGGGCGATCCAAAAATTTCTTCCGGACCGAGCGGTTCCCAGTGCCCCAGGAACCGTTCGAGAGACAAGACCTTATGCACAAGTTAGTCCGAGACCAATGCAATGACATGAAGACATTATGCAAGCAAAATAATGATCAAGCAAAATATATGCGGTCTAGTAAAATACATCTTATCAAACGAAGCACATCTTTATCAGACGAAGCACATCTTTATCAGATATCTAATAGCACACCCCACTAGACCCTTGCGGGTCGTATCCTCAGGGCGCACTATTAGTCACTACATTCATACATTTTTACTTATAGCAGTTCGATGTAGCAAACAGACAAGCGAAACATATAATGGCAAGCATGATTGATTTTATATCTTACATGCAATAACTATCTCTTTCTTAGCATATTACAAAGGGACTTACTCAAGCAATTCATTTACTTATCTTCTTAGCATGGCAAAGGTTCGTTTGATAGCTATGTCGGTGTAACTAAGCATGCAACATTTCTTATACTCTTCTTATGCAAAGCAATGGTTCTATCTCCTTTCAGACAAGCACTCCCAGTTCTCTAGTTAGGCAAGCAAGCAGATTCGTTTTAATGACAAGCTATGTGAGTTCTCTTATTAGCATGCTGAGTCGGTTCTATCATTCTTCTTATAAAACAATCTTCTTAAGCAACCAAGCATTCAAAAACTCAGATTCATTATTAAGTCGTGCAAGAATCAGAGAATGCAGTTCTGCCCACTCACATTGATCAATCGGTCGGGAACTCTCCGAGAAGACTTCCGTTCGAGCAAGCAAGGCGATATCACTTGTACATAGTGTCTATACGGAGCGGGGCACTACAGCCTGTGTGTCTTTCCCCACCCAATATAACCCCACGTCTCATGTCCACAATGTCTCATGTCCAAACACGCAAGATCATGACCTCTAGCTAGTACAACGAGTCATAATGATATCTCTATATATGCAAGTCTAAAATCACGAATCATGTAAGCCTATACAAAATTACCATGAATAACTCAAAAAAGATTCATTCCCATGAAATAGTGTTAAGTATTCTACGATATGACGTACTTGGTAAAGCAAGCACGTAAAAATAGGATCGTGGAATCAACTCTCTATATGATGTTACACGACTCCGCGTACGGCGTCGACACCCAAATCTTGTTCGGACGCTAAGCAACGTCTCACGATCCTAGGTTGAACAGGTATATCACATAAGTATATATATAGAAGAAACATAAGCAGTTAATATAACATGATCTACTGCAAGTTTGGCAAGGTACACTTGTCTGGGTTCTGAACTCCGTCAACTACTCTTGTAAAAGTGGAATCTCCAAGTACGCCTCCGGATACTGAAACAAACATCACCAATACTCTCAGAATACTTGAAATAGCTAGGATTGACTACCCATAAGTCCAATTTGGACACAAGGGTTGACAGTTTTGGATCAATGTGGGTCCACATGTGGTCCACTTCGCACCAAAAAATATGTCAGAGATAAAGTTCTCCAAATTTAGCAAACTTAGTGTCTACAAGTCCAGAACGATGATACGAACACAACGGAACATCCAGAACTGGATTCCGATGAGTCGGTCACGAAATTACCCTTTGAGTGGAACCATAGGGCCCGTGGAACGGTATTTCGTCAACGTTCTCAGAATTGAACCAAACTTGGGTCACAAGACCAGCGTAACACTGCAAATCCGATGGAGCAAGTTTTGTTGCGAAACAACAAGCACACACGAAGTTATGACAAATGTTGGAATAGGTCGATACGGTGATTTTCGACGGATACGCGTTAATTTCGGTGTGCACGCAGATCCAAATCAAGTTCCGCAAAATCCCGCACATCCGCATTAATGATACACACCTTTCGGTGAAATCCTCACACAACAAAGTTGTCTCGTTTGGCGGGACGCACCCCGTATCGAGAAATTTTGGGTTTATGAAATCAAGTTTTTGACAGATTTCCGCATTAAATAAATCACAGAATAGGTTGAATTAAGAGAAAGTGTTTAAAGGGATTAAAACTAGGTTATGCTGTCCAGAAGTCTGTTTAAGTAGAATTTTAACAACGTGTGCCATTTTGGAGATACTGGGACTCAAACACGCGTACTTGGAATAGTTTCTGTTCCTGGCCAACTGCTCATTTTTTTTGTCGCGATTTACGATCGACACAGGACACGATAAGCTAAACTAATTAAACATGATTCATGGGGTCATGTGGTCTTCACATAGGATTTGATGGTTCGCTGTTTGATTAACTGTGTAGAGAGAAATAAATATGGAAAGAAGGGTACCTCGTTTTAGTCTGCTGCTGGCAATTTCAGGTATGGTTGTTCGTGTCAGCGTGCGACAGCGGTCGACGGTGGTCGTTGGTGTTCGTCTGGACGGTAGGGGAAGACTAGTGGTGGTGGTATGCTCTGATGGTATTATATATAGGGAGTGAAGGGGGGTTTCAGAAGGGGAATGGATGGGTCGACGGTTACATTAGCCGATGGGGGGGTTCGGTTTCAGAAGCGAGGGGGGTGTTTCAGGTTTTGGTTTGATTCAGGTTTGGGTTTGATTCAGGTGTGGGTTTGGATTTAGGGTTTGGGTATAATTATTATTATTCTATATGTGTGTGTGTGTGTGTGTGTGTGTGTGTGTATATATATATATATAGCCATTATAAATAGGTTTGAACCCCAAATATTTTTTCAGAAAAATCTATAATACTATAATAATAATTATACACCAAAAAATATATTTTCTGTGTAATATTTATATTTATTAAATATACATAAATATCTGTCCATGAATATAATATTTTTTAATTAGCTAAAATTAATAAAAATTCTCCCTTAAATACATAATACCAATAATAAAAATTTAAATTTAAATCTAAAAATCAGGGGGTTTATAATCTATCCAACTTAAAAGAATTGCGTCCTCGCAATTAAGAATTAAACTACTAAAGAATTTATAAAGATATGGTAATCTATAGGTAGTTTTTAGGTCATACCTGGATGTTCGAATAAGTGAGGATAACGTTGGCGTATGACATCCTCTCGCTCCCAAGTGGATTCGCTTGGGGAGTGATGTTTCTAAGCTACCCGAACCAATCTGATTGTCTGTCCCCTTAATATCTTCTCACTAATGTCAAGTATTCCAACTGGCTGCTCCTCATACCTGAAGCTCGATCCCACTGAAATTTAAGAATGATCGACTACGTGACTTGGGTCAGTCACATACCTTCTCAACTGTGAGACATAGAATACATTATGCACTCCTTCTAGAGTGGGGGTAATGCAAGACGGTACGCCACCTCACCAATACGCTACAAAATATCAAACGACCCAATGTACCTCGGGCTCAGCTTGCCTCTGCCCCTGAATTAAATAGTACCTTGAGTAGGTGAGATCCTCAAGAACACATGTTCGCCCTCCTTGAACTCCAAAGGTCAACGGTGTGTGTCAGTCCAATACTTTTGTCTGTCCTGAGCTGCACGAAGATGACTCTGAATTTGCTTCACCTTCTCAACTGTCTGCATTACTAACTCCGGACCGAGTATCTGACGCTCGCCAACATCACTCTAACATATCGGTGACCTGTACTTCCTGTCGTACAGTGCCTCAAAAGGTGCCATCTGGATGCTCGCATGGTAGCTGTTATTGTAAGAGAACTCCACCAAGTACAAATGGTCTTCCCAAGACCCTCCGAAGTCTAATATATACAATCTCAGCATATCCTCTAGGATCTGAATTGTGCGCTCTGACTGACCATCTGTATGTGGATGGTAAGCAGTGCTGAACTTGAGTCGGGTACCAAGACTCTCATGCATGCTTCGCCAAAAATAGGATATGAATCTTGAGTCACGATCAGACATAATATTAACCGGTAATCCATGTAACCTTATGATCTGTCGTATATACATGTCGGCAAGAGTCTCTGTGGACTGTCCAATTTTGAACGGCAAAAAATGTGCCAATTTGGTGAGTCAATCCACAATAACCCAAACTGCATCCTTCCCACTAGAGATTCTTGGAAATCCTGTAACGAAATTCATAGTGATATGTTCACACTTCCATTCGGGTATAGGAAGCAACTGTAATATACTAGCGGTTCTCTAATGCTCGGCCTAAACTTGCTGACAAACCAAACATTTTTCCATAAACTACGCAACATCTCTTTTTATCCCATGCCACCAATAGTACTGCCTCAAATCTCGGTACATCTTCGTACCTCCTGGATGAATAGAGTACATTGAGCTATGTGCTTCAGACATCAACTCATGTCTCAACTCTCCATTCGAAACATATAGGCAATTTTCGTACCTTAACGTCCTATCCTCATGGATTCGAAGTCTCGTCTGCATGTCGGCTTCCATCTTCTCTTTAAGTCTCCGGAACCTAGCATCTGTAGGCAATGTCGCCTTAATCCTCTCCACCAGTGATGAATTAACTTCAAGATTAGCCAAATATCCACTCTGCCCTGGCAAAATAACCTCTATCCTGAGCTCCTGTAGATCCTCTAATAGCTGGGGCTGCATTTTCAAGAAATAAGTCGGGGGCTTCCTGCTGAGTGCGTCTGCTACAACGTTTGCCTTGCCCGGATGGTACTGCAAATATATATAAAAATTGACCATCAACTCTAACCAATGCCTCTGCCTCATAATGAGCTCTTTCTGAGTATAGACATACTTCAGACTCTTTTGATCAGTGAAAATTTTCATCCTCTCTCCCTAAAGATAGTGCCTCCAAATCTTTAATGCAAATATTATCACAGCTAGCTCAAGATCGTGCGTCGGGTATTTCTTCTCATGAACCTTCAGTTGCCTAGATGCATAAGCGATAACTTTGTTATGTTTTATCAAAACACATCCTAGTCCACTGCCTGACGCATCACTATAAACTACGAACCCTCCCGATCTTGAAGGAAGAGTCAAGACCGGTGTCGTCGTTAATCGTCTTTTCAACTCCTCAAAGGCCTTCTAGCAATCTTCCGTCCATGTAAACTCCTGGTCCTTACGCGTCAACCACGTCATAGGCTCTGCAATCCTTAAGAAGTTCTCCACGAACCTCCGATAATATCCAGCAAGTCCTAGAAAACTTCTCACTTCCGCAACTGATGTTGGTGTGGGCCAAGTTTTTATTGCAGCAACCTTCTCCAAATTAACTGAAAGTCCTTCTCCCGAGATAAAATATCCCAGGAAAGGCACCATATCCAAAAAAACTCATATTTGCTGAGTTTAGCGTACAACCTCTCCTGCCTTAGCGTCTCCAGTACGATTCTGAGATGCCCCTCGTGCTCTTCGTGGCTCTTGGAGTATATCAAGATATCATCAATAAATACAACCACGAACTTGTCCAAGTACTGATGGAAGACTATGTTCATTAAACTCATGAACACAGCTGGCGCATTGGTTAAACCAAACGACATAACTAAGAACTCATAGTGTCCGTACTTGGTCCTGAAGGCTATCTTCGGTATATCCTCTTTCTGCACTCTAATCTGATGATAACCGGATCTGAGATCGATCTTTGAGAATACACGAGCACCACTCAATTAATCGAATAGATCATTAATGTGCGGCAAGGGATACCGGTTCTTGATGGTTACAGCGTTCAGTGCCCTGTAGTCAATACACAGGCGTACCGTTCCATCCTTCTTCGGCACAAATAGTATGGGTGCTCCCCATGGTGAAACACTGGACCAAATAAAACCCTTCTTCAGAAGATCATCAACTTGCTTCTTCAATTCCACCAATTCCTTAGGTGCTAGCTGGTACACTGATGAAGTGATAGGCTCCGCTCCTGGAGTCAAGTCTATTGTGAATTCTATTTCCCGATCAGGTGGTAATCCTGGAAGATCATAGGAAAATACATCCACAAATTCTAATACAACCTTTGGGTATTTGGGCTCCCCTTCTATAGAGAGTGCCTTAAGTGTAGGCTGAACACCTTGCTCTTTGGCTTCCCGAAGAAACTCAAACTCTGGATGTCCAGACGGTCTAAATATTACCTGTCCATTCCGGCAATCTAGAGTCGTATGGTACTGACTCATCCAGCCCATACCAAGTACAACATCGTAATCCGGCATGGAAAAGATCAAAAATTGAGCTCACATCTCTCTTCCACATACTACTACCGAACAAGAACTATAAATGTCACTAACTGGGATAATTCTGCCTCCCATAAGAATTTTTATAGTCTTTGGAAGGGGTGCGATAGCTACTCTATGTGTGGCTACGAAGCTAGCAACAATGAATGAATGCGACGCTCCAGAATCGAATAAAGCTACAACAGGAAATGAAGCTACTAATACAGAATCATCATGAATAACTCAAGAAATATTCTGTCACATGAAATAGTGTTAAGTGTCCTAGGGTATGGCGTACTTGGTAAAGCAAGCACGTAAAAATAGGATTATGGAATCAACTATCTAAGTGTCCTAGGACCGTGAGACATTTCTTAGCGTCCGAACAAGATTCGGGTGCATCACACATATCAAATAACTATAATAACTAAATAAGATAATGAAGGCAAGAAACTGTGATACATGGCAAGGTACACTTGCCTGAATTCTGAACTCCGTCAACTGCTCCTGGGAAAGTGAAATCTGCACGTACACCTCCGGATGCTAAAAAAAACATCACTATTGTTCTCAGAATACTAAAAATAGCTAGGATTGACTACCCATAAGTCCAATTTGGACTGCTTAGCAAAATTAACAGTTTTTGGTCAAAACGGAGTCCACATGTGGCCCACTTTACACCGCAAAATGTGCTAAAGGCAAAGTTCTCTAAATTCGTCAAACTTAGTGTCTACGAGTCCTGAACGACGATACTAATCCAACAGAATATCCATAACTGGATTTCGATGAGCCGATCACAAAATTGCCCATTATGTGGAACAGTGAGGCCCACAAAATAATGTTTTGTCAACGTTCTCAGAATTGAACCAAACTTGGGTCACAGGACCAGCGTAACGCTGCGAATCCGATGGAGTAAGCTTCATTGCAAAACTACAAGCACACATAAAATTAGGACGAGTGTCAAAACATGCCGATAAGATATTTTTTGGTGGATACGCGTTGATTCTGGTGTGCACATACATCCAAATCAAGTTCCACGAAAGTTCATACGTCCACGTTTATGTTTCACGCCTTTCGGTGTAACTCGCACATGACGAAGTCGTCTCGTTTGGCGGGACGCACCCCGTATCGTGAGAATTTGGGTGTTTTAAAAACAAGTTTTTGGTCGTTTTAGAACAAGAATAATTTAACCATTAAAGCAAACTAATAAAAACTAAAAAAATAGTAAAATCTTGGTTATATTGTGAAGAAGTCCCTTTAATTATATTTTTAAAATAATTAACGAGTTGGTGGCAAATTGGGCATGAACAGGGGTACTTGGACTGAAATTCTAAACTATTTTTGAACAGTTTTTCGGCCAACTTCCGATCAATTTTTCGATCAAACCGGGGTGCCTAAATTCGTTTTACTTGAAAAAAATCCTAAAGGGTTAGGTTGTGAACATACCAGCGAAGACATGACACAAATCGGACGAGCGAGGAGGGCGGAGGCTATGCGCGAAGGAGGGGCCATAACTGTTGTGTGTGCGCACGGAGGGGGCGGATCTGCGGCGGCTGCTGCTACCGCACGGCCGCTGCGGGCGATGGCGGGCGACGGTGAGTGGTTTGTTGTACGCGACGGGAGGGGAGAATTGTTAGGTTAATGGGTTATTGGGTTTTAGTTTGGATAGGGTTTGGGTTAGGTTAAGCAACGTCTCACGGTCCTAGGTTGAACAGGTACATCACAGAAGTATATATATATATAAGAAACATAAGCAGTTAATATAATATGATCTACTGCAAGTTTGGCAAGGTACACTTGCCTGGTTTCTGAACTCCGTCAACTGCTCTTATAAAAGTGGAATCTCCAAGTACACCTCCGGATGCTGAAACAAACATCACCAACGCTCTCAGAATACTTGAAATAACTAGGATTGACCACCCAGAAGTTCAATTTGGACACAAGGATAGAATTGACAGTTTTGGATCAAAGTGAGGTCCACATGTGGCCCACTTCGTACCAAAAAATATGCTAGAGATAAAGGTCTCCAAATTTAGCAAACTTAGTGTCTACGAGTCCAGAACAATGATACGAACCCAACAGAACGTCCAGAACTGGATTCTGATGAGCCTGTCACGAAATCACCCGTCAAGTGGACCGTGGGGCCCATGAAATGGTGTTTTGTCATCGTTCTCAGAATCGAACCAAACTTGGGTCACAGGATCAACGTAACGCTACAAATTCGATAGCGCAAGTTTCGTTGCGAAACGATAAGCACACACGAAGTTATGACAAATGTCAAAATATGTCGATACGGTAATTTTCGACGGATACACGTTGATTTCGGTGTGCACGCACACCCAAATCAAGTTTCACGAAATCCCGCACATCCATGTTGATGATACGCGCCTTTTGGTGAAACTCTCACACGATGAAGTCGTCTCGTTTGGCAGGACACATCCCGTATCAAGAAATTTTGGGTTTACGAAATCAAGTTTTCGACAGATTTCAGCATTAAATAAATCACAGAATAGGTCGAATTAAAAGAAAGTGTTATAAGGGATTAAAACTAAGTTATGTTGTCCAGAAGTCTATTTAAGTAGAATTTTAACATCGTGTGCCATTTTGGAGATAACGGGACTCAAACATGCATACTTGGAACAGTTTCTGTTCCTGGCCAACTGCTCATTTTTTTCTGTTTTGTGTCGCAATTTGCGATCGACACAGGACACGATAAACTAAACTAATTAAACAGGATTTATGGGGGTTATGTGGTCTTCACTTAGGATTCGACGGTTCGCTGTTTGGTTAATTGTGTAGAGAAAAATAAAGATGGAAAGAAGGGTACCTCATTTTAGTCTGTTGCTCGTGATTTCAAGTGCGGCTGTTCGTGTCGGCGCGCGGTGGCGGTCGACGGTGGTCGGCGGTGTTCGTCTGGACGGTAGGGGAAGGCTGGTGGTGGTGGTCTACTCTGATGGTGTTATATATATGAAGTGAAGGGGGGGTTCAGAAGGGGGATGGATGGGTCGGCGGTTACAGTAGCCGATCGGGGGGGGTCAATTTCAAAAGCTGGGGGGGAGGGGGGTTTCAGGTTTGGGTTTGATTCGGGTGTAGGTTTGGGTTTAGGGTTTAGATATTATTATTATTATTATTATTATTATTATTATTATTATTATTATTATTATTATTATTATTCTATATATATATGTATATATATAGCCATTATAAATAGGTTTGACCCCAAATAATTTTTCAGAAAAATCTTCAATACTTTAATAATAATTATATACCCAAAAATATATATTTTGTGTAATATTTATATTTAATTAAATATACATAAATATCTGTCCATGAATATAATATTTTTCTAATTAGCTAAAATTAATAAAAATTCTTCCTTAAATACATAATACCAATAATAAAATTTAAAATTTAAATCTAAAAATCATGGGGTTTACACACGCACCCAAGGTGGTTTGCTCTTTTAAAATATTAGTAAGGGATGTAATGTATGGATCGGCTATCTCATTTTGCATTCAAGTTGTATGCCCGTGAGGCATCCTTATTACTTTTGAGTCAAGAGTCTGTAACCAGATGTTCATTATCAATAAAGATAACTTTTTATATCTCAATGTGTGATATCTCATATGCGTACTCTGTTGCATATGTTTCTAAAGTATATCATTATGCCTAGGCTTTATGTGCGCGCGCCTTACGCGTGCACGACATCACGCCTGGGGGACGTTTATCGATTTAGCAAAAAATGAGGCGTTATAGTTTACACCGATAAGCCAATTGTATAACATTATGTTCTCGACTTTAATTATATTAAACACACTCTCTGCATCCGTTTTATTGTATGATCTAGCAAGTGAGTCTAACAAGTGTTGAAATGCTGGTTCTTTTGCAATTTTTTCATGTTTTGTTTAAAATGCTGAATACAAAAAAAAGGAGATGCAGGAAAAAATAGCACGCATAGCATTTATTAATCTTTTTTGCTTATCAAATATAAATAAAATTATACTCCAATCATTAAAAGAACTTTCAAAAGATATTCTAAAAGAGTTTAAAAACCAAGACCAAGAATCATTATTCTCACCTTCAGCAACATCATAAGCAATAAGATATAATTGATAGTTAGGATCGCGAGCACAAGCAATAAATAAGATGCCTTGATATTTATATGAAATAAATGTAGCATCAGTACTAATAACCGGTAAACAGCCCCTTAAAAATCCGTCAATACATGCCTTAAAACAAATAAAAATTCTTTCAAAGCTATTATTTTCGGCAATTTTAAGCAAACATGTACTACCTGGATTTGTCTCCATAATTCTATAACAATACTCATCAAGACTAGCATATGCCTCATCATAACTACCATTAATTTCAGCTAATGCCATCTCTCGGCCTCTCTAGGCTTTAGAATAACTAATATGTATATCGTGCTCCCTATATATTTTTCACAATTTGTGATGGACTATATGACTGGTTATCTCTAATAATGTCAATTATCATGGTCTTAACCCATGCAGTGATAGCTAATCAATGACGTCCTGTTGTAAGTCTCTCTAAACAAGAATAACGATTTTCTAATGTACTAACTTTAACTATATTACCATTTCCAATGGATTTGACATATACTCTCCAATTACAATTCGCTTGATCACAATTATATATAATTCCACGAGTATTATTCATAGCACTAGCTGAACAACTAAAATTATATTTAATTGCTAAATTCCTTATAAAACTTATAAAATTAGAACGGCTAGAATTTTTTTCCCCATAAATAATTCACCAGTGATAGCATTACCAACATCATCGTCTACCTCATAATCTACGTTTTCAATTAAATCATCACTATTCCCATCGTCGTTGTCACTATCATCATCATGGTTAGATTCATCTAATGAATGACCTTCTTGGAAAAATAAAATAATTTGTTGAGAAGAACTAGCACCCGAACTAACATGCTGGTATTCAGAAAAATATTCACTATTTCTATTATCTAATATTGATGCTACTTGAATAACATATATATTTATATACCGTGATTGTGAATTAATCTCAAGAATATAATTCCATGCATCTTCACTATCTATCAAAAAATAATTAGAGCCAAAAATAGACTTTAGAATAAAATCGTAATGAATAAAACAACGTTCAATAATAAGATTACATATATTTTTAAAACTAATATTCGGATAAGTTAAAATAAATTGGCTTTCTCCTCCTTCGTAATTTAACCCATTTATTTTACCGCCGTGCCAGCATACTATTCTTACGTTACGATCCATGACGACTGAGAACTTTGGTTAGAAGAAGCTGAGAAGAACTTTGGAGGATTTGCTAGAGGGGAGACAGAGAGAGTGTTGGAGGCTTTGCTAGAGGGGGGGAGAGAGAGAGAGTGTGTGTGTGCTGGAGGATTTGATTGAGGCAGGGAGAGTGTGTGTGATGAAGATTCATTTGGAGCTGCGGTATATATCAAAAGTAACTCGCCAATTTAATTGGCGAGTTGTGCAACGTTGTCCTTGAAATAGACGTTGTACAACGGCTATAATTTTCCCTCCTCTCGACCACCAACGACTATAATCTTTCCCCCTCAACACCTAAGCGCCCATCCGCCAACTGGGTTGGCGGCCCACACCCAAGCCCTCTCACTAATTCATTTAGCGGCCCACCCAACCCACCAATTGAGTTGGCGGCCCAAGACCCAACCCGCCAACTAAGTTGGCGGCCGCTCCCATTTTGTTGCCTGCCCTAGCCAACTGAGTTGGCGGGCCCACCATTTTCTCTGTCTCCGCCAACTCAGTTGGCGAGTTATCCCGTTCTTTGCAAATTTTTCAAAATTCTCCCTTCAGCCGCAATTGGATGATATTTGGTCCCTTTGTTTGAAAACCCCCGATAATAATACTATAAATATTGATCTAGTTTTAAAGTGCCAAGCATCATCATAATAACCGTAATAAGTGATAAGGGAAAATCCACCTTAGGCCACCTTCAAATTTTAGATTTGCTTTTATATATATATATATATATATATATATATGGTAAAACAGGATATGAGCCATGTGCACTAATACACTCTATACTATGGCTCATATCTCATTTACCATATATATATATATATATATATATATATATATATATATATATATATATATATATATATATAAAAGATGTCTTAAAAACAGTTTAAAATTAAGTCATCTAAGTCGTTTGTAAATACTTCATTAATTTTATTAAAATTAACTAATTATTTAACTATCTAATATGATTTACTTATAACTAAACAATTCTACCTCAAGTGGTTAAGGTGGGAGGCATTTTTTTTATTTTTTTGTCTAAGTTCAATTCTTAGGAATGACACTATTTATAACAAATTTATATTAATTTTTTTCCAATAAATTTTTTTATGCACGTGCAATGCACACTAGTAATTATATATATAAAAGCGACCGGAATATCCACATTTAAGTATCTCTCCTTCCGAAATAACAGTAGTTAGATTTTATTTTTTGACCGTTCAGAATAAATCAAAATCTAGAGAATAAATAAATAATTCAAGAATCTAATATGAACGGTAAAAATACACAATCCACGGTTGCTATCTCATGCGTCCCTCTTACTGTACGAATAAAAAAGATAAAACTATGACTAATGGATTTAAAATTTAAATTTATTTTAAAATGTTTCTTTTGTGACAACCGAATATTAGTCTCACAAATTTATTTTTAAAACTGTTACAGTTAAACAATAGTACAAAAATAACAATATAGATTTTTTACAATGACTGAACTAGAATGACCTTTGTGGTTACCGAGTTGAGATATACGATCCTGACTGGGTGGTGTAAGATCGGTGGATTGAGCCTCGGGGGTGTATTATTTCTTTCATTTATTTGGTGGGAGTTGGAAACAGTGGATCCGAAAGGCATGCAACGTAGCGTGCACAAAATTTTGAGCATTACGTCGGACATCTAAAATATATATATATATATATATATATATATATATATATATATTTATCACAATGGGATATATAACAAAAATACCAACAATCCTTTTCGCTGGGACCTTTATATGAAATCTAACCAATTTATTAAAATTGCAGGTACCTATACAAAAGAAACCCACCCTTCCATTCCCTCCCGGCCTATGCTGAATAATTACACTTCCGAAGTTCCCTCACGCGCCAACAACACAAAACCGGCTCTCCTCTCTCCCCCTCCTCCTCCCCCTCTCCGACCACGACCAAACCCCTAACTTTTCCCTCGACGAGAAACAAAACCCTAACCCTAGAAAAAATTCCAGCAGCTCCACAATCCCATCAAAACCCTAACCTCGACGTGAATTCGGGAACTCCGGCGAGGATCCGGCACTAGGATGCGAGCTCCGGGGATGTGCCGCTCCGCCGATCGCCGATGAGGTGCTTCGCCGGGTTGGATCCAGAGACCCCCCTCCCGAAGAGGTTCGCCGGCTCGAAGCACCCGTCGCGGCGCCGGAGGGCGATCGGATTCCGGCAGCCGGACATGCTGGAGACGGTGCACGAGATCGCCATCTACGTCCACCGGTTCCACAACCTCGACCTCTTCCAGCAAGGGTGCGTGGGGTGGTCGACCAAAGGATCTGCCAATGATTTTGTCGAGTTTTGGGTTGGTTTTTTGTGTTGTTTATTTGGTTTCGGTGTGGTCTCGCAGGTGGTACCAGCTGAAGATCAGCTTGAGATGGGAGGACAGCGGGAGGGAGGCCCGCGGAACGCCGTCGAGAGTCGTGCAGTATGAAGGTACTTGGTTTGGATTTTGAGAAGAATTTGGAATCTTTATTTTGATCAAATATATGAAAGTAAAATTTTAAGTGAAGGGTAAGTGTTGAAATTAGTTGATGATTTTATTGATTGTCTCATTGGCATTATATAGCCTTACAGTCATTAATACAATGATTTCAATCATTATGACAATAATCTCATAATGGAATATCCTGTGACATATTCTGGCATCCCAAATATGTCCTCAGGATATTCCCATGTGCTTATACTATACTTAAATATGACACCCAACATACCATATCAACACTCCCCCTCAAGATGGGTGAAAGATATTTACTAAGCCCATCTTGTCACATCCTCTAATCATGCTCACTGAGGCGAGTCCCTTGGTTAGTCCATCTGCTACTTGATCCCTGGTTGGAACATGGCCAAGCTCCAGTAATCCTCTATCCAACTTCTCTTTGATGAAGAATCTATCAATCTCGATGTGTTTGGTCATGTCATGCTGTACTGGATTGTTGGCGATACTAATAGCTGACTGATTGTCACACCACAGCTTCATCTTGGCTCCTTGATCCAGCTTCAGCTCCACCAGCATATTCTTCAACCATAGCAGCTCTGCAACTCCCAAGGCCATAGCTCTGTACTCTGCTTCAGCTGTCGATCTGGCCACCACATACTGCTTCTTACTCCTCCAGGAGACCAAGTTACCTCCTACAAATATACAATATCCCGAGGTAGACCTCCTGTCATCAGCACAACTAGCCCAGTCAGAATCACAGTAGCCCTCGATGCTCACGTGATTGTTCTTCCTGAATATTAGTCCCTTCCCGGGAGCACCTTTCAAGTACCTCAGAATCTGGTACACTGCATCCATATGACCCTTCCGTGGGTCATGCATGTAGCGGCTCACCACACTTACTGCAAAGCAGATATCAGGACGTGTGTGGCTCAAATAGATCAACTTGCCAACCAGTCTCTGGTATCTGTCCCGATCAACTGATTCTCCAGCCTCAGCATCAATCTTGAACCTCTGATCTATTGGTGTCGCTGCAGGTTTGCACCCCAACATCCCAGTTTCTGTGAGAAGGTCCAGTGCATACTTCCTTTGAGAGAGAACAATCCCCTCTGCTTTTCGAGCAATCTCAATCCCAAGGAAGTACCGAAGAAGGCCGAGATCCTTCACCTCGAATTCCTTGCCAAGCTTTCCTTTGAGTTGGGTGATCTCCTGCTCATCATCTCCTGTGATAATCATATCGTCTACATACACCGCAAGCATGGTGATGTAGCCTCCACTCCGACGGAAGAACACAGTATGATCAGCATTGATCTGCTGATATCCCATCCCTATCATCGTCCTTCTGAATCTGTCAAACCACGCTCGAGGAGACTGCTTCAGTCCATAGAGGGACTTCTTCAACCTGCAGACCTTGCCTACTGTCTGATTGGTGCCAAATCCTGGTGGTATCTCCATGTACACCTCCTCCACTAGATCTCCGTGAAGAAACGCATTCTTCACATCCAGTTGGTGTAGCTTCAATCCACCATTCGCTGCCAGAGAAATCAGAGTCCTGACAGTGCTCATCTTTGCAACTGGTGCAAAGGTCTCGTCATAGTCGATGCCGTACGTCTGACTGTATCCTTTGGCTACTAGTCGAGCTTTGTAGCGCTCAACCTGTCCATCTGGGTTCTGCTTCACGGTAAAGACCCACTTGCATCCAACTGCTCTCTTCCCCTCTGGCAGTCTCACAAGCTCCCAAGTGTGGTTCTTCTCCAGAGCTCCCAACTCCTCGTGCATTGCCGCTTTCCACTTTGGATCGTTCTTAGCAACCTGCCAATTGTTAGGTACAGTAATACTATCCAAAGATTCTATAAATGCTCCATGAGAAGAAGGGATATGGTCATAAGAAACAAACTGAGCAATATCCCAACCATATCTGTTTGGAGGATTTCCTGCATTGCTGCGAGTGGTCCTCCGTACAGATAGTGGTGTGGGAGGAGTAGTAGGAGGAATGATATCTTGTGAATGAGGGGGTATCACCTGAAGGGGGGTTGGTGTCGGTGCCTCAGGAGTTGGGACGAACGCAGGCAAGGGACTTGGCACTGGCACTGTCGGTACTGGTCCTGCAGTTTGCTTCTCTCTCCTGCTGTAGGTAAGTAACTCTCCCTGAGCCGTAGGCCTAACACCTTCACCTTCTTGTCCCTTCTCCGTGCCTCCGTGCCAAACTTCTAAATCGGTTACCACCAAGTTCTCCATCTCCCTCTCTCGCCTAATACTGGCAGTATTAGGCGTGTTGTGTGAAGTTCCGTCCTGGCGGTAGTATGGCTCATGCTCCCGAAAGTGGACATCCATACTGACAAACTTCTTCTTCTCTACTGGACTCCAGCACACATACCCCTTTTGGGTCGCCGAGTAGCCTACGAAGATGCATTTGACCGCTCTAGGGTCAAGTTTCCTAACTGATGGCCTGTTGTCCTTCACAAAACACACACACCCAAACACCTTCAGTGGGAGTATCCCACTATTATTGCCTTGCAATACCTCACATGGGGACTTCCATCCGAGGACCTTCGAGGGCATCCTGTTGATGAGTTGAGCTGCTGTCAACACTGCATGCCCCCACAGACTCTGTGGGACATTCATGTCGATCATCATACTTCTTGCGACATCCAGAAGGTGTCTGTTTTTCCTTTCTGCAACTCTATTTTGTGCTGGTGTGTATGCACAGGTGGTCTGATGCTGTATTCCGTGTGCTGACAAGTATTCTGCAAGCGTCCTGTTGGTATACTCTGTTCCATTGTCAGACCTCAGTACCTTAACAACTGCTTTGTACTGAGTCTGGACATGCTTATGGAAATCCCGAAAACAAGCAGGTACATCACTCTTATTTTTCATCAAATATAACCAGGTAACACGAGAGGCACACTCAATGAAAGAAACAAAGTACTTATAACCATTCATAGTGTTAGTAGCACATGGACCCCAGACATCAGAATGTACTACCTCAAAAGTAAAAGTGCTCCTATGACCCGTGCCAACATATGAGCTCCTAGTAAGTTTTCCTAACTCGCACGCATCACATACTAATTTTTCTTTATTTGTTTTTGCATAAATCTCTGGATACAACTTACTTAGAGTATCAAATGAAGAATGTCCCATCCTCCGATGATGGAGTATCAAGGTATCCTCAGTCCTCTGCTGCAGTCCTTCCATGCCAGCCTTCTCTGCCATAGATACCAATGCTGAGTCCAGTCCTTCTCGATCTAGGTACCACAGTCCCTCATGCCAAGTGCCAGTCCCAAGTCTTCGTCCTGTCCCTTTCTCCTGGAAGGTCACCTTAGGAATATCAAAAGAAACAATGCATTTAAGTTGGAGGATTATAGAACTAATAGACAAGAGACTGACTGGAAAGGATGGAGCATGTAGAACATTGGATAATCTTACTGAACCTGTACAATTAACAGTACCCTTACCGACCACTGGCTGGAAAGTGCCATCAGCTGTCTGAATGTTGTCTGCTGATGCTAGGTGAGTGTAGGAAGAAAACTCACTAGCATTCTCCGTCACATGCCGAGATGCTCCCGAGTCGATAATCTAGCCTGATGATTTAAGGGAAGAGATAGACGCAAGGGCAAGTGATTCGTCAGTACCTTCTGATGGATGGGCATACATGACAGCGTTGCCCCTAACAAAGAATGAGGTGGACGCCTCCTCTGTTCTACTCCTCATGTCTCCCAGTGCCTGGTCCTCCACAGTAAAGGTGCCATCAGCTTCTCCGTTCCCTTCTGATATCAGGAGGTTTGTCCGATAACCTCCTCGGCCGCCTCGTCTATCCCCTCGACCACGACCACGTCCTCCATTATATCCTCGTCCGCCGAACGGTCCTCGTCCACCACCTGAATCTCCCTCCCTAGGTGGTTTGGTACAAGCATACCGATGATGACCCATCTTTTCACAGTTGTAGCACTGCCGGTTATGCTGCCAGGGCTCTCCCTTAGATCCTGTGTTACCTGAGCTGGTGATCGCTAGTGCTGACTTTGCTTCGGGGGGACCACCTGTCCCGGCTTGCAGCCTGATGCGTGTCTCCTCCTGGATCATGGCTGAGATAGCCTCCTCAAGGCTAGGGATCTTTGGTTGGGCTAGAAGTAGGGCCGTCCTCTGTGCGAAAGCTGCAGTCAGCCCTTTGAGGAACTTCATCGTCCTCTCCTGCAGACACACCTCTCTCCTTACACTTAGGGTCCCCGCAGCTCGCCCGATCTGAGGAGTGATCATAATCCAACCACAGACGCTCCAACTCCGTGGCATACTCCTGCACCGTCTTCTCTCCCTGTACGGTGTCATCAATCTCCCCCTTTATCTGGAAGACCCGTAAGTTGTTCCCCACACCATCATAGGTCCTTCTCAACTTCTCCCACACATCTTTCACCATCTCAATACCGTCTACTGTGGCGGCAATAGACTGGACTAAGGAGTTGAGAAGCCAGATGTAGATCACCATATGAGTGGACTTCCACTCATCGCGTCCTGTCGAGCCCTCGTCCGGCTCTGTCGTCTCGTCCGTCAGGAACCCCTCCATGTTTTTTCCTGCGAGGGTTCTTCTCACCCGTCGTGACCAACTCAGATAGGTGGCTGGTCCATCTAATTTCAGATCGATGGAGGGAAGCTTCAACTCCGGCGACGTTCGTGTCGTGTTCTCACCAGCCGACATCGTCAACAACTTCATCAACGTCGCCACCTCTGTAGAATCTAGCTTCTTAATGATCTCCTCCATCGATGCGTCGTCTATCCAGTCACGTCACGTCCGCTCCACGACTCACGTTTGTCTTCGTCGTCCGCTCCTAGATCCGAACATGTCCCCCCTTTTTCAGATCTAGGCATCCCTATTAGGCGCTGCCTCGTGCTGTTGCGGAGGAGGCAGCAGCACGCATGTCACAACCGTCGTCGCAGCAGCAGCAGTCGCAGCAGCCGCAGCAGCAGTAGTAGCCGCAGCAGTAGCGGGACGGGGCAGCAACAGCGAAGGGCGGCCTGCGAAGGGCGGAGAAGAGAAGAGGAGGAAAAAAAAGGGGGGGCGTGGAAGAGTTCGGTGGAGGAGATCTAGGAAATCCTCCTGTGGGTTTGTGGAAGCTTGGTGAACGGCTAGGGTTTGTGGAAACTTGGCTCTGATACCATGTTGAAATTAGTTGATGATTTTATTGATTGTCTCATTGGCATTATATAGCCTTACAGTCATTAATACAATGATTTCAATCATTATGACAATAATCTCATAATGGAATATCCTGTGACATATTCTGGCATCCCAAATATGTCCTCAGGATATTCCCATGTGCTTATACTATACTTAAATATGACACCCAACATACCATATCAACAGTAAGTTATGTTTTGAGTGATACTGTGTGAATTTAAGGGGATTCCTTAAGGGGTCTGTTTAAGTGAGAGAAAAATTAAGTGGGGAAAAATACTAGAAATAAAAACATTAACCTTCCATGTTTCATGGTTATTACATAAGCTACCCATATTTTGAAACTAAGGGTCTGCTTGGTAACTGTGTTTTCACCGGTTTTGGGGTAATTTTGAACCGACCGTTTATGAAAACCCCTGCATGGTAATTTTTACGAGGCACTCGTTTTGGTCGGCTCAAAAATCTCCCAAAACCGGTGTAATATAATTTTGGGTGGCTTTATAAATACCCCAAATCGGCGGATTTTGAGCGATTTTATTACTTTATTTCATTTATTCTTGTAAAAATTCTTTCAGAACCGTTCGTTACCGAGCATGAATTGTATTGGTTTAAAAGCTGCTACTTAAAACCACTCAAAACCGAGCCTCTCATAACCGTTCATAACCGGTATTCTAAAAACATCTTGTAACCGCTACTCCCAAAATTGCCAAACAGACCCTAATTATACTCACCACCTCTCTACTTTATAAAAAATATAGACTAAATTTTAACTTGATACCCTCAATTATTCAAGTTGTTCAATGACAACAAAAACAACAGAGAGGGGGGGGGGAGGTGGTGTAGCCGGACGGCGGGGTGGGGGTGTTGGATGGGTAAAGGGTAGTTTCGTCCTTTTTTTATTTTGGGTATCAAGTTGGAAATATTTAATAGTTGATGGTATCAAGTTGTTGAGTAAAAAAATTTAGGGTATCAAGTTGAACAACTTGAATAGTTGAGGGTGCCAAGTTAAAATTTAGCCAAAAATATAAGACATAAGGGGTGGTTGGTTAGTGTTATAATTTTCTATAGAAAATATAAAACATAAAGGTGGTCCGTGTAATTAGTTTCAACATAGAGGTGTTTAGTGTAATAAGTATGAAACATAGTAGTAATTAACGTAAAATGCCCAGAATACTATGTTTGGTTTGAGGATGGGTGGCTTATGAGGAGTCATAGAGGGTTAAGTGAGGGAAAGTTTAATCTTATTTTATCTAATTTTTCCACTCCAAATTGAGGGATTAATCAAGAGAAGTGAGGGCTTAGTTCTTTGAAAAGTCGTATATACCCTTTGTTTTGACAAGTTTTAATTAAAAATCCAATCAATCTAATTTTTTGCCACATGTAATAACTGTTGTATTTTTATTAATCCTCCTTCCACTCAAAATCTACAATCCAAACAAGAGTTATTAAGCACACTCCACTTAACTCTCTCTCCAATCCAAACAAGATTATATCTAATGACTTCCCTCCCTCTCACTTAACTCTCCTTATTTTTTCTCCCTCAATCCAAGCAGACCCTAATTGTTTAATATTTGCTAGCAGTTTGCCAAATTTTTAAAATAAAAAATACACTGTTAAAAAATATGCCATAAAAACGGTAGTTCTGAAAATCATTAGCAAACTACAATTCTTAGTGAGATTGCATTGTGAAAACACAAATTAAGTTCACCTAACTAATCTGAAGTCACATTTTCAAAACATGATTTCATTATTGGACTAACTTTTGGAAACGCGATTAGAAGTGCACTTGGGTCGAAGGGTATTTCTTATTTTGTATTTGGCTGTTACTGGGGCCAATGAGAAATAAGTTTGAAATGCTAAAGCATATTCTATGGGTTATGTTGATGGGAGCAGTTGAAATGGAATTGCGAATCACAATGATGAATTGATTTGATAAGTATGTGACTGTGATTTAAGTAAATATGAGCTTAGATCAAATTTATAAGTGTATTTGTGTGATTAGAGTGATATTTAAGAGGATACCTTGATCGATAATTGTTGCTGCTGTCTTGATAGGATATTAGTTTGTGAAGTAAATGGTTAACGCCTACTGCAGTGGTAATATTGATGACAGCTGTCACAATGAAATGAAATTGTTAGCGATAATCATGACTTGGAATTATAAATATTATTAGCAGTGATAACAAGGAAATATTAGCTTATAAATCAAAATTATGAGTGCACTTGAGTAGTGGGAATTTTGAAGTTTGGTAATTCCTTGGTTGGTTGAAGGTTACTATTGATTTGATAGGAAATAAGTTTGAGAAATGAAGGCCTATTGCAGTGATTATGTTGATGACATTAAATGAAATTAAATAACTGATAACAACGAATTGATGTTACTAGAGATGACTGTGCTGATAAGTAGATATAAGTTCATACTGAAACTATAAGTACATTTGGTTGTGGTTTTATGCAAAATAAGGGCATTTCAGTCATTTGTATATGGTTTGCTAGTGGCTTGATGAGAATTAAATTTGATATGCTAATTCCTAAGGTTCTAGTTACATTCATGAGAATTAAGTTTGATATTCGGTTCTAGTTACGTTCTTACAACAGTCAAAAGTCAAATTATTGAGTGAAAAACAACAAATTATTAGTGATATAAAGGATGGTGATTGGTAGATAACTAGATATATGTTCATAGTAGAAGAATCAGTGGATTCGGGTGGATTAGGACCAAGGAGATTCCTTGTTTGGTTAATGATGTTGGATACAAAATGCAAAAACTGTTCCCCAAATCAACAGATTACGAGAGAACCAAAGTAAAGCACACAAAACCATCTTATAAAAATCACAAAACAAGCCAAACGCAAACACAATCAATTTTGACGTGAAAAATCCTTGTGGAAAAAACCACGGGACGATCGAAGTTCAACCCTGTAAAAACCTTCACTAATGAATTAGATTAATACACCTTATACAAACTTCTCCATCTATCCAATCGGATCACCACAACTATTCAAAGTAATGAAAATGGATTACAAGAGTTCACCGAAGAACGAAGATAACAAAAAAAATTATCGGAACCATTCTCCCTTCGAAATATCCACAAATCCCTACTTTCTCTTCTTTGAAAGTTACAAATTTAAGATTTCTCTCCTTTTGATCTCTCTCTGGTAGACCGTAGATGATAATCGGAATTAGGGTTAGGAACAATCTATTTAAAGTCCCATAATCCCGTTGTAATTGGACCATTGATTTTGATCCAACGATGTTGATAAAATACCTATTTTCGAATTTAGTCCCCGACATCGGTATATCGACAGTATATCGAAAAATTGGTGTTTGCGAGTCAAAAAGATTTTGGAACGAATAATAGTAAATTTGGTATATCGGCGATATACCGATAATTTGGCTGCTATTTTCCAAATTTTAATTGTTCAATCGTTCTGACACCTGCTGAAATTTGCCTCCTTTATCGTCTTCGACTCCCAGAGCGTCTCTGATATAGGATGACGCTTGTCGCACTCCGGGATGTTCTCCACATAGGTTGGGAACCCACCCAACACCAACACATCTCCCCTTTCCCAACTAGATGGAGCAGTTTGTCATTCCGACGGTCCTCCTGCAGT
Organism: Iris macrosiphon; assembly: GCA_036927795.1. Lineage (NCBI taxonomy): Eukaryota > Viridiplantae > Streptophyta > Magnoliopsida > Asparagales > Iridaceae > Iris > Iris macrosiphon. The sequence goes on from JAYESA010000019.1 coordinate 55,689,241, forward strand.
ACTTGAACTTTTCTCTTGGCAAAACTGTCGTGAGCATATCAGCTCCATTGTCCTCCTTATGAACCCTGTTAAGCCTCGTGTCCTTCGTCTCAAGCACGTCTCATATCCAATGATACCGAGTTGAATATGTTTGGACCGACAATGAAACGACGGATTTTTTTCAGGGTGAATCGCACTTTGGCTTTCGCAATTGCTCTTGCTTAAGCTCCATTTCTTGCAAAAATTTCTTCATCCATAACAACTCCTTGCAAGCTTTCATCGCCGCAATGAATTCTGCCTGTCGTAGACAATTCAACACACTTCTGCAACCGTGACTACCACGAAACTGTCTCATTAGCAAACATTATAACATAGTCCGAAGTCGATCTCCTGGTATCCACATCCACAGTCATATCAGCATCGGTATACCAATCAGCTTCAGCTCGTCACTCCCGAATGAAAGCTTCTAATCAGCAGTTCCTTGAAGATAAGGAAGAATCTATTTGACCGAACTCTAATGTACCCTCCCTGGATTGGAAAGATACATGCTAACCACACAACTACTTGATCAATATCTGGCCTAGTACACACTATGACATACATGATAATTCTCATTGCTGAAGCATACAGAACTCGCTTCATATCTTCTTTTTCGTCCTCGGTAAATGGATACTGTTCCGTAGTGAGCTTTAAGTGAGCTGCAAGGGGGTTGCTCAATTTTTTCGATCCGTCCATCCCGAAATACTGAAACACTAGGTAAATGTACTTCTTTTAGGACAACCACAACAATTTGGATGCTCTCTCTCGACTGATCTTCATCCCAAGAATAGTCTTCGTTACACCCAAATACTTTATAGAGAAGGCCGCACCCAGTTGGTCCTTCAACCCCACTATCGTGTTTCGACCCACCAATAGCATATCATCTACATAGAGCAGGAAAATGATGAAATCATCTTCGACAAAATGCTTCACAAACACACAATAATCCAATGTCGTACGTGCATAACCATGCTCCTTCATAAACGACTCAAACTTTTTGTACCATTGTCGCGGAGCCAGCTTTAGACCATGCAAATTCTTCTTCAACCGGCATACGATTTGCCATGTTCACAGAATCCTTCGGGCTACTCCATGTATAATTCCTTCTCTAAATCACTATGGAGGAATATTGTCTTCAGGTCCATCTGCTCATCCTCTAAGGTGATACTGGCTACTAATGCTAGCACCATCCGAATAGTTGACAACTTAACCACCGGCGAAAAGATTTTATCGAAATTCACGTCCTTCCGTTGAGTGTAGCTTTTAACTACCAACCTCATTTTGTATCGAGGACGAGTTCATCTTCTGTCTACTTCACTCTGAACACTTATCGATTCTTTAAAACCTTATTGTCTTTTGACAACCGCATCAGCTCATAAGTAGAGTTTGCCTGTAAAGAACTCATCTCCTCTTGCATGGTCTGCATTCGCTCCTACGTGTATTCGTCTTCCATTGCCTCTGTGAAGCTTTCATGTTTTCCCTCGTTAGTTAATAGCATATACTCATCTGGCTAGTACTCCGTAGATGGTCGACGCTCTCTCGTGCTCCTCCTCAATAGAACCTCTGGTGCTGGCTATGTACTGTAGTCTCATTCCCTTCAGGAACTACCTCCTCGGCATGCTCATCCTCCTGAAAGTCATCATGATCATCATCAGCAGACTAATGACCACTGTTGGGACCATCTCTATGTACTGGCTCCTCCATATTGTCCTCTGGAAACAACTCGAAGTGTGATTACTCTTAGGTAAATCTTCAACCTTAGAAGGTATCTCGGAATCTTTAGTGTTGGTCATAGTCTGATCCTCGATGAATACCACGTTACTGCTTTTGTAGAACTTTTTCTTCTACTAGATTGTAGTGTCTATACCCAAACTTATCACAACCATAGCCGACAAACACACATGGTTTCGTCTTCGACTCAAGTTTGGATCTTTCGTTCTTCGGTACATGTACGAAGATCTTACAACCAAACACTCGAAGATGACCGACTGTATGACGGCTCATTGCTATACCATACTCTATTGGGCACATCACCCTACAAAGGAGCACTAGAAGATAAATTAATAACATAAGCAACATTGTTGAGAGCCTCATCCCAATAACTGCTTGGTAAGTCTGCTTATGACAACAAATATTATACTATCTCTATGTTATGTTCTTACGTTCCGCTATACTATTGAACTAAGATATCTTTGGGTTGGCAGTCTTCTGGTATCGAATCTTTTGCTCTTTGCAATATGTATCAAAGGGACTAATGTATTCGTCGTCATTGTCGAACCGAGCACACTTCAATTTTTTGTCTGTCTTCCTTTCAACAGAGACTTGAAACTCTTTGCTCTTTGAAAGTAGGCAAAACATGATCCTTGGTATTTATAGCACAAACCTAATTTTTCTGCAACAATCATCAATAAAAGTTATAAATAAGAAGCATCATCAATAGTTTTTACCTTCATTGGACCGCAGACGTTCGAGTGAAACAACTCGAGCAACGCCGGCTTCCTTGAAGCTAGATGACTTTGGAAAGACACCATATTTTGCTTTCTAGTCATGTGGAATGTTATTGTCTCTAATTTTGTAGACTTGAGTCACATAATTACTTTCTTGTTCAACAAGTAATTCATTCATTGCTTGCTGATATGGCTAAACTGCTCGTGACACAACTCGGTAGACACATCACTTACTGCGTTCACCTTTTGTGCTTCCTGTGTATTCCCTTCCATATGATAGAGATCGGACTTCTTGCTTTCTCTGGCAATCACCAACGAACCTCGGAAAAACTTTCACTGATAGTTTCCAAAGAGATTGAAGAATCTCTTATCATCCAACTTTTCCCAAGAGATACCAGGATGAAACAGATATCGGAGACATGATGAACACCTCTAAGCACAAGAGTTGCTCATGTATTTGTCTTTAAATGCATATCTCCAATAGCAACATCTTTGACATATTTTCGTTGTTCATCTTCAACACTTCACAATATCCTATTGTGTATGTGACAAATAGTGTCCGTTGTGAGATATGTGCGTTGAGGCTCCTGAGTCCACCAGCCAAGAATTGTCGTCGCATGTGAGATTCATAACCACTTCATCACGCAAACTAATGACCTCACCTCCATGTGCTGATACGGCCGTTGTTGTGTTCTCACTTTTCTTTTCCTTATTGCTCTTCTTCTCTCTTCCAAACAAAACAGTTTCGTTTGATGTCATCCTTCTTGCCACAATGGTAGCACTCGGAGTCCTCGTACCGACTTTTGGACCTTCCTCTGCTACCGTCCAGACCCTTGCTTTTACTTCTGCATCGGCTTTTTGAAACAAGCGTCTCTGAATGGGATGTTGATGATGTATCCTAAAAAAATTTCCGCATCTCTTTATTGAACACTCTGCTCTTGGCGAACTCTAAACTAACCATGTATTTTGAAGCAGAAGCGATCATGGACACTCGTACGGTCTCCCACAAGACTTTACTCTCATAGAGGATAACTGGTCAACTACGTCCTAGAACTCACCCAAGTGATCCATAATTGACGAACCACTATTATACCACAGACCCATCATATGTCGAATCAGGAACAACTTGATTATCTCGATCTTCTTCGCGTACAAGGATTTTAGCTTCTCCCATAATGTTCTTGCGTGCTCAATATTGACGATGTGATTGTACACATTCTTGCCTACAAACTGTCTGATATACCCACACACTTGTATATGCTCGAACTTTCAGTTCTCCTCGGATTTATTACTGGACTTCTCGAAAGCAAATACCAAAAGATGCAGCTTTTGACGAACACCAAATCTTTCATATTGCTCCGTCAATAGTGGTAATTCGAACCGTTTAGTTTTACCATGCGCACCAGATTCGCATTCATCTTTTCTACTTGGTTTAACTGTCAACTCTGACACTTGGCAACTTATGACCTGATACTGCTCTGAAAACCAAAGCTCTGATACCACTATTTTGGAAACGAAACACGAAAACCATTCTCCCAAATCAAGAGACTGCGAGAGAACTGAAGTAAAGCACACAAAACAACCTTGTCAAAATCACAAAACAAGCCAAACACAAACACAATCAATTTTGACGTGAAAACCTTTGCAAAAAAATAAAGGACTATTGGAGTCCAACCCTTGAAGAGCTTTACTAATGAATTGGAATAATACGTCATCTACAAACTTCTTTACCGATCCAATCGTATCACCGCAACTACTCAAAGTAATGAAAAATGATTACAAGAGGTTACCGAAGAACGAATATGATGAGAAACAATTACCCGAACCAATCTCCCTTCGAAATAGCGACAAATCCCTACTTTATCTTCTTTAAAAGTTGAAAACTTGAGAACTCTCCATTTTTTCTCTCTTTCTGGTAGATGCTTTCTGGTAGACGCTGATCGGAGTTAGGGTTAGGAACAACCTATTTAAAGCTCCCTAATACTGCTGCAATCTAGATTATTGATTTTGATCAAACGATATTGATAAAAGACTTTAGTCCCTGGTATCGATATACCAACGATATACTTGCGATATACCGATATATTCCGAAAATTAAAATTGTGTTTGTGAGTCAGAAAGGTTATGGAACGAATAACCGTAAATTCGGTATACCGGCGGTATACCGGTAATTTGGTTGCTATTTTCTAAATTCTAATTTTTCAATCGTTCTGGCACCCGCTAAATTGTCTCATTTGTCGCCTTCGACTCTCCGAGCTTCTCTAACACACGGATGATGCTCGTCACACTCCAAGATTTTCTCCACATAGGTTGAAAATTTCACCCAACACCAACACCAACACAAATGGTTGCTAGTGGCTTGATAGGAAATAAGTTGGTGCATTTAGGCCAATTGGCTACTACATCGATAATATTGATAATATTTGGCAACTGCTAGTAATAACAACGAAGTGGAATTATAGGCATACTGACAATACAACTATAGTGAATGAAATGGAGGAATGCACCTGGAGTACTTTGTAATCACATGATACCATTGAAGTTGAAAAGAAAGTTTTATAAGGCTAATTATAAGATTAACATGCTTTATAGATCAGAGTGTTGAACAATTAAAAAACATGCACAAAATTAGAAGGCTAAGATGGATGAGTAGCAAACATTAAAAGATATGATAAGAAATGCGTGTTTTAAGTTGGAGGTTGCATCAATTGAGGCAAAATTGAGAAAAAAATTGTCTTAGTTGGTTTTTACATGTGCATTGGCATGTATAAACAAATCAATAGATGCACCGGTGGATAAATTGTAAATGCAATACAACTATTGTTCCCAATTTTTTTATACTAAATGCATTTGTGAATTGTAGCTGCATTTGGTGACTTAAGTGAATTTTTGGGATATTTCTTGATTGCTTTACTATTGTTATTGGTTAGATAAGTAAATATTTGTGATATTATGGTTTCTTATGTTCCTGACAACAGTCAAAGTGAGATTAATTTGAAATGATAACAAACATATTGAAATCATAATTAACATGAAGGTGATAAATAGAGATGTACGAGTAAGTTGGGATTTGATGTACATTTGTGTGGTTATGTGAATTTGATGGGGTTATTTGACTGGTAAAGGATAGCGGTGGTTTGATGAAATTAAATATGTGGTATGAAATGTAGTTGTTCGGTTGATCACTTGTGTCAAATTTATATCTGAAATTTACCCACCCACTGCTTATTGTTGGTTGCAATCAACTTGTTTATGTGATTGAGTAGATTTTTTAAGGTTTGTTCTTAAATCCTGAAGGTTGATAGGTCATATTGTTATTGCCGTGCATTTAAATTTTTGAACCTAAGGATGCTATGAAGAAAATGAAAAATAGAGAAGTGATATGACCTAATGATATTTCCTATTGAAGTTTGAAAATGTTTAGGTGATAAATGATTGATGTGTCTTGTTAATTTATTCAACAAATCCTAAAGACTAAGAAGATGCCCACTTAATAGAGAACTAATATCATATTACCCATATATAAAATATTACCCATATATAAGACGGGTGATATACAAAGTTCGAGAGTTGGAATAACTATCGAGCCATATCATGAAGCTATGTGAGAGAGTGAGCAAAGATTAAAAAGAGAGTATAATTTCAGAAAACCAATTTGATATTATGCTGGAAAGATCTACTACATAAGTCATTTTTACTTGTTAAGTATACTCATAGATAAGTATACTCATGGAAATATCTAAAGAGAAAAAAAGAGATCTAAATATATTTTTTGCTACTTGGAGAAAACTTATGTCAGAGTTCATAGAGAGAAATTTGTGAGCTTTGGAGAAGAAAGAAGTTCCTAGTAGCTATATCGAGGCTAGTAAGGATACTTATGATGGAGTTACGATCTTGCGAACGATTGGAGAAACATTAAGTCCTTACATTTTTGTACTAGTTATGGATGAAATTACTAGGCATATCCAGGTGTATAATGTTTTCTGACAATATTGTGTTGGTTGAGGAAAATAGAGAAGGGTTAGATGCCAAAATAAAAGTGTTAAGAGAAACTTTGGGATCTAAGGGTTCAAAATCAGAAGGAGAAAACTATATAAGAAGTGTAACGCCAACCAGAAGGCAAAAAAAAGAGAGGGTAAATACATATATATGGACAAGAGATACCTAACGGTGATAGTTTTTGGTATTTAGGATCAATCATTCATTATGAAGGTGAAGGGGAGACCAAAAATGATGTCATGTATAGAATTGAAGCAAGATGGTTGAAATGAAGGAGTGTCTTTGGAGTACTTTGTGATTGAAAGATACCTTTGAGGATGAAAGACAATTTCTACAAGATGGCTATACGACCAGCCATGCTATGGATTATGGACAATTTTGAACAATATGTCTAGAAAATTACTTCAGCAGAAATGAGAACGCTAAGATGGATGTGTGGCAATATATCAAAATATAGGAGAAGAAATGAGTGTATTCGTGGGAAGTTAGATATGATGTTGATTGAGCACAAGGTAGGAGAAAATTATTTTAGGTAATTTGGACATGTGAAACTCTTAGGTGGTGTGGACATGTGAAACGTAGACCGATATATGTTATGGTAAGGAATGATAAGATAGTAGTTAAATTAAAGAAGTCAATATGCTAGAAGTAGGCCTAAACGAACATGGATTGAAGTTTTAAAGAAACATATAATTTTTGTTAGTGTTACATAATGCTGAATGGAAGAAAAGAATTCAAACAGCCGAACCCATAAATCCGGGATGAAGGCTTTGTTGTTGTTGCTTAAATTTTGAATCTCGAAAATAGCCTCTCCATAAATGAGTAAAGGCTCATACGCATCTGAATTTTATGCTTGCTGTTTTTGTTATAATAATTACAGACACCTATGCTTTGTTTCATTATCTCCGCTAAAGAGCTCTATCCCACATCTGTGGATCAATTCTCTCTGTTTTTTTTCATACTCAACAACATATCCTCTATTACAGCTGATTTGGATCCTTCTCTACAATTCTTTTCTGTGACATTTTAACTTCTGTCCTACACCTTTCATCTGTTCATGTTGTTGCTTGCTTGTGCTGATTCTGCTGAAAGTCTGATTCACATCAACAGTTTATCTTGCCCATCTTTATAGTATCTCGATAAAATGAAAGGGGCATGATTTACAGTTCTACTCCCCTCAAGTTACATGGGAGTTGCCTAAGTGTTAAACATAACTTACATGTGATTTTAGTTTTAGGCATATGTTATCTTTCAACTGCAGATTTCGTAGTCTAACAATATCTTGGACATTGAGTTGGTTTGAATGTTTTGTGAAGTAGTTTAAGACCAATCAGTAAGTATTATATAAGGTTTTAGGTGGCATCAACGAGCTGTTACCTTGCATTTTTGTTTAAATTGCACAGGTCTTTTAATAATTGGAATTTTTTAATGTTATTTGAACTTCACCTAATAGATAATGACATGGTAGGTGGGTTGTGCAGCTCCTGATTTAGCTTCGGAAAATATTTTCGGAGTTTGGAGGATAGATGATTCTGAACAAAGTTTCTCTACACAGCCTTTCAAAATCAAATATGCCAGAGAGGATGTCCTTCTTTCTGTTATGGTCTCATTCAATTTAAATCTTGGACGAGATGAGGTTAGTACATTTAATTTAACTGTGGGACAAGATCATTGTGTATATATTAGCAGTCCTACCTGTATCATTTACCTAGTTTGATTTTCATTTCTCCTGGAGTTACTCTCCATATGCCTGGCTGTTAACACATGCTTCCACTTTCCAGAAGCCATCAACATCAGCAGTAATACTGAAGTTTGAGCTTATGTACGCCCCAATATTAGAAAGTGGGTGAGTGTACAAACCTGATACAATCATTTACATGGACAGCATTCAATTCCTCATGCATGATTGAGGTGCAAAGCAATTATGTAGTTCATTCACGTCATAATCCTTTCTCTTAATGTGACAGCGATAAGACCCAGGCTTCTTTTGATGCATTTCCTGCCTCTATCCATGAGTTTCGAATTCCTCCCAGAGGACTTCTTGGTTTGCATTCGTACTGTCCTGTTCACTTCGATGCTTTCCATGCAGTGCTGGTTGATCTGAGCATACATGTTGTTTTTCTAAAAGCTGGTTCCTACACACCTTCACAGAAGGTACGCAGGTTTGTGACAATTTCAGTTTTTTAAAGTGTTTGAGAGAGACCACGTTGTCTATGTTTCATATAATTGATTCAATATATTTCAGCAAGTCTCAGACAATGGGAAATATTGCTGAGGAGCACTATGAAGAACCCAATAAAGTAAGTGTCAGTCTGAAATTTCCTTATTCTTGTATATTCTTATTGGTTCATACAAACCATTATCGGCAAGGTTGTTACTGACAGTAGGTGTTTTTTGTTTGAGTATTAGTTGCAGTCAGTTCCTAATAATCTTATTTTGTGTGGTAGTTGACTGATCTCTTCCGCTCAACTGTAGGCTTCATCGGTGATTCCTTACTACCACTAGATCAAAGTTATATTTCTATTGGGCTTAGGAATTGATAGACATGCCGCAACCCAAATTTAACAACCAATCAATGAGTACAGATACCATACGGGCTAGAGGCGTAATGTAAATTTGTTTACTAAGGTGATAAGTTTTCCCAAATTGGAGTAGATGAATTTCAATAATGACAACATTTTAATTCACACACACACACACACACACACACACACACACACACACACACACTATATATATATATATATATATATATAAGAGATAATTATCCATGATCGCTCCCACCGGGATTCGAACACCACCGCTCACTCGGGTCTTATGCCTCCACACTAGCCACTTGAGCTAGAGGTCATTGGCTATATATATAAGCTTCTCACAAGCAAAGGTTGACCCTCCATGGCATGCAAGTTGACACAACATGCTTACTGTGCAAGTGTGAAAAAGAAAGAACATTTGTTTTTCTCTTGTTCATACAGTGCTTATATAGAGAACTTATGTAGATTAAAACTTCTCCTCAAGCATAAAAGAAGATGCATACTTCATAAAGAGGTACAAGGAGATAAAGAGAAAATTTAGAAACAAGGATATGGGCTATACTATATTATGGATAGTGCTGACTGCTGCAGTGTGGCATATATGGAAGGGAAGGAACATGAGGCAATTTGAAAATGAGGAAATTCACAAGAGGCAATTGGCCAGGAGAATACAAGAGGATGTCCTGATTCTGATACATGCTCAAATGAAAGGAGGTAACATTAATAAATAAAAAATGTAGGGAGATGTTGGCTAACTAGGAAGACAGTCTTGTAATGGGCCCTTGTAATATCTTTTATACATCAATACAATTACCTTTCTGCAATATTTATACAAAAACACACTATCTTTTTGTAGCAAAGTCAACATGATAACTGGATCAGACATGAATGTCCGTTCACAGGGACAAAAGACTGACTAAAGCATACATGATATGAGACAACAAAGAATGATTGAAGACTAGCTAAGATTGATGCAATTGGCATATCCGGTTGTCAAATATTGACCACTAAACGACTAAAACACAATGGAACGGTGGAAGCCTATCTAACTGTAAGAAACCATAGAAATGATATAGGATTGGCCACCATTGAAATCCTTCTGGAAAAAGTTCATAGTATATCCCCAGGTTACAAAAAGGTAAAGCAGTCAGTAAACTGATCAGCCAACCGCTCGGTGTACCGGTCGGGAAACCGTTTTGGACGGAGAGCATGTAAAAACTGAGATAATAGGAAACGGTAAACCGGTCTGCAAATCTGGGGGCATACCGTTCCAACCCAAGAGCTAAAATTGAGTTTCTATGCTCAGGATGCAAGAAGATTAAAAGTTCTGTCAATCGGTTCAACATATCCTGTTGTCAAATATTGACCACTAAACGACTAAAACACAATGGATCTAAAATGGCTAGTAAGTGTGGTAAGTTATCGGCCAACCAGTTGAGTACGCTCGGTTTGCTGGTTGGTTTACCGAACTGGGTAATTTTGTGCATAACGGTCAGATTTGTGAGTTGTCTATGAGGGTTGTAAAAAGCTTCTTGTGCTTCATAAATGGGCACTTCTAGAGGGCCTTAATTTGCCAACAACCCAAACCATACTCATTAAATTCAAATAGCTTCCAATTGCCCTAATTCCACTTGTGAGAATGAAGTGTGTTGTGTTGTAATTGTGATCTTCGCTTTGTGTTTTGAAGAAGATCAAAAGCTTATCAAAGAGATTGAAGTCGGCTAGTTATTTGAATCAAAGCTCATGTTTGAATTGACAAGTTCTTTGGATGAAAGTTCGCAGTTGGACTAAAGTCAGAGAGAGTTTTGGGACAGAATTGCCTCACTCCGAGGGCACCATGATACATCGAGTGCTTGTGGATTTGCCTTAAACCTTTCATCTCCTCCTTTATTTTCATTTATTTGATCAGTTTATGAAAAATAATTCATAAACCCTATTTACCCCCTGTATGGTTGCCTTGATGATTGACAACACTTAACCGATCAGTTTGACTTTAAAATTAACATAGTTTTGGATATCTAAATTGCTGCTTGTGTGCTTAACTCACCATCTAATGAATTAGAACAGCTCTAGCATAGCAGAAATTGGTATAGCATTTGACTGTTCATATAGACTGGCAGAGACATTTATTATCTAAGCGTCTTGTATTATCATCTTTATACGTCTAACTTGAGGGTTTTTATATTATGGCAACTAGTATATATGCACGTGTGTTGCACGTATTTCATATTACTTAGAAATAGCAAACAACAGTCCTTTAATTTTTACTAGTTGAGAAGAGCAAACAATAGTCCTTTAATTTTTTACTACTTCTGCCCCTTTATTTTTTTACTACTTTGGGAAGAGCAAACAAGAGGTCCCCTTAATTATTTTCCTCTATACGTAATTACCTAACTACCCATGTTAAATTTAGTGAACAATTTTAATTAGTAAACATAGGTAAGGGCATTTTCGGAACAAAAACTTGCACGGTGAAGTCTCAACTTTTCATATTATATAGTAGTATAGATTAAATTTAATGAACAATTTTAATTAGTAAACATATGTAAGGGCATTTTTGGAATAAAAACTTCCACAGTGAAGCCTCAACTTTTCCTATTATATACTAGTATAGATGCAAGTTAACCTTGATACTTTATGCTCAGATCCTAGGGGAAGGATTTGGTTCAAAAGCAATTGAGCTCATCAAAGCATTATTAATATCGAGGGAAGTACTTCTTGAGGATCTAAAAAAGATCAGCAAGGCAATTGGTTGTCCAATAGATGAAGTAGTTGCTACAGACTCAAACCTCGGTAGATTCGACTTAATTGGTCCTTCTTTAAGACCGGATTTATCTTCTGCCAGTAGGGGCTTTTCTGGTAAAAAGAAGGAAGTAGGGCAATTGGCTGACATCTTAACGAACATTCTGGAGGTAATTATCTAATGTTATGCTGAGTATGTGTATAATTTTATCAGGGTTGCGTAGCTGATCAAGTGATGCCCTTACATTGTTTGTGCAGAAGTCAGATGGTACTGTTGATGTTGGAAATGATGTTATGCTGTATTCACTATCCAGGGAAGAACTAATAGATGTCTTTATTTCTGTGGGCAGCCAACTTTCATTTATCTGGAATGTTTTTTTGAACTTCCACAGGTGCAGCATATTTCAGTCAGCTTTCCCTTCCTAATATTGAGTTCCTTGTATTCAGTTATTTATAAAATTACTCTCACTAATTTTCTCTCACAATAAATTGCAATCATATGGATTTTTATTGCACTGAAATTACATGTTCAACCACTCTAGATGGTCAATTTACAATTTCACTTTCATTTGTACTTGTGATTAAAGGCCATGGATTGAGTGCCACATAGAATGGACATACATCATTAGAATGCTATGTACTTCCGAGTCAGTTATGCTGCTAGTCCTTGGTTTTTATCCTTTCTTCATATACCTTTAGCATACCTTAGTATGAATCAATTACAAAGATTCTGGCAATCATACGGATGATCATTTGTATTTTCTTGATTATCTACTAGGGTTTTCTCACTAGAACATCTTATTTCTCTTTGAATTTGCTTATGTTTTATATTATTGGCAATAGAATAGTTCATGTGAAATCAATGTATCTTGATCTACATAATTTGAACCTGGTAAATGTATTAACCAGTTGTTTTGGTTCCCATGCTTGGAACGTATACTATGACCATTTTAGGTAGAGAGAGAAGCTTATGGGAGATCTATGATTTGGCAACAACCTGGCCAACCATATTTTGGTTGACATTTTGAAGTCATGTAGGTCAAAGACAATGGTTTGATTTACAATTAAATCGACCCACTAGCCTGCATGGTAATTAAAGATGGTTGCCAGCCACTTGGGTGGCCTACAAAATCTTCCATGGGCCTAGACCTGAAGTGTTGACCAGTCCTGCCACAAGCTGGCTTGGTGGTCCGAGACCAGCTTTTCTGCTGCCAATATCCCCTCTGGCTTGGTTGCAGCAGCACGGTGAAGTGTGACAAGGTCACTGCTGTGTTGCTCACCATGCTGATAGCACCCCTTATCCAGGGGAGAGACCGGGGTTAAAGCAACTCTCTCTAGGGTATGTTGGTGCCAAATTCTGAGTCAATCATGAAATATGCAATAAAACCTAGATGGCCAGTCAGTGGGTAGGTAGACCTACCTTCTACATATGCATAACTATAGATGACTGACATGTCAGATTCGATCCATAGATGACACTGATATACATAAAGTATCATTTATGCTGTTTTGGTAAATTTTTGGCCCGATATGTCGATTGCACAAGTATCTGATAAGATTTATTGCAGACAATATCTATAAAGTCATGTCTTGTAGAGATAGCGGGTTAAAAAAAGGTCCTCCCGTTAACTCAATATGACATAAATCCTGAATCCGTAACCCCTCTTTGTCTCATCTTTCTGTCACTCCGATTGCTCTCTCTCTCTCTCTCTCTCCCCCTTGACCTCAACCGACCGCCACCGAAGATTCCCTTGCCAATGACTACACCCTATATATTTTTATATTGGACTATTTCTTCCCTCTATATTTTTAAGTACTGTAGAGAGATTTTTTAAATATTATCTTAGTATAGAGATAAGTAGATCCTTTATTGTATATTTGTATTGCTTTTGAGTATAAGACCGTCTCATAAAATTGATCCCGATAGCTATTTCAATTGATTGGGTTACACTTAGGCAATTTTGGACATTTAAGGTTATGCATTTGGGTTAATATAATTTATCAGTACTTATAATCTTTAGGCAGCCTGATATGGATGTCGGGTATTTTCATATATCTCTGACATATACCCAATGTCGGGAATCTTTTGGCAGCTTGATATGTAATGACCCAATATCTGATATACGTCAAATTTAACCAGAAAATGGGCCCTTGTGTATGTCTTGCGTCATAAGATGTTTCTCCCCATTTTTGATAAATCGATCAGTTCTAAAGATTTGCTTGCTATGGAAATTATTTCATAACTGGCTTTTGCTTTTGCTGTGATTTGTCTTCTAGTTCAGAACAAGGGTTTTGATTGGCAAGGATTTATTGTTATCACGTGGATCTTCAAGGTGTTTCTGTGTACATTTATGAGTGTTGTGATCAACAAGCCAACAATGACAAAAATGTACATGTTGTATGCATTCATGAAGTGATTATGTACCAACCTTTAGAACTCAGTTTATTTCTCAGTTCTATAAACCCTGCTACTGGATCCAGATTATGCTGTTTTGAACATTTTGGTATTCTCCCCTCATGGTTACTGATTTGGGCAGCTTCATATAAATAAATGGGATAAGAAAACTAAAAACTCATTAAAAGATTATGACCAACTTTCGATGACATCAACCCACTATGTTGATACCAAATTTCTAGCCAGGGTTGAGGGACCGTTATGGAAACTCTAGAGAGGGAGTGAATAGAGTGCAGCGGAAATAATTATCCAAAAAAATTTAAGGCTAAGGCACCAACTAAGATATAACAGCAATATAGCAAATATATATGGAAAGTAAATAGAGTTTAGACAAGCAAACACAAACACCGAGATTTTATACTGATTTCCACTCGTGGAGGACTAGTCCAGTCCCGAGAACTCTTACTCGAAGTTAAATCCACTATTGTCACAAATAGCGAATACACCACAAGCTTTGATCCGAAGGCTTGCCGACTTCTTACAACTACGTGCTTTGATTCGAAGAGAACGCCGACTTCAGACTTTGTGAAAGAAGACTTAAATTTTCAAGCTCGTTACAACTCGAGACAGACTTTTAACCGATATCGCATTTGGCAATAGAAGGCTGTAAGAGTTGTCTTGGGAATATGAACGTTTAAGCTCAGAATATTACTCAAAAGTAGATGAGAAGGATTGAGTGAATGAGTTGATGAAAATGATATGAAATTCACTTATATTTATAGGGTTTTCTGAGACTGAGTTCGGACAAAGTTCGATCCTTAAACGTTAATAAATTCGAACGTTATGAGCCTGGTCATTCGGAAGAGGAGTCCTACTAGGGTTCATATTTACCTTGACCGAGTTCGAGCCGAGTTTGGATAGTCTGTTTCCAGAATGTTTCTGGTTTGTTTCAGGCCTGTTTTGACTTGGTTTGGGCTAGGTACTTGGTTGAATTCGAATGCTGGTTAGGTCTGGGTTTAGGTAGGCTCATTTTGAGTGGACTTTGGATTAGGGTGCATCTAGTTGCCAAAATGCGATCCGATTTACATAAGTCCTATACTCAAAATAAAGTGTAGAATACAGAAAAAAACTTAAAATATAACCGGCCGCGATGATAGCAATCTTCAGTAATGTAGCAGCTTTTGACGTTGTCTCAGTGACGTGGCAACAGTCTTCAGTTGAACCACATTAACCACATTGCAGTGTATCGAACCGTAGTTTAGTTAATTATCGAAATCAGGTTGACCATGACCAGATGGACCAACAAGGGTAACTATATGCATGAGAGGGTAATGTCGTAAAACTTAGGTGGACAGTTGGCAGGTGAGTAGATCTATCTTTTGGATATACATTTTAACCTCATACAACCAAAGAACAACCTCTAAGTTTCCATATACTATATATAAAGAGTATAGACGAAGAGCTAACGATAATACAAGTTGTTATAGCGAATTGGATTTATCTATATGATACATTTAAGAGAAAGAGTGAAAAGGAATAATAATGCCACACACACACGTTTGTTGGTGCCAGATTCCTAGCCAAGGTAGCTATGAGCACGAATGGATAATGCCATAAAAATGTAGAAGGCTAGTTGGCAATGTACCTTTTGGATACATAGTTTAATCTCTTTTTTAACCAAAGAGCACCCTCTAGGATTTCCTGTACACTAAAGCTCGTTTAACTAAAGAGCACCCTCTTTAGGCCCTCATAGACAATGAAGAGTCTAGACGAAGAGTTAAATGATACAATTTGCTATAAGAAATTGTATTAATCTTTCTCTATATATATAATCGGAGGTTCGGATCCCCTAGGCATGATATGCTCTCAAATATTAAACAGGGAGGAATAGTAATATTTAGGTAGCGACTGGTTGAGAGTCGAATATGGAGGAGCGGTCTTCCCAGGAAAGAGGGTCATGGTAGAGACGGTTAGCGTGCGAGGCAGATCGGGCCGTGCGATGATTCGAGAAACGTGTATCGGACGGAATAATCAAGGATCGGCGTGCAGAGACTTAGACCCGGACATAGTCCGGGGAGTTTGATGTAATAAAAAGTGCTTAAGCCTGGCAGTAGGATGTGTACAAGTCTGGGCGTTCCGGACTAGGCAGCTAGACAAAGCAAGTGAAACTTAATGAAACAGATTTTGTGTGTAGATTTTTGATCAGTATCCTCTCTGGGACACCTGAAACCTTAAACCATGTAATCCTACTTATAACGTCAAAGTTTAGTAGGGCTCGAAACATAAGCTTTAAACTTGAACATTCTTCTTCTTTGGGTTTCTTGATTCCTTGAAGCATGGGAAAGAACTTAACTGCAGTAAGTTCCCAAAACTGACATGTCAAGTTGATAAGAAGAAACCATGCAACATTGGTGTTATTGATACTGCTTCTTGATTGTTAAATGTTTGTGAATGTGCGCGCCTAAGCCTCAGAAGCTTTAGTTACCAAGTACTTTTGTAGATATTTTCTGCATGTCATCCATTTTACGGTACATTTTGACTTCATCAAATGATAATATGATGTCGTGGAGTATGATCACTTTAAGATAATCATTTCCTATTAGCTTGCAGCTATTCTTCATAAAATCAGTTTTTGCAATCCAGGACATACAGGATCAAGATCCTTGAATATTTATATGATGCTTGGGTCACAGATAGAAAGACTGAGTGGTCAATATGGATGGTGCACCATCGGTATTTGAGAAGTGTACCTGAAGACTCTCCCCAACGCAATGCTCTTGAAAAAGTTGTGCCACGGAAATCAAATGATGATGTAATTTGTGGAGCCTTAACTTTCTTTTCAATTTGCTGATACCTTTACTGTCTTTATTTATGTTGTGGATCATATGGGGGTAAGGCGGTGTTACAGCGTATATCTCGACTCTCCCAAGACCATGCACAAGCGGGAGCCTCGTGGCACTAGGATGCTTATATATATGTTCGACTCCCAGTCTGAGCGTTCACGGAGTTATTCAGTGGGATTATGGAAGAATTACCTATTCCATATATATATATATATATATATATATATATATATATATATATGTTAATCTCAGATATGATTCAGGACACCATTGACATGTTTTAATTACTATTTTTGAATGTGCAGCAAGCTCAAAGTGCAAATACACGGGCGGAACTGCATAGAAAAAGCATTGCACAAATGAAAGTGAGTTACTATTGATGAGCATATTAATCACTACGATTATTTCTTGGGGATCTGAAAACCATGGCTTTGTGCAGATAAACAATCGTACTATCCAAGACATGCAAATTTTTGGTGATCCTTCCCGTGTCCCTGTTATTATTGTAGAACAACATATCATGGATGTACCCTTGCATGGTTCTGGGAACAATTTATCAGTAAACTCCTTGGATCAGAGTGGGCCTGCAATATCAGCAACCCAAGTTGATAGGGCAGTACCCAATTCGAAAAGGAATGGACGGATATTAAAGGTGGCTGTTTTTGTGCATGGATTTCAGGTACATTCTTCCAACAAAAAGTGGATGTTTGGAAATCCAGTAGTTTTGTCCTTTATTGTCTGCACAAAACTGGATAATGAATGGGTTTTTGTTGCTAACTCCATTTTCCTTCAGATCAGCATCCGTGATGATTTGGGTGGAAAAATTTATAGGAAAAAGATGAAATATGCCAATCTCTATGCATATGCTTCCTGTCCTTATATATTTAAGTTTGATAACTTAATCTGTATGCTTGATTATTTACTGAAATACCTTCTATAAAATTAGCTTTTTTGATGCTTTTACAGTATCAATGCTAAATTTATAGCCAGGAAGAGTGGTAATTCTCTAGTTACTATAAATTGCATTTAATTGAGAAATAACCGTACATCTTTATATTTGAACATCCTCAACAGGGACATCATCAGGATTTACGGCTTGTGCGTAATCAATGGCTTTTGATGGATCCTGGAGCCGAGTGTCTCATGTCAGAGGTTAATGAAGATAAAACATCCGGTGATTTCAGAGTAATGGGCAGCAGATTGGCTGAAGAGGTGACTACTTTCCTTAGAAAGAAAAGGGACAAGCTTTCAAAGTATGGAGGCTGCAGAGACATAAAGCTTAGCTTTGTTGGGCATTCCATAGGTAACATCATCATAAGAAGCGCCTTGACAGGTATAATATTTCCAATAACTTACAGTTGTGCCTTTGTAAACTAGCTGCAGTATCATATTAAAAGCTTTGTTAAACGTGACAGAGAGCTTGATGCGCCCATTTCTAAAACATCTTTATACGTACATGTCCGTATCTGGGCCACACTTAGGATATTGGTACAGTTCGAACTCTCTGTTCAACTCAGGGTTGTGGCTTCTGAAGAAACTCAAGAATACCCAGTGTATTCATCAGCTTACTTTCAGTGATGATCCAGACCTACAGAATACTTTCTTTTACAAACTTTGCAAGGTAAGATATTCTGCTCAACTTCCAGATGGTTGTATGGTGTAACATGACTGATCATTATGAGGTTTGATAAAATTTAACCCACCATCTGTTATTAAGTTGATAAACAATTATTTTTGTATTATAGAAATAACCTTATCAATTTCTTTTATGGTCCACATAAGGAATATTTAGGCTGTAAATTTGTTTTCTTCCCCCAGAAAAGCTGTAAAATTTACCTGTTTCCATTTGCATTTCCCTTTTTATGCGCTTCTTGCTTCTAGTCAAATAACTGATGAAACAAATTCTTATCTTCGTCTCACTTTCTTAATTTCAATCAGAATCGGTTTACATTAACCTAGGATCATCAAGTTGCAAGTTATGCTTATTTTAAGTTGAATCTACAGAGTCTGTATAGCTTTTTTGTATAGTTCGAAGCTTTTTGTTTAACTGGGGATGTAAAGGATTTCTATCATGTTCTATCCATTTTGTCTTGTAGCTCTGATTTTGATGACTGGTTTGATGTGAGATTAGGATGTTTGAAACTCTCTTCGCTCTTTACAACATTTGTCACCTTTCAAACAACTACGATACCTTGTTGTATATAGCTGGAGTTCGCTATGGCTGCATCATTTGATTTATTTCTGAAAGAGTAGATTACTTTTGCTTTCAAGGTGGAAACTTTCTTATACATTTTTTTCTATTTTTTCAGCAGAAGACATTGGAGAATTTCAAGAATATTATCCTCTTATCATCTCCACAGGTATTTTAGTTTCTTTTTGTAACATGTTTTCTGTAAACAGGAATGACCAAAAGATAGGTCTATCTACCCACCTATTGGTCAATTAGGTTTTATGGCATCTCTCTCTCATGCTTATAGCTGCCCCTGCCCTGAACTAGGCATCATTATAGAGGGTTGACGTCAGGTCAACATCCTGTCATTATAACTTTGTCAATTCTTTTATGGAGCTTTCTTATGTTCCACATCCGAATCCATTTTGATGGGAGAAGGCTTGGATGATAACGACGATGATGGTGATGATGAAGAATGACAAAAAACCTTTTATCTCAACTACTTTTGGGGCTGGCTATGTGAAGCCTTTATCTATTCAGCTCCATTAAAGGCCGGGAGGATGTTGCTTGACGAGATGGAAAGGATGTGGTTATGGCTGTAGACATCTTGACCCTCCCAAACACTTGCATTTTAAGAGATCTCGTGACAGTGGGCTTACACTGTAATAGGATCTTTGGCCATCCCCTGTTAAATCAGCAAAATTTAAGTATCCATTTGGTGGGAAAAGAGTTTTTTGTGACCTCTCTCCCTCCACCACCTTTCAGTTTCACATCTTGGAGTATTTTGGCTATAAACATTTAGCTTGTAAAAGTTTGCTTGCAACTAAGCTATGAAAAAAATATTAATTCAACCTAGACCACGTGACTGCTCCATGAAATTATTCTTGGTACAAACAGCAGCAAAGCACCACCAATGACCAGCCATGACCTGTTTTTCTTTGAGTTATTTGTATTTACCCCCATTCCTAATGCCTAATCCTGCTTCCTCCCATTTTTATTTTTATTACTACTACCCACCCATTTCTCAAGAGTTAGGTTTTTTGTTTTTGTTTTGGGTGATAGTTGGGGTGTGGGTGTGGTCGTGGGTGTGTATTTTGGGGGGGGGGGGGGGGGGGGGGGGTTGTTGTTAAATACAAATAACTCTTTTTCTTTCTTCAAGGAGATGAAGGCAAGGTGGAGCAGGATTTTTATGTAAGTTTTTCTTTTTGCAAAATATCTTTTTCTGATTTACTGATTTCTTTTAGTTTTTTCACGTCTAAGGATAAATTGACCCACAATTAACAAAACTTAATGCATTTGTGACAGATGTGCTGTAAGAAAAATTAACCTGTGGATGTTTCTTGAAATCCGATTAATAAATATTACGGGACTTTCCTGTATTTAATTCCTTTCAGTAGTAAATTTTTTTTTTAAGTATTTATTCAGCAGTGCATCTATATTTTTCATAATAATGGCCTCAAATACTAAGAAGTTGAACAAGGTTTCTTGTTAGAAAGTGCAGATATCAATTGATTGGGATAAGATGATATTTGACAGTTTCACTATATGCTTCTGTGAAACTACGAGCTCTATTTTGATTGGAGCAATGGCAAAATAAAATTTATTGTTATTAAACCATGGTATTTTGCTGGGCATGCATCAGAACTCCCATTCTTACTGATACAATGTAGACTTCTAGGTACTTCCAGAGGTTACTTTTTTTTTTATTGTAGAAAAAGAATTCAGCAAGTACTAAGCAATATTTATCCCACAAAATGATTGTTGAGTCAGCTGTTGAAGACTCTCCGGAGGTTAAAGTTCCCGGAAGAGGGAAGAAATAAAAAACTAGAGGCAGGAATTTCCATGGCTTTCTTACAGCTGTTTTCTAGGCCTTGGTTGTTTTCCCTCAAACTCTGGCTATTAAAAGCTTGAATAATTGCCTGTTTTATTGAAACTAATAGCAACATTGTGCCATGCAGTGTTGCCAGAACTTCCTTGTCCCTTAATATTTACCACTTTGTTTCTCTCACCAGGATGGATATGTTCCATATCATTCGGCGAGAATCGAGCTATGCCAGGCATCAGCATGGGACCAGTCGAAGAAGGCACAGGTGTTCCTTGAAATGCTTAACAACTGCCTTGATCAGATTCGTGCCCCCTCATCCGAGCAGCGAACATTCATGCGTTGTGATGTGAACTTTGATCAATCCACCCAGGGAAAGAATTTGAACACTTTCATTGGCCGAGCTGCCCATATTGAGTTCCTCGAGACCGACAGTTTTGTTAAATTCATAATGTGGTCATTTCCGGAGCTCTTCCGCTAATTGGTCTCGGATTGCCCCTGAGAATATTTGAGACCTTCGCCATTAACACGGCAATTGTTTTTTTTTTCCTCCCATTAACATTGTTACAGTCGGTCACTCTGGGCTCTCAAGAACAAGGCGGCAAGAGTTCTTTCGTTGCAGCATCGAGGAAGCAAGATAATTTTATTGGAAATTGTTGCACATTGTGTTGTTGGGGAAGTTGCAGCTCAGTAAAATTTTGTTTAACACATTTCTTTTTGCAGGGGTGTAATTATATTGTTGTAAGTTCACTAATGATTGTCTTGCCCATTTTTTGTGCTGGCCTCCTTTATAAGGGAGAGGGAGGAACCTCACAGGAGCCTATGTTACAAGGCTATTTGCAATTTTCTGATTAATGAGCTGATTGTTGCAGTAAAAAGGGTTTATTTATCTTTATGTAATGAAACCTGTTTTTAGCAACGTTTCTTAATCTGGACAGCAACAGCTCATTACAATTTCCTTTCCCCATATCTGCATTGCTTACTTATAGGAATGATTCGGTCCGGTATGGACCACAGCATTAAGTTTCCGTTATCCTTTTCTGGAATCTGATTACGGTGCAGCATTTTTGGATTCGTATGTCTGGTTACTAGCAAGGTTGCCATGAGGCTGATTCATGAACCTGATTTTACTGATAACATTGCAAATTCTTGAGCAAGCAAAATTTGCCCAGGACAGCCACCATTAGTGGTGAGCATTATTCGATTTAGGACCGAAAACCGGACCGAATCTAATAAGAGATTTGGTTTGGTTTAAAAAAACGGTTAGATTTCGGTTTTGAAATTATTAAAAAAAATTATTCAGTTTTGGGTTTTGGTCCAAAATTGGAAAATGAATCAGACTTGTACAATTATGTAAATATTTCCAATCATATGTTTATTTTGTGATTAAAAATGTGTATATTTTGAAAACAACAATTCTATTTATTTATTTTGAAGTCTAACTTTGGATACAACTTTAAAGTACAACAAATGTGTGTATAAAAATTATAATTTTTAATATAATTTAACCACGATTACAGCTTTGAGTCTGATCTATTAAAATATATAAATATTTCAACTGAATAAATCGAATCGATTATTCGGTAAGGTTTCAGTTTTTGCTAATTTCGGTTCGGTTTCGGTTTTGTCTATTTCGTTTCGATTTCGGTTTTGACTATTTCGGTTTGGTTGAAACTGAATAAACTGGATGCTCAACCCTATCCACAGGTTTACTTGCTGCTACAAAGTATAGAACGCTACAGGCTGAAGTATAAATACCATATATAATAACAAGTATATACATGACCATATGTAGTCAGTACACAACTAAGTTCAGAAGTACAAAAAAAGTTGTTGGCAAATAGGAATGACACGTTTTATTTTAAAAGTCCTCTAATGTAAATGTCAAATAAATTATAAAGATAAAATAACAAAGATATTGTGAAGTTGATTGTCTAATTCTAGACAATGTACTTAACAATAATTTTTAGGAGTGCAACTCGGACGGGCTAAACCCGAGCATGATCAGACAAATCCGTTAATGGATTGGGTTAGGGTTGAAGATATTCGGATTTAGATTAAAATATCTGAACCCGATCATAAATGGACCGGGCTCTGGCTCATGAGTTGGGTTACCCAACGAACCCGTAATCCGATATATATATATATATATATATATATATATATATATATATATATATATATATATATATATATATATATATATATATATTATCCAACGGTGTGAGTAGGAGATGCAAAAATGGAAAGATTATCCCTCCTCTCTCTCTCTCTCTCTCTCTCTCTCTCTCTCTCTCTCTATATATATATATATATATATATATATATATATATATATATATATCAACGGTTAAGATTAGATAACTTAAAGTACATTCAACGGGTGTAAACATGAGGATGCTTGAGGATGATATATATATATATATATATATATATATATATATATAATCATTATTCTTAAATAAAAAGTTTAAATTCTTTTTTTTTCACCCAAACTCTTCAACTTCTTTTCTAAATCTGATTTCAGTTTATATTTTGAAATGATTTAGACTTGATTGCTATTTGATTATTTATTTAATATTACTCTTGTTTAAAATAATTTTAAATATCATATTAGAGTCCGATAAACCCGATAGACTGACCCAACCCGAGCCCAACCCGATCCTTCGAGCTTGGTCGTGGACTACATATGTTGAACCCAAGGTCGGGTCGGACTTGGGCTCGGACTAGGCTTATGATTCATCGGGTTGGGCTTAGGTTGAGCTCAAGCCCGACCCAACCCGCCTGAGTTGCACCCCTAATAATTTTACCTCCACATCATCAATTTTGAAGAAAAATATTTATAACAAAATGAAGAAGATGAGAAGTTGTTTTGGAAGTTGGAAAAAAAATACTTTTTATTGTCTTCTCAATACTAAGAAAACTTTTCTACCTCATTGTCTTTTGTAAATATAATCTTGCCACCTATGAAAGACATTGTTTTGTGTCTCATGCCACATAAGGGTTGGAGATGCTCTAATCATTATTGAGTTATACAAACAAAAAGTGAACTCATCCATTTGAAGATTTTTTTACGGACACTACACTTTTTACTCTGGACTATCATTGGATTGGGACTGCACAGTTTAGACGACATTTTACTCAGGGCAGCCCCCCCTAAAAAAATAAAAAAACCTATTTCTTCCCTCGTTCCAACTTTCACACCCTCTCTCTCTCTCTCTCTCTCTCTCTCTCTCTCTCTTCGAAATCATTTCCCTCCAATTTTAATTGAAAACCCTAAAGTTCTTCCTCCTCCACCCTTAAAGTTTTAAATTTCATACTTTTGGCTGTAACACGTGCGTTTGGTCTCGAACGTGGATTCTTTCTACATAGATTGTGTTACTCTCGTCGAGGGCATACAAATCGATATATTGTTTGACGAAAAATAATTTTTTGGCCAATAGTTATGACCGCTCGAAGTCTGCTCGACGGCATACGTCATTTTCTTACGATATTACTGAATTTCATGACTATCAAATATTTT
Source organism: Iris macrosiphon (assembly GCA_036927795.1). NCBI lineage: Eukaryota > Viridiplantae > Streptophyta > Magnoliopsida > Asparagales > Iridaceae > Iris > Iris macrosiphon. Next base: position 55,713,734 of record JAYESA010000019.1, read on the forward strand.
GACAGTCCAAACAATAATCCAGGACTGCCAAAACTTTTGACAGCCCTAGGATTCTTCATATTTTTAATCTCAGGGGATTGGCAACCTCTAGTAAGAAGTGGGCTGCCCTGAGTAATAAACCTCTCTGTATTATAGGACTATTACAAATTATGTTGTCCTAGCTAAAGTTAGGACTGTCAAATTTTTCGACAATCCTAGGACTACAACAAGTTTTCATTAGAACTGTCAAAATTTTTGACAGTCCTAGGAGTAGAGCAAGTTTCTATTATGACTGTCAAAAATATTTTTGACAGTCCAACAAATTTGAAGGATTGTCGAAAATTTTGACAGTCCTAAATAAAACACGATATTCATTGAACAAAATGTTTTATTTATAATTGTTAAAATTTTCGACAGTCCTTCTAATAACTGTCAAAAATTTTGACAGTCCATCATCGTTTTCATCGTAACTGTGGCCAAATTTTTGAATTTTAAAATCCTAAAATGAATTCGAAACTAATAAATCCTAAATCAAATTTTAATGCTCTAATTGATTACAATCTGTTTGATTTTGGGTTTAGAAATTTTGGAATTTGGAGAGAAAAGGAGAAGAAGACAAATTTTTTTTTATCTTTTATACTATTTGTTTGACAGCTCCCATAGTGTTTTCTTAGTGGCAAATTTATAATTAATGTAAAAAAAAAAGGTCCTGAGTAAGAAGTGTAAGTCTTCATACAATTAAATATGCCGATTCTCACCCTTTGAAGGTCTTATGTTTAGCTAGTCTCAACAACATGCTAGACGAGAACAATCAAGAATTAAGGGAATCCCTTGCTTGGACATCTTTAGTTGTTAACATCCACTAACATTGTGTCCCTACAGGAGTTACATCGCTCCAATTTTAAAGTTTAGAATTAATTGTAGCTACCCCCAATTAAATAGCCAACTCCACTATCAATTATAAATGTTGGTGTTTTCAACTTGACTTTGGGAGTTTTAATTCCACATTGAAAAATCACCAATATATATATATTTAATATATAGCTATGTTTAGTATTGATATATGCACATGGGGTGGAGGTCATGTGGGTTGACTTTTTCTAGAGGGATTAAGTGTAAACTATATTATGACAATATTTGTTTTGTCACCACCTGAAAGTTTTTCTTAGGAGCTAAGCCTCGCAGGGACTTAGCGACTCGGATTCGGACTCGGGCTCGTGCTCAAGGACGCAAACTGGCGCTTTGTTGGCACACTTTGCACTTAGCACGTCAGTTTCGTCGCATGGCGCTCGTGCACGAGTTACATGCACGGTTTCTTGCGCAACGTCAGCATCGTCGTATGGCGCTCGTGTGATCCTTTCTTGAGCGAGTTACATGCACGATTGCTTGCTCAGACGCATGCTTCGTGGAGCGCATGCGGCCAGGGGCCATGCGGTCAGGTGCTCATGCGGCTCGGTGCCCATGCAGTCTGTGGAGAGTGTGGCGTGGAGGAGACAGGGCCTGCTTTCGGCATTTGGTGGCGCTGTCTGCCTCGTGCAGTACAGCGTGTCAGGCGGCGCGAGCGGCTGCTTTCAACATTTTGCGGCGATGTCTGCCTCGTGCAGTGCAATGTGACTTACGGCATTGACGGCTCTGATACCCGGATTTGGAGGATCTGGTCGGTCAGCGCTTATGCGGCCTGGAGTTTCCTCAGGCCGCATAGGTGCTGTTTTCTTCTATATATAGAGGACCTCCTTTTTCATTTGAGTAGGGAGAATACAGATGGAAAACCGAGAACACTAGATCATATGCAGCCAAGAGTGTCTCCCTCTCACATGGTGTTTCCGAGTATTTTCGAAGGTGACTTTGAGCGTTCCAGAAGTTCTTTTGTGAACTTATTGGTTCCTGGGGGTAGATCGTCTGTACGGCGAATCTTGTTTTGAGCAACGGTGATTTTGACCACCCCAGCAAGGAGCTTCTCTTCAGTTTTTTTTTTGCTTTATTTTTTCTCATTGTAGCGTCTGCAAACGTAAAGAGAAGAATATTTTACTTGTTGCTTGTTGTAATCTTTATTTTCTTCGGAGCCAGTTTGTAACATGTTCTTGCTTCGTGCTTCGTTGGAATCGAGTTATATCAAATGAGGAACTATTGTGTGAATCTCCGATCTCGACGACAACTTGGGTTCCAGTAGAGAGCGAACCTTCGGGTCTCGCTAGCAGCTCTGCTATGGCCCGTGTTCTACCATCTTTGATCAGTCTCGGGAGATAACAATCTCAAAGCAAGATCCGAAGAAAGATGTAAAACATCCGATCAAATCTTCTCGGCAACAAGTTTTCACAAACTTTGAGAAGATTGACGCGATACACTTCGAACATTTGGATGAGGGAAGGAGTCCTTTGTCAAATGTTGAACATGAGTTGTTAGAAACCTACCATTTTCCAGGATGGAGGAGTTAGCGTTTGAAGGATGCGCATTCCAGTTGGAAGAAAGATTACAAGTTGACCAAGGATTGCAGAGTATGCGCATAACGAGACTTAGCGCATGACAGTTCTTGGCGGTTGGCAAGACTTGGCCGCATAGTGTCTTGGACGCATGCATGACTCATATAGGCTTATGCGCATGCATGATGCATGGAGGCTTATGCGCATGCAGGACGCATAGAGGCTTTGCACATGAAGGTCACTGCTCTGCTAGGACTTGACGCATGGCTGGAATTGGAGCTTGAAAGCAGAACCAATTCGAACCAATATAGCAAGGTATAACTAAAACTTGATTCCTTTGATTACTTAACTTGGTTGCTATGATTGCGCAGATTGAGTTATCAAGCGTGGCTACTGGCTGGTGGATAGATACTGGTTAATTCGGCCACGCATGCTCTGTGAAAGAGCTGTTCACCAAGGAAGAGCACTATCTAAGAAGGAGGTCTCTATGGCGAACAAGTGTCAAGCAGAAGATCTAGCGACCAGGATTATGATTCTGGACTTCCGGGTTGAGGAGGAGATTGCTCTGCCTGCTTCCTCAGTGGAAGGAAAGCCGAGGCTCTTCAAGACCTTCATGAGCACTCTATTCCCTCTAATGTGTTGTCTGTGACTCTCTTTTTGAATTAGGATCTCCCTTCAACACGTGAGGGAGCAAGTCGTGCAGGCTATAGAGTTGTATCACATCTGACTAAGACATGTCCTTTTCAAAGATGTCTAAGTTCAGGGATATCTCCAAGATGTGGGGGTAAGGAGGTAGAGACGCGTGATAGCTATATTCATACATAGGTAGTCAGGAAGCGTTTAGACGAATGACTACAAGTACATATCCTTTGGAGCTGGTACGCTCAGATATTTGTGACTTCTACTCTCCACAAAGGGCCGGATTGAAGTTTATCACTTCTTTCTTTGATGATTTCTCGGAAAATGCGTTCACGTATCTTCTCATAATCGAAGGATGAAGTGTTCGAGAACCTCAGAAACTTCAAGTTTGGAGCTGAGCGTCATATCGATCTACAACTCAATAGACTCAGAAGTTTTCTATACGAAGAGCATTGTTCTTTGGATTCACATCGTTCATCTTAGAACATAGAATTGACTATGGAACATGCATCGTTCTTTGGATTCGTATCGTTCAGATTAGAACATAGAATTGACTATGGAACATGCATCGTTCTTTGGATTCACATTGTTCAGCTTATAACATTGAATTGACTATGGAACATGCATCGTTCTTTGGATTTGCACCGTTCAGCTTAAAACATGAAATTGACTATGGAACATGCATCGTTCTCTGGATTCGCATCGTTCAACTTAGAACATGAAATTGACTATGGAATGACATCTTCGTACTCTTCCTGTCCTTTGAAGGTGCAGATAGGAATGACCAACAGTTGACAGTAATGATGATTTCTATATTGTTGTACAAAGGGTCTTCCAGATTGTCTGTGGGAGAATATTGCACTTACGGTCATGTCCCTAGTATCGTTCGTCACTTCTGAGATAACTCTGGTTCAAAGTCAGATCCACATGAAGATCGTTCCATTGTGGGGATTTTTCGGAGGACCGTATCAGCCAGAGTTGTTGGCACTTCTATAAAAGGAGACGTAGTCCAAGAAGAAAGCATCTTTTGAAAAGACAACATTTGAACCAAAACTCGAATACCAGTCAACTAGAAGAGTCAGGAGGTCGAAGGACCAAATATGATCTTATCACCTATCATATGGAAGTCATACCACTTAACAATTATGAGGCGATGAAGACCATCGACTCGGTCTGTTAGGAGGTGGCAGTCCATGAAGAGATTGACCCCATAACAACACTTGGGATGTTGATCAATCTGCCCGAAGGAGCTAAACCTATCAGATGCTTATATATCTTCAGTAGAAGAAAATGGAAGCAGCCAGAACAGTTGAGTTCAAGAATAGGCTTGTAGCCTAGGGATTTTCTCAGATAACAGGGGATTGAGTTCTTAGGCATCTCATTGAGGGTGTCATATATCAAGATGATGATTGTCGTAGCTACTACTCATAAGTTGATTGTTTATCATATGAAGGAAGACAGTCATGAGAGATTCACGGACAACAGACAGAATTATTGTCATTCAGGTTTGAAGTTAGTCTGCGGGTTGGTGATATCTCAATACGACCTGAAACAAATTACAGGATGTGGCAGGAGAAGTTTGACAAGTCATCTAGTCAAAGTTGTCGCACGATCAGCAAGACAGACTAGTGTGTGTACACAAAGTTCGTTTATAAGAAATGAGTCATCTTTTGTATCTATGTGGACGATTTGCTGAATCCCAACTGTGGATATAGAAGTGTCACCAGAACAAAGATGTTTTGTTGTCCAGTTTTAGGACATGGGATTGCGGAGGTCATCCTAAGGATATAAGTCAATCCGGATGCCAGGTGGGCTTGCTCAGGCACAAGCTCTCCGCAGAAGATAATTAGTCACACGCTTTGGGTATCAGGGTCGATACTCCTCAGGTATAAGATTAAGATGAAGAAGCCTAATACAAGGGAGAGCATCAGACAGTTGGTGTACTCGAGCATCATCAGGTGCATAATTCAAGCTGCAAGTACCACAAGACCTGATATGGCTCTCGTTGTAGGGATGCTGAGTCAGTTCACGAGCAGTATGTGCGTTGTTGAGCATTGAAAGCTGTGAAGAGAGTCGTCGAAATTCTCAAGTGGACTCAGTAGTATATCCTACACTACAGCAGTTATCCAGATATGATGGAATGCTTCAGTGATGTCAATTGGTGCTCAGGAAAGAAGATTGAAAGATCCACATGAGGACGTGACTTCTCCAGGAGTAGTGCTGCTATATCGTGAAAGTCGAATAAGCAGTCTTTAATTACTCTCAGAGTTCTATGCACTTTTAGCTGCAGCATATTAAGCAGGATGGCTCTGGAAGCTCTCAGGTGATCTTCCTATGGTTAGTACACAGATTTGGATGATACCGACATACTGTGAAAACCTGGAAGCTACAACAGTGGCATCTATTCATCTCTTTAAAGGTTTGAAGTGAACTGTGTGGATAAAATGCAAAGCACTGAATGAGCGCAGCTAGCGTGGATTATTACAGTGGTTAATGTTCGAAGCCAGGTGATTCTGGCGGATCCGTTCATAACAGGCCAGTACAGAACACTGAATGAGCGCATCTAGCGTGAATCATTACAATGGTTAATGTTCGGAGCCAGGTGATTCTGGCAGATTCGTTCATAACAGGCCAGTACAGAACACTAAATGAGCGCAGCTAGCGTGGATCATTACAGCGGTTAAAGATCAGAGTCAGGTAAATTTGGCAGATCCGTTCATTATTGGCCTCAAGCGCCAGCTGATTGTAAGAACTATAAAGGATCATAGTACTATATGTTACCGTTGGGTGACACCACCACAAGGTACCTCGACAGGATAAAGCATCGGCTTCGGGCCATGTCACAGCGGCAGTAGAACCGCATATAGTCAAAGTCAAGCACTATAAAGGAGCGTAGTACTCCATGTTACCGTGGGGTGACACCACTATGAGGTACCTCGACAGGGTAAAGTCTCGGTTGCAGGCCATGTCACAGCGGCAATAACACCGCACATAGTCAAAGACACAGTAGATATGGGCTTGGAGGACCTCTGGTATTGCGTCTTTGCAATCCTACTATTTAGTTTTATGCTATTGCTTCAAAGAAAAATCTATTAGGCATCTAGCTATTGGCTCAAAGGAGGACCATTGACCATGAGAATATCAGGTACAGTGGGTAGTCCTCAGGGACATTGTGAGATACGTACCTGGAACCACTGTGGTATACTATTTGTCCTTGATCAGAACATTTCATGTGAGATGATGGCTTTAACGCCTTAATGAGTTCTCGGACATAGTGAATGTCCGACGTGCGTTACAGGAAGCACGAGTAGTTTTAGCACTACAAGGGACTTGTATCCCATACTATGGTGGCGTGACACCACACGAGGGAGTGAACCTCAACTTCAGGCCATATCACGGCGGCAGTAGCACCGCACATAGGCAGGTAGACTAATGCTGAAAGAAAATAGAGAGTGGTAGTATAGCACTACAAAGAGGCATGTAACCTCATGCTACAGTGGGCGACACCATATGAGGGAGTGAACCTCGGCTTTGAGCCATGTTACAGCGGCGTAGCACTGCACGGAAGTACAAGGCTTCATGCTGGGAGGTAGTACAACACTACTAAGAGGCCTGTGTCATCATGCTAAGTGGGTGACACCACATGAGGGAGTGAACCTAGTCTTTAAGCCATGTCACAGCAGTGTAGCACCGCACAGGAGCGCAAGGCTCCATGTTATGTGTAGTAACGACACTACTAAGAGGCATGTGTCCTCATGCTACAGTGGTATGACACCATAAAAGGGGGATCCTCTGCCTTGGACGACCATGTCATGCGGCGTAGCACCGCACAGAAGCGCAATGTTTCATGCCGGATAATAAACTCTCTATAGTGAAAGAACTCACCTAAGTGTATGGATAGAGATATAGGCCGTCTCTTGAGGGAAAGCTTGTAGACGCCCAAGATACATACACTGAGACCAGGTCAGCACAGGGCCTTTAACGTGCGACCGGATGTCATAGCTGAGGTCATTGTATGATTGGGGAGCAGCTATGGTGCAGAATTCAAGGCCTAGTCCATTCTTGTATCGTACTGTTGTTTGACCCATGCAGGAAAATTTAAGTCATCGGCGACATATATCCTAATGCATGATGGCAGTCACTGTGAGGAACGCTCAACCATATATTGTAATATATGTGGAAGATTGTTGGTATTTTCACTTGACTTTGGGAGTTTTAGTCCTATATTGGAAAATCACCAATGTGTATATCTCAATATATAGCTATGCTTAGTATTGGTATATGCACATGGGGTGGAGGCCCATGTGAGTTGACTTTTTCTAGAGGGATTAAGTGTGAACTCCATTATGATAATCTTTGTTTTGTCAGCACCTTTGGAAAAGTTTTCCTTAGGAGCTAAGCCCTGCAGGGGCTTAGCGACTCGGACTCGTGCTCAAGGGCGCAAAGTGACGCTTTGTTGGCTCACTTTGCACTTAGCACGTCAGCATCGTCGCATGGCGCTCGTGCGCTCCTTTCTTGCACGAGTTACATGCACGATTTCTTGCTCGGGCGCATGCTTCACGGAGCGCATATGGCCTGGAGCGCATGCGGTCAGGTGCGCATGCGGCCAGGTACGCATGCGGCTCGGTGCCTATGTGGCCGGTTGCCATGCGGCTAGGAGCGCATGCGGCTCGGTGCCCATGCGGTCTGTAGAGAGTCTGGCGTGGAGGGGACATAGCCTGCTTTCGGCGTTTAGCGGCGTTGTCTGCCTCGTGCAGTACAGCGTGTCAGGCAGCGCGAGCGACTATTTTCGGCGTTTGGCGGCGTTGTCTGTCTCGTGCAGTGCAACGTGACTTGCGGCGCCGACGGCTCTTACACCTAGATTTGGGGGATCTGGTCGGTCGGTGCTTATGCAGCCTGATTAAAAACCGAGAACACCAGATCATATGCAGCCCAGAGTGTCTTTCTCTCACATGGTGTTTTCGAGTGTTTTCGAATGTGACTTTGAGCGTTCCAGAAGTTCTTTTGTGAACTTGCTGGTTTCTGGGGACAGATCGTCTGTAACAAATAAATATAAATAACATTAATATAAATATATTAGTATACAAATAAATATAAATTGTAACAAATAAATATAAATAATAACAAATTAAAATATAAAAACAAATATAGTAGTATCTTTCCAAAACCTAATGGCCTTCCTCAATCTCCCGCCACAAAAAAAACGTAAACAAAACTAACAAGCAATTTTTTGCACTTTATCCTTAAATTTTAGATGATATAACCGTCATTTCATATCTAATTTGACGTCCATTTACGACAGAAATCAAACTGGATGTAAACTGTGCCAAATATAAAATTTGATAATTTTTTTAAACTATGATTCCCTTTTTGCAAAAGTAACTCATCTAAGAAGATTTTTTTTTTTTTTTTGTGCACTTTACCCTAAATTACCCTTCTTATATAACACAATAAAACGTAGGTGATGACCTAAATAAAGCTGGACGGAGAATACCAAAAGTATTTGGGAAAAAAGGTTGATTCATATTATCCGAATCCGAAGAACTGGAACGGAGGTTTTGTTGTAGTCGTAGTTACAACTTACAATCCTTCCAAAATATCATCATGCAATCGGTACTACAGCCTTAATTCAAGGCAGCATCATTTTCAATTGGTGCAACCACTCTATGGCTCTATGCTCATGGTGTTCTGTTCATTTGGTTTTCCCCAACCTTAATACATCATAGTTTTCTATTCTTTTTCCAACATTATGTTATGTTTATCAACAAGAGTCAAAAGTTCGGCAGCCCTCAGATAATTTAGGCAAGCTGGTTTGATTTTAGCAAGCTCACCGGCAGATTTATGCTTACTAAAATTCTCTTTAGATTCCACTACCCATTCTTATTTCTCTCTTGATTTTTATTCCACTATCCAAGTGCTCTATAAACTTGTGGCAAAGAAAATGACCGATTAATACACTATTTTAGATCTTGGTATGTATTTGGATATTACCTTCGACTGGATAGTGGATACTAAAAAAATTATATTAAAATTACTGTCTAATTTTTTATTCAGTTTTAATTTAATCTTTAGAGAAAATTTTAGTTATCTCCTACTTGTTTTACCATAATTCAAAGTATATCCCACCAAATTACAATAATGTATGAAACTTCCCACTTTTAATGAAAATAGTCAATGACTAAACTCCTTTGACCCCGTGTAAGTGAAATGTACCTTGAATTATGTTAAAATAAATTGGCTGCAACTCAAATTTTTTTTTTTTTCTATTTATGAAGGTCAAAAGAGTTGACTGTTAGTCAATGACGATTTTCGTTAAAAGTGTAAAATTTCATACATAATTCGGTAGAGTATATCTTTAATTATGATAAAATAACTTGGAGAACTCCTCAAAATTTCTCTAATTTTTATTTATTATTACTATTTCGAAAATTTTCACCCAGAACATCGAAATTTTACTAAATTTTAAGAAAAAAAAATCAAAGTTTTAAAATTTACGAAGAAAGCATCAGAACGCCTATCCAAAGGATGTTTTATATTAAAAAATTTAAAAAAATATATAAAAATATCCCAAAATTTTAATAATAGGTAAAAAAATTCGTAAGACAATTAGAAAAAATAAATTTTTTTGTCGTTAGAAATGTCGTTTACCGTCTACCATCGAAACAAGGTACAACTTGTGCCAAAACGATCATATCAAAAAATATTATGGGATAAACGGTTTCGATAAACGGTTTCACCATTTGACGGACGTTTCAAAATTTTATAATAGTAAAAAAATGATGTTTTGACCTTCGAATTTTACTCTCATTAACTTGAATTTCAGATTTTCTTTCGGTATTTTGATGTTAACGAGTAAAAAAAAAAAACTAATAGTTTAATTTGATTTAGTTAATTTTGCCAAACTTTAAAGGACTAGTACTTTTAAAATAATGACTAGTTTAAAAAAATAATAAAAAATAGAATGATAGACCAAGAAAAAAGAGAGAGAGAGAGAGAGAGAGGAGTAGAGGAGAGGAGAGGAGAGGAGAGGAGAATGACAAATTCGACTGGTTAACCAAAATCGTTTTGTATTTCAAAGTTGCATATTCAACTGGTTAACCGACAAGTGTACACCCCTTTTGTACAATGTGTACAATATAAAAAATATTGTATACCTACTCTTAACTCGTTTTGTATTTCAAAATTGCAAATTCGACTGGTTAACTGACATGTACACACCTATTTCCAATCTTTCTTTATCCTCTCTAAAATTGCAATGGCAGGAGGAAGGGTGGGAAGCGGCTTCGGGATGCTGCAAACATCAGAGAAGGCGAGTGTTTAGATGAAAAAAATATAGGATATTAAGTTGATGCATGTAAAAGTTTAGAATATTAATTTCAAAAATTGAAATAGTTAAGGGTATCAAGTTGCAATTCAGCCTTTTTAGTGTCAACTGAGACTTGCAGTTTCTTGCAAGCTCTTTTCAAGCACAACCATGAAAACAAAAGCAATAAAAAGCAGCAGTCTTGATACTAGGTAATCTGTACAAAATCTAAACATAGCCTCCTCCTTTTGCTGCCAATTCTTTCATTTTACAGCTCAGCATCGTTACATATACCATATAAGAAAACAAATCAACGTGATAATTGATAAAATTGAACAGGAATCATTTCAAGCTGGAACAACAGGTTCATAAGCAGCTTGGCAGAAAACAAATCAAAGCCTTTTCTTGTGGCAGTGCAGAAGTACATAGAATACAGCCTTATTCAATACAAGAATCTAGTGACCATGTATGAAAAATAAGCAAGCATATGAACAAAATAGCTAACAACCTGTAGATAAGTGTTCAACTTAACAAAAATGTACGTATACAATATACCGGAATATATTCAAACCAACCAATATGGCTAATATCGTGTCAAAACTGAATCCAAGTAAAGCATTCAACTCAGTAATCCAAGTTTGAAGTCTCAAATTTGCAGTGAAGACCCCAATAGCCATCGATCAAGCAATGGAAGTTTCCTACTGAACAGTGGTGGCAGAGGCAATCAATGATAACGATGAGACGATTACGATGAGTGATGTAATGAGGCAGCATGCATGCATCAATGCTCAAAAGAAAATGTTGGAAACGCGGTGTGATCTGAACCGTTGTTGTTAGCCACAGACACAGAAGCGATGCCAAACCACATAAAGATAAACGAACAAACGTGTAACAAAAGCACCAAGACAGAACGGTGACTATGTCAAAACATATAAGGAATAGAAATGCAAGAATGATAAATATTAGACCCCCTAATTAAGCATAAATAAGATGAGGAAAAAGTTCATCTTCAAGCTAACAATTCATTTCATTCATTGAACATGTCATATTACAAATGGTATTACAATTTTAAGATCCATGCATGTTACGCAACTCTTCTCCTCACTACGATAAAAGAGAAGTAACTCTTACACAGTAAATATTCAAAATTAAATCTATAAAAGTCTCGTGACACAAAAACGAATTAGTAACACTCCAGATGAAGATGAAGCCATCAAATGGTGGTGATCAAGAAGCTTCACTATATTGGCTTGGCTTCCTGCATTGTTTCATTCCTAAGGTGCCAAAGTCAAGCCCCGACTTGATATGAGACCTATGAGGTGGTTGCCTGAGACCAAATATATTGCAGGGCACCAAAAAAAATTTTATTATAGAATATCTAAACGTCATGTACTATACCAAGAGGCAAGTCAGTCAGTTAGGCAGGCTAGAGAAATTTTTTGGTTCAAACTCTGTCAAAAACATCTTCCCTTCCATTGCTTTGAAGACTCTCTCTCTCTCTCTCTCTCTCTCTCTCTCTCTCTCTCTCTTCTTGGAGGTAATTGAAGAACAATAATTTTATTTTTTGGTTTGAAGAATCTTCAATTTTATTAGTATTTTATTATGACATATTATTTGGATATTATATTATATTTATTGTTTTATTGCATGAATTTTGTGTTTATTATACTATTGTATCATTATCGATAAAGAATCAATTATATGGACATTAAGTTTTGAGGACATCACTTTTAGAGTCCGCATTAGCTCTCAAAATCTAAAGTCCAGTGTCATATTTGCACTTTTTCCTATGGATTCGGACGAATATGTTACCAAAACTATCATAATCATAAGACTAAACATGCAAGTTAATTTAAAGTGAAAATGTCTCCTGAAAAGATGAGAGCTAAACTTATCTTGTTTACCTCAATTAGAAAAATATATTCCGGTTTTAGAGCTAATTATGTTTGTCTTCATCAGTACAAACTAAAATGAAATATCCAATCAAGCAAAAGCATATATGGTAACAAATAAAATGTTGAGCTTTCTTGTGGCAGTGCAGATGTAAATGGAATCCATATACAATAGCTTCAATCTATACAAGAATAAAGTGATTGTGTATGAAAATCAACGAAGCTTACTGTATCATCAACTGTGGAAAAACCAGCAGAACAGTGGAAGAAGCTCCTTTTCTGCAGGATTTCCACTATTACTAATAAAGTGATTTGGATTTAATGAATAACTTGATTTATTAATTGTGGGAAAACCTGTAGAACAGTGTAAAAATTATTGTTCCCAAGAACGGTGGAAGTTCTCTTTTAGTCAAATGATTAATTAGAGTTTTTAATTATGATTTGAATTTATTCATTTTATATTAATGGCCTTTTCCTGGTTAGCATTTTTACAAGTATACACCAGTGGTAGTAACAATGATGATGGAAACAATTATTGAGTTTAGACAGGATAAGTGGTGGTGGAGGCAGAGGTTATGATGAGCACAAGCAAATTGCTCAAAGGAAAAACCATTTACTTTGATTATAGGAAAAGAATACAAATAAAAAGAAGCACAAAGTTTTCGATATTTATTAGGATTTACGCACAAACTTAAAACCAAAGCTAAGTGTCTTTGCCCTAAAAGATAGCAGTGAGTCAAGGGGTATATAAGAAAATAGAGAAAATAATTTAATTTTATGAACAATGTAATAGATATTATATAGAAACAATTAACAATGCCATGGCTTTAATAGGTATTCAAACAGTTCAAGATTTTATTGTTCTCATTGTTTAGCAATCCAAAAGGACAAAGTGTTGACGGTGGAGGAAGAGGATGCGATAAGCACAAGCATCAATGCTCGAAGGAAAAACCATTTACCTTAATTGTAGGGCAGAAAACAAATAAAAAACACAAAGTCATAGATATTTATTTGGATTTACACACCCAGAAAAAAAAAGCTTAGAACCAAAGCTAAATGCCTTTGCCCTAAAGGATAGCAATGGTTCTCTTTAGCATTATAGAGTCAAGGGATATATAAGAAAATAGAAAAAATAATTTAATTTTAAGAACAGTGTAATAAGTATTACATAGAAACAATTAACATTGGCATTATAATAAGTATTCAATCAGTTCAAAATTTTATTGTTCTCATCATTTAGCCATCCAAAAGGACTAGCGTTGGTGGTGGAGGCAGTGGATGTGTGAGCACAAGCATCAATGCTCAAAGAAAAAAGCATTTACTTTGATTGCAGGAGAGAATAAATAAAAAAGAAGGCGATATTTATTAGGATTGACACAAAAAACTTAAAACCAAAGCTAAGTGCTTTGCCCCCCCCCTAGAGGATAGCAATGATTCTCTTTAGCATATTATAGAGTTAAGGCTCTATAAGGGGTATATAAGAAAATAAAGAAAATAATTTAATTTTCAAGAAAAATGTAATATGTATTACATAGAACCAATTAACAATGGCATTGCTTTAATAGGTATTCAATAAGTTCAAAATTTTATTGTTCTCACTTTTTAGCAATCCAAGTCCAATCGGTGGAAAACAATGCATAAAAAATCCCTTAGAAGCCAGAAACTCCTAAGAGGTCAACGAATCTTAGTAAGAACCTTCGATTCGACGTTTTTTATTTGGGAGCTCGTTTCCCCGATGACGGTAACTTCGTTTCTCTGGAGACGGAAGCTCGTTTTTCCGACGACATAATCGCTTCCCATAATATGATCATAATTTTAGAATATGACATAAATTTTGTAAGAAATTGAAATATTTTCAATACACATTTATCAAAGTACCAAGAAACTAAAAATTTCTTACTTTGACGTCATAAAAAATTAACATGCGAAAGATCTCTCTGTAACTTTACACTTAACTTTATTAATTCTAATAAATTTTAAGATATTTATAAGTTTTTATAACAATAATTAATAAACATTAAAAATTTATTAGAGCACGCTTCCATCACGCTCCCAAATTTAGAATCTTCTAAGTAGTCGCGCTTCTCCGCCCCCGCTTCCATCCCCGCTTCTGGCTTCTAAGGAAAATCCTAATGAGATGATTAAGGAATTGAAAGATCATTGTAACTGAAAGCTAATTGTAACCATTACTATTTCAGCACTACAGCTGTTTTAAGGTCTTAAAAGAAAACATAAACCAACTGCTCCAGTTAGTTGTCAGAACAACAGAAACAATAATAATAATAATACTGAAATCTCTGTTCTACTTATGATGCTGCTCACGCTTAATTCACTTTAAGAATCAGCAAAAGCATGAGTATAATCACATTGGTAGGGGCGGTGAACGCCAGTGCGTTAAAGCAAGAGGATCCGGTAGTGAGGTTTTCTTTCAAGTGTAGCAGGTATCTTGATTTCATTACATGAAAAGGTATCTTGAGAAGAAGGGTAAAAGAAACTCAAGCTTGAACCTATTTTGTCTAAAGCTAAAATAGAAATAATATTGTACAATCAAAAAGTATGAAATAAAACAATATTTACAATCAAGAAAGCATATAGTAACATATAAAATGTCAATCTCAACTTTGCAATAAAACGGTTAGAAGCTTCCATGAAAAAACATGAATTGCAACATCATATCTATTCAATTCACACAATCTGCCCTCAGATCTCATAGCTATAAATATTCATCGATAGCTATATCCATAACTTTTCCAACTGAGCATTTCGCAAGCAAAAAGTGGTGGTGGCGGTGGTGGTAGAGATGGTGGTAATTGAAACTGATGAGGAGATGATGATTGAAGCATGCATTGATGCTCAAAAGGAAAAACCATGTAAGCATCTCAATTGTTACAAGTTTTCCATCACTGGGCGGTGGGCAACATTATAGATACTTCAATTTAAAAAAAAGAAAAAGAAAAGGACAAACTTAAAAACTTACTATGATTTGTACAAGAAAATCAAAACCAGAAACTAGACATTAAAGTTCCAAGTTCCTTCCCATATATTGCATATTCTTTATGTTGTTTCTGTTCAGCTTTATAAAATAAATCACCAACAAAAGAAATTAAAACAGATATTTAATAAAAGTGAAACTCTATAACAAAACTAAATTGATATTTGTGGCCTAAATCTGATAATCTGACTGTAACATTCCAAATAAGAAACTAATAAGTAATGCCTACAAGAATCATACAATTCAGAGGAATTACTGTTCACCAGAAAACTATTTATATGATTAAAAAAAGAAATTGTATAACCAACACTATTTCGACAGTGAGAATACATATAGGTGATACAATATAATAAATAAGATATATCATATAAACAAAGTTTAATGACGATCCCAAAATTAAATGAGGGAAAATTGTCTAAAACTCCAAATTATTCACTAATCTAAAACAACATATCATTTGATATTTCTGTAGTTGAGCCCTCAGGTGGAATAGCATCTTTATTCATTTCATCGATGGGTGCAAGCATGGAGCATTTTCACATTTACGAAAGATGATTAGTTATGATGGTATTAGGCATCAACGTAAACAACAACGACGACGACAATAATGAACATAAATGATAGGTTGTATCTCCAATTCTGAAGCAGGCTCAAAAGAAAAACAAAGCAGCCACTAAGATTAAAGTTCTCCAACATTGGGCATGTTAAAAATAGGATGTACAGTAATATTTTATACAAATAAGCCCCATTTAATAAAATATGAAATGAAGAACAACAAAATTTCCAGCAAAAAAAAGCAAAATCTATAAAATAAGAACATAGAGAAGCCCTACCATAAAACCTAGAGAAGTCCTACAATAAAACCTAGAAGGCTGGTTGGCAATAGATAAACCTACCTTTTTGGCCATGTCACTCGTGCAAACCTAGCACTATATGACTTCCCCTACTAGGAAAAAAAAAACTAGACTAAGAGGTAAGACCATACCATTTGCTATTAGGAATTTCATCTGCACAGAACGGCCAAATGGAAACAGAATTGATTTAGGACAGGCTATGCACGAGCCCCATTGAACCATTTTGAACATGAAATCAGGCTATTTAAATAGGCAACATAGAACAAGTGTAAACCAACCAAGCTGTTAAGTAATTGCTTCAAATTTAAAGCCCTAGACCACTTAATAACATGAGTTCATGGATGAACCCCACTTTTCTAACAACAGTGCTAATGCACATGGAGTCCCAAGAGCGTAAAACAAGAAGTAGGGAAATCATGTAACTGCATGGGTGTATGGTATGTATGTGTGAAGTGAAAATGTATATGCTGTCCACAAACTAAGATATACAACTCTAGAATACGCCCCCAGAGCGATGATACTAGCTGATGGATGCCATGAAACTAAGTACAGTAAAACCTCAATAATTTAATACCCGATAAGTTAATATGTTCGACTAAATAACATTTGCTGGTCCCGACTTGGGAATAATGTGATAAATTAATACTTCGCCAAATTTATAACATAACACATAAAAAAAATCCAGTAGGTCCCACTTACTATATAAATTAATAATTTCCTTATATACATAGTGCTTATGATTCGCCTATGAAGCATTCCTAAAATATGACTCAAACATTGTTTGTTTCTTCTTGAAATTGATGTCACCTTGGATTTCATCTCTAATTTTGCTTAACATGACACCTTGAATTTTACTTGGTTAAACTAATACATAGACTTGTTAGTTCATAAAACAAATACTAAGTAGAACTTTTGCTTGGTTAAATGTTCATAAAGTGGAATAATGTGGTACATTGAACAATGTACAATCTATTTTTGGGAAAAATAAGTAGATTTATGAATTATTTGGTTAAACAAATACTTCGAATTGTTAATTCGTAAAACGGAAAACTAAATACAATGTACAAGATTTAAGAAAATTAGGAATACTTTGATAAATTAATAAGTTATTAAGCAATCGATACATTAAATTTATCGAGAGCATTTGATAGGCCCTAAATTAATAGATTTTCCTTGGTTCCAATGCTATTACTTTATATTTTATAGAGGTATAACTGTATAGGAAGAAATAATATTTTTTATCAGAATCAGAAGAAAATATTGTCAACTGAGGTAAATCTTCAAAAAGAACCACTGAATTGTACACGCTGTCTGTGTATCTCAATCAAAAAAATGAACTAAAATTAGAACATTACTCTATCCAGAAAGAAGGATGAAAAAATTATCAAAAAAGTATCTCTATAGTAAAACAATTGGTACATGAAAGAAAAACAAACAAAAGCAATAAGTAGATTATATCTGTTCAATTAACACAATGTGCCCTCAGATCTCATAGCTTTAATATTCATCAGTAGCCTTTTTGTATGGCTTTTCCTAGTGAGCATTTTTGCAAACATAAGAAGTGGTGGAGTTGATACTGATAAAGAAGAAGAAGAAGAAGAAGAAGAAGATGGAAGTGTGCATCAATGCTCAAAAGGAAAAACCATGTAAGCATCTCTAAAATACAAGTTTTCCATCACTGGGCACAATTATTTATATTTCAATTGGTTAAAAGTACTAAAAAAGATTAACGAAAATTAGTACAGAAAATGAAATCTTGGAAAGAGCTCTCAAGGCAATGCGTCTTTATATTCTGGCTACTTTTGCTTCTCTTTAGCATTATAAAGTGAAGACAATACAAGAAATTAAACAAACATTAAATGGAACTATATACAAACAAAACTAATGACAATGAAAAGTCAATTCAAATTTTTGTTTGCTTATATTTTAGCACATCCAAAATACAAACAAACAATGCCCAGCATCACATTACAGTTCTCCATAAAATCGAGAATCTCTACTTTCCAACCATTACAACCCAGATATGACAAACCAACGTAAGACATTATGGAGTTATAAATAAAAGCCCAGCATCCATTTTGCAATCAAATTAAAGGAAATTTTGTAAAGAAAATATCAAAATTACATAGAAATCTTTACACAGTAATATCAGTTAATATTTCCATAATTTAGCCCTCAGATCAAATAGCACATGTTTCTACTACATCCATGGCTATAGAAATTGGATCGTCCTATTGAGCACTCTCTCATTCTTGATTGCAAAATGAAAACAACAACATAGCAATAATAAACCAGGGTAAATTACAGGAAACCCCCTAAAGTTTGGATCATATATCAATGCTTAATAGGAGAAAAGAATGGAAGCCACCTTGAGGCTCGTTTCACATCATCAGGCAAAAAATAAATATATATTTTCCGCAAACAAAAATTAAGACTGTAGGATTTGTACAAATAGACCCTAGTTTTAAGATATGTACAAGATGTTGAATCATTTTAAACATGAAATCAAACTATGACTAGTCCAAAAACCCCTCTGGGTGAGATTTTTTAATTTTTGCTATTTTCTAAAATTATTTACCATTTTATTTCTATTTAAACTATCTACACAATAAATTGATTAGGATATTTCAATTTTATTGTACCTTGAGCCTCGCTATGCAACTTGTGCCGTGTCAACACTGGCGCAGAGTTCAGATTTACATACTAAATACATGCCAAAGTAACACAACAAATGCTAAGGTACAAAGTAAAACAATAAATAACATTCTAATAAATCGTTCAGAACTTGTATAGAAAACAAACAAGAATCAATAACTGGATTTCCAATTCACATAATGTGCCCTCAGATCTCATAGCTTTTGGAATTCATCGATAGCTATGTGCATGGCTTTTCCTGTTGAGCATTTTCGCAAGCATATAAGGAGTAATGGTTATGATGGTGATGGAATTAATACTGATGACATGGACGGTGGTGGTGATGGTGGTGGTGGGAGCATGCATAAAATGCTCAAAAGGAAAAAAAACCATTTAAGCCTCTCAAAATTTACAAGTTTTCCATCACCGGGCACCATTACTTCGATTGTGCTTAAAAAGTAGTACTCAAAAAAGCAATTAATAAGAAATTAAAAGTATAATATAATGAGCACAACTTTATGAGTTATAAATAAAATTCCAGTGTCCATTTTCCAATAAAATGAGAGCAAATTAAAAAAATAAATACATAGTAATCATAACACAGCAATATCAGTTCATATTTCTATAAAAAAAATGTATTGTATTACAATAACAAAAATAAAAAAAACCATAATTTTTTGATAAATTATAGGAAACCCACCTAAAGTTTGGCTCATGACCTAATACTCAACGGAAAAAAAAAAAATTAAGGCGGCCACTCTGAGACTATAGTTTTGCATCATCGATGCAAAAGAAAGGAGAGATTCTATATCACGGAAATATTGAATTTTGGTAGGAATTATGAAAAGAAAAACCCTTGCTTTAAAATCTAAAATTCCAAAAATAAATAAGAAGAAAAAGACTTCAAACCCTAGAAAAAGCGGCGGCGATGGGCGAGGGTTGATGGGAAAAACGGAAGTGGAGGGACTTATATACTTAATGAACGGGGCCTCCATGCCCATTTTATCACGGCCCAATCTTTTGGCTTTTTTTGTCATAACTACCTCACAATGATACTCTCAAAGGGCTTGTTTGGCTTTAAAGTTAAAAGGAACTATTGGAAATTCTAGATATTGTTCATTTACTTATAAACAAAATTGTTTAGGGCAAAGAAATTTTATAGACATAGAGGGAGGAGAAAGAAGTTTTCAAATATTCGAATCCACCGCATCTGAACTATATCCACCACCACCATACTTAATTTTTTCATAAAGAAATTAAATAGCACCCCCGTTGCTCGAACTAGCAATATCCCTACTTAATTTTTTCTAAAAAAATTAAATGGCATCATCGTTGCTCGAACTAGCAATCTTCCTACTTAATTTTTTCTAAAAAAAATTAAATGGCACCCACGTTGCTCGAAATAGCAACCTCCTGGGAGGTGCATATATATATATGAGGGATTCACATCTTCGATGTTTATATCCCCAAGCATTTCCATGTTATCAATCGTTGGATCTTATTTAAGTTATCTAATCTTAACCATTGATTTGAATGGTTCAAATCAACGATTAAGATTAGGTGACTTAAACAAGATCCAACGGTTGTAAATATGGGGATGCTTAGGGATGCATAATAGGAGGGGATGTGGATCCATCCTCGGATCCGGATCAAGAGCCATGCTTATAAAGTCCCCAAAAGTTCCGAAAGTTCCGTGCAGGGCCGGCCCTGAGCTCACAGGGGCCCGGGACGAACTTTCAAAATGAGGCCCCATACATAATGTAAAAAAAATAAAACAAAAGTAAAATAAAAAATATGCCTCCACCAAGATTTGAACTAGGAGAACCTCTTGTGTGCAAGTCTAATGTAATAACCACTACACAACAATTGCTTTGTGATAAGAATAGTCCATGGTAAATACTAGTTCTATTTTCGGTACAAAATTATTTATATATTTAAACAAAAAAAAAAATTTTGGCCCTTCTGGCCCATGGGGCCCTGGGCGGTCTCCATGCCTGCCCTGGGCCAGGGCCGGCCCTGGTTCCGTGTGTGTGTATATATATATATATATATATATATATATATATATATATATATATATATGAAAGGTGTAGAATCTACCACCTTTTAATCTCAACCACCATATCTCAATTTTATTCATATAACGTACATTAGGGGGGGGGGAGGGTTCGGCCTTGCTCTAGCACGGGTGGGAGGTGGGTAGATTAGAATATATATATATATATATATATATATATATATATATATATATATATATATATATATATATATATATATTTGTGTTATTTTTTCAAGTCGGACCGTGGCTATATAAACCATCCAGCCGTCCGAGGGGAGATTCGAATCCAGGACCTACTCGTGTGTATCCCCCACACTACCACTAGACTAGTGCTTTATATATATATATATATATATATATATATATATATATATATACAGAAATGCTTCAGAACTGTCGAGATGATTTCATATTATGTAACCACCCTGTGTTACATGGGTTGTATTTGGATTGGGTGATTGAGATTAAAATGTGTAGACCTCACCACTTTTAAATCTCACCTACTCAATTTCAATCCAAATCATATAACATAGAATAGTTACATAATATAAAACTAATATATATATATATATATATATATATATATATATATATATATATATATGAGTGCGTGTGTTGCTAACTAGCATGAAGGTCAAATGGTGTATAAATGACCAAAGTTCTAGCAGAAAGGAAACAAAACGGACAAAGATAGAAAAATAAAGATGAGATCAAGAGAAAGCAAAGATAATCAAGACGAAGTGAAGGAGTCAAGACTTAGGAGTAGGTTCATGCTTGTAGTTTTTGCAATTTTTCCAAGGGCTTTGATGTTATAACTCAAAACATTTGAGTTATAACTCTCATCCAAACAGAGCAATAGTAATTTTGTTCTTTCATTGTTGTAATTGTGTCGTCCTAAGTACGGAATGTAACATGAGTGAATGGAGACAATTGGAAGTGTAGACCAAGCCCTAGGAACACTTAGAGTTGACCTTTGACCCAAACATGGGTTCTTAAACTCACTTTTCAATCCAAAAATATTTCATACTCCTGAAAATTTTCCTTGTCAAGTGTACCCAGCCGCATACCGCCAGTCTAGAGTGCTCATTTCACCAAAATTTCCAGAACATACTCGACCAACTCGAGTGCTCACTAAGAATATAAGTCGTATACCAACTTAGTCACATTTGAGCCTATATAAACTTAGTAAATGTTACATATGTAACGGCTAGTTTTATGTTTATATAGTATATCGACTATATGTTGGTCTCATTAGTAACGGGTAGTTACTCTTTGTTTGGTGAGCTATAAATATGAGTTTGGTTGTCTTCTCTTCTGCTTACTTTTTTTGAGAGCCTTTAACTTGCCAACAAGCCTTTCCAAACATTATTAATACCAAGTGCTCCCAATTGCTTTTGTTTTATGATATTTGATTTGTAAAAGAGATCCTTACCCATTATAAGAGGATTAGAGTTTATCTTATAAAAGAGATTGAAGTCAGCGAGCCTTCGTATTAAAGTTCATGTTTGAAGTCAGAGAGCTCTTCGGATTCAGTGTTTTGAAGTTGACGAATTATTCAAATCAAAACTCGCGGTTGTAACTGTTTCTATAATATTGAATTAAAGTCGGACAAATCGAGTTTTAGGACTAGAATGCCTCACAGGGATATACATCCAACGTTTTGCAATCTTGATATATCATCTAGCAATTATTTATAGTTGTTCGTTTTATTGCTTATTGTGCTAAAGTTTATATAAAACTCTACTCATGTTCCTCTGGTTATCTTCAAATGGTATCAAAGCAAGGACTCTTCTAGATGTTTCACATCCTTAGAGTTGATCGTATAACAACTTTACCCAATGTCAACTATGATGAAGAACAATCCACGACACAACCACCTTTGTTTGATGGCACTAGTTACAAACTATTAGAAGACATGTGCAATTTATCTCAAATCCACAGATTTTATGGTTGATAAGTCATATGATAAATACACTAATAGTGATAAAAAGAAAGAGAATCTTGATGTTAAAATTATGAATGCTTTATACAGTACTCTTGATAAGGAGAAATTATTATATGGTCCCGGCTCACCACGTGGCAATGGCGAGTGGTGAGTCCGGCCAATAATTTTTTTACACTTGGCATAAACATTTGTTATAAAAAAATTTTAAAATATCAAAAATATATAGAAATCCACTATGCATAAAATCAAAAAAATAATATAATTTTTTTTCTTCAAAATTATTATAAAGAAATTATATATGAATTGTGAAAGTGTAGTCATATGGTGAAAAAAGAGAAGTGTCAAAAAATTATTGGCCGGACTCACCATTGCCACGTGGTGAGCCGAAACCATACAATAATTTTTCCTTGATAAGAATGTCTTTAATAGAATATCTATTTTCACCATATTTCATGATATTTGGAGATTAGTTGATGCCAATCATGAACGCATCTAGTTTATTTTGTTTCAACAAAACCGAATTATCCAAAAGAGAACAAAACGAAATTCTAAAAATACAAATCGAACCGAAACTAGTCATAACATATAATATAATCCTCTCATAACTTCAGAAAACTTTAAATTTCTGAAACATAGTGTATCTGGCCCCCTCATATTTTAGGAAAATATATGCTTTATGTTCTTGGCCCCCCTCACCACTCAAATTCGGATCCGAGACCTCGTACAAAATGATATAGTTGCTATGTTGCATGCATATCCACCATTTGAGTTTTCAACTAATATCAGCAATCAAAACTTAAGCAAGGAATTATCTTCTGTCTGGCACTAATTTGAAAGAAACTTTGGTGATCATCTACATATCTTCTAAATCATCTTCAATATATTGCATGCATATTAATATTGACATATCTTCTTCATTCTTCAGTGATCATCTACATATCTTCTAACGAAGCTGCTTCCAAGTCACTTGCCAATCATCCATCAAGACATAAGTGGGTGGACCATAGAAGGAAAATGCGCGACTCGACATCGAACATCTTGGTGTATCTAGCCCAACATGCAGTGCCAATGTCCAGTTTATCATAAACGATCTCAACCTCATGCCATTCATACCTTCAAATAATCAATTTTGATTGAACTTGATGACAAAACTCCAACCTGCCTTGTTATTCTAGCAGACAACTTGAACAAGAACACTCAAGTAACCAATCTGACAATACAATCATTCAAGTAAAATAAACAATTCTCCACTATATAATCTTTCTTAACCAACCAATTTGCTCAATCATATTATGATTTAGTATGGCAATAATTCTAAAGGCTGGCCCAACCACCTCACCTCCTCTATGCACTCATTTTTACTTTCCTCCCAGCTTTCTCTTCTCCTCCATGATTGGAGTTGAATGGAGTAGGTTCATGCTATTCAACTTAGTTCTGGAGAGAAACCACTATGCTACCCACCACAATATCATGTTTAATTATACACAAAGTTATGAACAAACATAGTAGACCCAATCATTTTTCTCTCTGCACCATAGATTGTATTATATATTCGTTAATAACATATCTACATAACTAAAAGTGCATTACAAGCATTGGGAACTATAGAGTTTCATCCAACCACCAGTACTTACTTTCAGCCGCATACATTTACATTCATCTAACAACCGAAATCTTTTACAGATGCACTGGTTAGTACGAGGGACAAGATACCTGTAGAAATGAGCCTCAACAAAGCTGAATGGGAAGAAATGATTCCAATATCCGATAGAAAACATCATTTTTGTACACTAACAGTCAAAAGCAAACATAAAAGGGATATTGCTTGCATTTTGTCCCTGAATTTGTGCTCATGAAATGAAATGCTGCCCATCGGCATTGAAATCGCATTAAGTAGCACACCAAGTCACCTCTGTCCAGAGAGAACAGACACTAAAGGCCAACTAAACTGTAAAAATACAGTAATGTGCATTGTCCTTCATTGGACCACAGACTCGCAAGCCACAAGTCACTAATGCTGCTGCAACAACTTTTATAGGTGCTATCCAACTAAGAAATCAAACAATCAAAATATAATTTTGAGACAATATCCGTAAGTAATGAGAACTGCATGAAGGAAGAAACCACATGAAAACAACGAAAAAGCAATTACATCCTAGGAAATCCAAATTTGTTACTTCATGTAGAAGTTCTTACAGACGATAAACAGGACCGAAGAAAAACAGAAAACTGGATAAATGCTGTAAGTTGGACAGATACACTTATCATGGATGAATCAGCACAAACAGAACATCTGGTTTCTTTTTCCTAACTATTTATTCCTATTCACATGCCAATTTGGTGTCAAAGCTGCTCAAGCAAATAGCAAAGGCCTGAAAGGCTGAGAGAGGATATCGGTAGTCCATAGTGAACATGTCCTTTGAGACCTTACCAAACTGCAATATGATCTTATCATGCTCTGGTGGTGCTGGCTGTGATGGTGTTGGGGCTCCAGCAGCAGGCTGCGATGCTGCAATGAGCTGAAAGTTCTTGACCGAAGCAACTGTCACTCGGCCACGGAAATTAAGGCACCAGCACTGCAGCTGTTCATGCCACCTCGGGGCCTTGTTGCGGAGTATCAGTGGCCTCTCCTTGCCCTCTTCGTCCTCATCTGCCATTAATCTGGCCCCTCCATTGATGTCAGAAAACCTAGAGCTGTCTATCCTTCTGGATCCTGCCGCGATATCGGGGAACCGGGAACTATTGATCCTCCTGGATCCCCCATCAATGTCTGAGAATCGTGAGCTGCTGAAATCAAGAGATGATTTGGAGAAGTACATGCTACCAAAGGACTCATCAAGGGAGCGAGGTAAGAGCTGATCAGGCTGGCCAGGAACGATTCCTCCAGCATTAAGTGAAGAGGCTGGAATGGAGTACATGGTGCAGTGCATCTTCCTCGGGCCGCGTGTGCCAAGGACATTCAGCTCATATGTGACCTGGGCTATGTTATAGCTTCCTGCAGGGACTTTAGGGGATACTTTCTTGGAGTAGAATCTTCGGCTAGACCGCCCAGGTTGAGGGAGAGCTGCTGCATTGTACGGAGGCTGGGTATCAAAGATCATGAACTTTGTGCCAAGGAAATTTGACCTAGAAAACAGTAAGAAAGAAAATATAATGAGTCCCTAAAGAGTACAGAGGAAAGAGTAAAGCAGTAGCTTAATCTTAGACAATCATATGGTGTTACCTCAATTTCCCAATATAACTGTTGCTCGACCTTGATATATTGTCAGCATCCATAGATATTATGTATTCTGTGCAAGTTGCACGACGATTCCTTCTTGCCGAAAGAAGAAACTTCCCATTTTCAACAAGCACAGCTACAACAATGAAGTGAAACAAATTACAATGTGTAAAGCATTAGGCATATACATCGAAAGGGAATAGCAATACGGTACGTAAATTATATACTGAAAATTAGGAAGATATCCACATGAGGAGACGAGCCTAGCAGGTTTCAAAACCCTACCACCTCGAAAGAAAGAACAAGTATGTTGCAATGTTACAAAATAACCCTACTCGAAACTCATCTACCAACCAAAAGAGAAGGGGAAGGGGTGCTGAGAATCAGAAGGCTTTCCAGAGCGTAGGGGGGGAACTGGAAAATTTTACCTACAGCACATAACCAATAGTATCTACGGTGGAGAGTGCAATTATCTGAATGTTGTCACTAACTTTGCACGTAGGCAATATTTTTGCAAATAGGTCGGTTCCAAGTGAATTAAGTGGCTGGATAACTAGATCAACATGAGCTATAAACCCTGAACTAACAGCTGAGTTATGTAGCGGGGAGGCAACTTGTGGTGTGAAACAGCAATTACACAAGAAATAATAATTGTTGCGGGCATCTGGCTTATACCTGTGGCAAGTTGCCAATGCCCGGCCGAAATACCAGAATTTAACAAGAGAACCCATATGTTGGGTTAGATAAGACAACCTATCTAAATCTGTCTTGAAACTAGAGCTGGAACGTCCTTTCCTGATATATTTTACTAACACATGAACATCTCGCATTCATAATTAAACAAATTAGAACTACCAAAGCCCATCAAGTTCAGTAAGTAGAATAACCTACAGGCTAGACGGAATGCATATTGAGGGCATGCTACCAAGTTAGAAGTATAGTGTGTGAAATACACCATTTACTTCAAATAACATATTCATGGACATAGTACAAGATTCGGACAATAGTATTCGTGAAACAAAATCAGAAAATGATCATTCAGATCAGAAACATTTGGTAACCAATAGGAGAAGAAAGCTTACCAGGGCTAAGACATAGGTACAGATGATAAGTTAAATTCGATTTGTCCCTTTTAATGAAACACTGAATGGTACCGTCTCGAGGCCCAGGCTGTAACGAGTAAAAGCAGCATGTCAATGACAAAACTATAAAACTGCTAGAATATAAATACTCCATCCATATTATATGATTCATTATTTTTCTGAGTTTTCTCCCATAATAAAAGTTATTCTTCACTCAGTTTTACATAATATTCAATGTATACTAAAGTGCAATCATAGCCAAAAACTTCTTCAGATATATTGGTTGCTTATTCAAAATGTGTATTATTATCAGATCTAAAACTATCAAGACTAGTGTCAACCATTTCTGTCAGCTCATAGATCATTAGACAACCACAACTACCTAGCATGCTTTATTGCTGATTTCATGGAATTTAAAAGTATATTTCTCTTCTAAAAAAAAAGCTTTTATCAAATTGTGCTGATTTTACACGTATGCTCGTTGATCCAAAATTTGAACTTTGAACTTATGATGAACTATCCAAAAACTAAATCTGTGACAACATTCAAATATCTAAATGAAATGCAAATCAAGTAAAAGACAAGATAGCAATAAGAAAAAGAAAGCCTAGTAGCTTACTTGGGAGTGTAAGGAATCCAAATAAGAACATTAAGAGGTCACTTCGTCATTTGCTTGCGATACTTCACGAGTTATTCAGCAAATATTAAGGACAAACTCTAAATTATTGTTTAAACACAACCATCATCTTAACCACTTATCTACTGTTGGACGCAGATTGTTTATTAGTATCTCTTCACTTTGTATTGACACTTGGCTGTTGGGTTTTTGCAGTGGTCTTGATGGTGGTTGGGGGTGTTGAAAACAATATAAAATACCAAGTAAAATAATTTAATACAACTAAATCAAGCAATTAAGAGTAATACCTGTTTCAAAGATACAGGGAAGGTAAATTTCCCACAGAATTCGGGACTTCTGACAATCTCTTTACACATTTCTCTCCATGCCTGACAAACGGAAGCACAAGCAACTACATGCTTCCGTGAAGGCCATGTGCTTTCACTTGCCTCCAACCTTTTGATCACATCCCGTAGCAGTTCAGGAGGGAGATTAGCCCAGTAACTCTGCTGGATTACCAGGGCTTGGTCTTGCAGCTCGTGCACAGCTGCGTGTGATCTCCCCCTGCAATGACCCGTGAGCCTGACCTCAAAGCTCCGTCTTGATAGGCTCCCGAAACCTTCTCTAACATCGCGGACAATACTACGAAACGACATTTACAAAACAAAGCCAGTGACTGAATGACTGGCAAACAAGAAACTGCAACAGGTACGCAAGTCGTAAGCGCCAGCCCCACTTGCAGAAAAATAAGGAATAACAAATGCTTCTAACTACGTATAAACATATCCCTTATTGAGCAATTGCAATGATTTGGAAGTCGGCAAGAGGATGTACAAAAAAGATCCATACCTTCGCGTGAAATGTTATTATCTTGAAACCAACAAGACACTATACACGTCGGAACAGCAGAGACCTTTTGGAAGGGCATACATACAACAGCAGATAGCAACTTGTACAATACCAAGGTACTTATATCCTTCTAAAGAATGAGAAGCAGCTGCACAAATGGCTAACCAAAACACAGATAGGTCAATCAATAAGCAGTTGATAATTGTAAAGCAAGCACATAAGAGATACTAAGAACGGCACTTACAGATGCCCAATGTTTCCTTATATAACTGTGTCTACTGCAAATTGCAGACTTTCGTGAAACCAAACTGCACCAGCGTAAGCCCAAAGAGCTGCAAAAGTGTGAAAATAAACCATAAGAAGCATGTAAAAACACTAGAATAAGCAATATCTTCGAGAACTAGTTCCACGCAATTATATCACAAATTTGCTCAAGATCTACGGTTCAAAACCTATTAACCACGAAAAGAGAAGGACCATATAAAGCACCCGAAAATTTCAGAATTTTGACAAACATCAAGAAGCATCAAATTGGGAAAGAAAAAGGAAAGGAAAAGAAAAAGCGAGTGTCTTTAAAAACCCAAGCTCCGGGTGCATTTTAGCTGCACCTGATATACCGATGCTAACGTAAGATCACAAAGGAGGTGGGTGAAGGGATAAGGATGAGAATAAAGCTTCGGATTTTACCTCTTTTTATTACATAGCATCAAAACTAGAACTTACCAATTTCAACAAAAGGGAAAATAAGAATTAATCATGGGAAAATAAAAGACGTTCTTTTATTCGAATAAAGCTGTAGATTTTGCTGTTTTGGAAGAGAACTTCCACAATTGGAACTTCAAAGCAAAAGACGCGCTTTATTAGAAAAAAAAATGAGTGAGTGATTTTATTAGGAAGGAAAGGTGAGAACTTTACTAGAGATGTTCATAATAATTACTAATAACTAATAAGAGAGGATTTCCAGTCTAAACCCAGAAATTGAACAAAATCAAACAACAAAAGACGGTATTTAGAGGAAATAAACTCTATACCAGATTCTTCTAAAGCGAAAGTGAGCCTCCAAGAAAGGAAATATGTGCTGAAACACTCCAAAAGTGAAGAAATTGGCACCATCAGTCCAGTCCCGAACAAAATAAATCAAAAACCAAATATTGAAATAAAACCGTAAAAATTGAACGGATGGAAGCCAGCAGTACTCAAATCCCCAAATTCTAAGAGTAATTTCAGAAGAAAATTGAGATTGTTTAGATCCGTTTCAACAAATAGTCACAACAAGACGTCGACTTTCCCAACTTCAGTACCAAAATCATTCAATAAATTGGGAAATCCCCAAAAAGAGAGTAAGAAAACATCAACTTGAAACTAACTTCAGAAGAAATTTGAGAAGATCTCAACAAAATCCAGGGCAAGTTGCCGACTTTCCAACTTTACTACCAAAATCAACCAGAAACTACCAAACCCACAGCAAAATCCGCGATTTTTTGAAAGAGGAAAAGGGATCGGAACCAAATACTACGCCCAGATCTACAAAACAAGTATCGAAACGAGCGAGAAGCAAGGGATCTAACCTGGAAAATTACGTGCGAGTCCTTCGGGAGAGGGGATCAAGCAAGGAATCGTGAGGGGTGAGGATAAGGTTAACGTCACCGGCGGAGCACCATATGCGCATACATCTTCATCCCCTTGCTATCACCGGCGGAACAGAACGAGCTCTTCTTTTCGTTTTCTTCGTTTTGTGGGGTTCGGACGCGAAAGAGTCGTTAAATTGAGTTTAGGAGGTGAGTGGGAGAGTGAGTGGTGGAAATTTTGAGAGCGGTCCCGGTTTATTTTATAATTTGTTGCTTTGACTTTTCTGTTTTGTGCCGTTGTGATATGGATTTTCTTTTACAGCTCCCTGTAACTTTGGTAAATTGAGTTGATAGATCAGTAGCTCTTCTAATTGATTGAACGTCTAATTTACACATATCAATATGTATTTCAGAACATAATGAATTTCTTTTCTTTTTTTAAATATCAAATTTAGCTATTATCATATGACGTAAACCACCTCTTTATCTCGTATCTAGAGCTCCCCGTGAGTGGTGACAACTGTTAGGTTGCAATTGCATCATGCTTAGGCTATCTCCAATAAAAATTTCTAAAATTGTGTTTATATCCTACTTGTTATTGTACTTGAACAAATTTTTTATGATAGTTGACAAAGTTTCTATACGAAAATTGTATCCAAAAAAACTTTCTACAATAATTTCTCATTTCTTTCCTACGTGGCAAAATTTTAAAATTAAAAAAATTAAAGTGGGATCCACCAATTTCTTTCAAAAATATACATTCATATCTTGTTTAAAAAAGGACTATTGATATTACCCCTCTTAGATTAGGTATATTGATATTACTCATGTTAGATTAAAAGTTAAATATCCTTCTGAAAGTTCAAAACTCTTTAACGATTCTTTTAAAACTCATTAACGACACTTTCAGATTTTTAACAACACATTCAGAGGAATATTTTTAACTTTTTAATCTAATAGAGATAATATCAATATACCTAAACTAAGAGAGGAGTAATATCAAATAGTCCTTTAAAAAATACACAGCCAAACCAAAAACTTTCTTCCCACGTGCATACATTTATTTGGAAGCTGGTTTCTCATTTATTTATTTATTTATTTATTTTTATTTTTCCACCAAATTTTTTATTTATTTGGCCAAACCAAAAACTTTCCTCTATCCACTATGAAACTTTTCTTCCCACAATTTTTTTTTTTTTCCTGGTGCTGGTAGGATGGACAAAGAAGCCCTTTTTTTTTTTGGATTTTGGTTGTTTTGTTTAACTAAAACATAATTTTCAGATTTTTTGGAGGGAGAACGATTTTTTTTGGCACATTTTCGATTAATATTGTCCGATAATTTTTTTGGAGAGGCAATACAAGTAGGACCCACTATCAGCGTCACGTAAAATAAAAATTAGAATAAAAACAACTGTTCGGATTTTTTTTCTATATTAGATTTCTACCATAGAAATAGATGAAATAGAAACTCATATTAGAGATGGTCTTATATACCAAAATAAAAATTATTTGGGAAAGAGTACCCTTTGGGTAATTAATTTTTTGAATTTAAATTTATAAAAAAAATGGTTTTTATGTTCGGTAATATATGAATATTTTTTAAATAATAATAATTTGATAATTAAGTATATATTTAATTTTGGTGTTTGATCTTCATTATTTTCCACTTTTCTCATGAAAAGTAATATTTTCCTAGGTTGGCCAGTTTTACTTTCCACAATTTTAGAAAAAAAAAATATGAAAAATAATATTTTTTTGAAAAATAATTTCATAGAAAATATAAGTTATCAATTACTACAATTGTAAAAAAAATTGTTATGGAAATTTTTTTCATGAAAAAAAAAGTCCAATCAAACAATTTGTAGTGTAGTTAGTTAAAATGATAGATTGATATTCAAGAGAAATTTTATAGCACAAACCAAACATGGTAATAATTTTCTCCTATAAATTTTCCAAAAAATAAAAAAAATTGCATAACAAATGCACCCTTAGTATTATATAAATTCTTAATGACTGCAGTTACAATTTTTTTTTTCATATTTTGATAAGTCATATTATTTGTATCACTTTGCGTGTTACATCTTTTTCATTTATGTTTCTCGACCCGAATTAGGCTAACACATTCTCGTAATCATTATTATTAACTAGTAAATACACGTGCGTTGCACGTAAAATAATTTTTTTCTGATATTATTATAAAATAGTTTAAATACTTAAATATATTTGAATTAAAATTTATTATATATATATATGATTTATTATAGATTTAATTATATTTTAATTATAATTTATTATGGATATATCTCTACTATTTATAAAAATTATTTATCTTCCGTAAGTTATAAAATAAAAAAAATTTGGTTTAGTATTTACTTTCATATTTTTTTTATCTGCGTAAGTTTTTTTTTAATTAAATTAGTTGGATATTTAGTTATGGCTTGGACGGATAAGAGGAAAGTTGGTTTCAGTTTTTATTTATCTCCGTAAGTTTAAAAAACTAAATAAATTGGTTGAGTATTTACTTACGTCTTAGACGGCTCAATTTTGAGCTGATTCCAAGCCGCATTATAAGATTAAGATATTTAACTATTGTTTATTTGATCATCATTAGGTTTATGTCACTCTCCGTTCCCAGTATACATATTGTGAGTGTATTATTGCTCGCTGGCATGTTATTTATTTTGTTGCATGAGACTAGACCCATTCTTTGGTGGAGGGTTGTTTCGATTTATTTTGAGGTTAGGGCTTGGTCATGACTTGAACCTTGGGTCAAGTGAACCCAAACCCTCCATGTATATAAATCAAATCTCCCATTCTCTCTCTTCATTCCTTCTTTTCTTTCTCTCTCTTAGGTTTCTCTCTCCCTCCTTAGGCAAGTACATCTTGCATAAGAAATTAAGAAACCCTCCATATTATTAGTCTATTATGTTTATTGTGTAAATTTAAGCATGTTTAGAACTTGGTATTTTCGGATTTGGTGGAAGGAATAGTGCAAATCTGAATTTTATGAGTATGGATGTTCTTGAGTTTTTTTTTTCTTGGTTTTGATCTTCAAAAGCTTGTTGTTTTCGAAAACTAATTATTCTATGTGATGGAATACTTCATTTAGAGCAATTTGGCTTTTGAAATACTTGATTTGGAGTTGAGATAAAAATTTTATGGCAGAACAAGTTTTTTCGGATTCTTGGAGTTTTTTTATGGCCGAACTTGCTGTTCTGGGACGATGGAGTACCATGGCCCAGCAACATACGCCCCCTCCAGCATGCGTCTATTTTTTTGGACGCATGTCTGCTTTGCGTATGCTTTCAAAAAGTCGGACGCATAGTACCTTGAATGCATGAAAATTCACTAAGCCTTGACTCCATGCTCCCAGAGTCCATGCGTCCAGGAGATTATGCGGCCACGAGCCATGCATCTCTTCTTTTGGGGCGCATGCCTCTACACGACTTTTGTGTCTCTGAACGACTTTATGTGCTTCTGTCTTTTCTCTCTAACACTTTGTCACACCCCAGTCCCAAAATACCGAGGGACTAGACACGTGGTAATGGCCAGCAGCACACTCCAATGGACAAACCCAATTTAATGGACCCATTAGAGTGTACTTAAGCTGTAAAACAACAATAAAGGTCTATGATACAAGTCACAGTCTAATTCTAATCTCATCCACAGAAGATAAACATAACCCAAATATCAACTAATCAAAGAGATATATAATTCAATAACAAGTATCAATAAAATGTCTCGGAAAACAACCCGATAATGAGTTTAATACAGAAATCCATGAGACATGAATAGAGTATCAAGAACAGAAATAGCTGAGTAATAAAATACTCAGGAGAAGTCTTCTGGCATCACCTCATCCTCTGGTATTGGTACTGCTCCAATGTCTGCTCATGTCCCATATACCTCGGGGTAGATCTCCTCTGCTATACCTGGGGACATAATTCGGATCCAGATCCTCAGGGGACATAGCAAGGTACAAAAATAACTCAAGCCAAATAAGTGCAGTATATAATAATATATCAATAGGGCAAACTATGTAATCAACTAAGTGATATGCAAGTGAGAGCATTAATCATACTCAGGCTGAAACTACTATAGGCTCTGTGTCGGAGAAACCCATAGCAGCATTATATATCTCGAAGGGCCAGTGCATGTGCCAAAGCTCTGGTCAGAGTCTAAGGTACCTCCAGAAAACTATATATATATAATATAATCAGCCTTTGATATGGTTATACTCTCTCCACCCAATATAATCATACGTCTCATGTCCACGATGTCTCATGTCCATAACACGCAAGATCATGACCTCTAACTAATGCAGCGAGTCATAATGATAGCTATGCATATGTAATATCTATGTCACAAATCCTGTAATCCTATATAGAATCACCATGAATGACTTAGGAAAGATTTTGTCTCATGAATAGTGTCAGGTGTCCTATGGTATGACGTACTTGATAAAGCAAGCACGAAAATATATAGGATCGCGATATCAACTCTCTAGGTGACGTTACACAACTCAGCGTACGGCGTTGACACCCGAATATTATTGGAATGCTAAGCAATGTCACACGGTTCTAGGTTGAACAGATACATCACATAAATAAATCAAGAGAATAATATGAAGCAAGTACTGCAAGATTGATAAGGTACACTTGCCTGGTGTTTGAGTTCCAACAGTTACTCCGGTATCAGCGGGATCTTCAACTACTCCTCCGGATACTGAAATAAACACTACCATCATTCTTAAAAGATATGAAATAGCTAGAATTTCCTATCCATAAGTCCACTTTGGACACAGGGACAGAATTGACAGTTTCTGGTCAAAGCGGGGTCCACATGTGGCCCACTTCGCACCGAAAAATGTGCCAGAGACAAAGTTCTCCAAATTCGTCAAACTTACTGTCTACAAGTCCATAACGATGAGATGAACCCAATGTCATGACCCGCACCCAGAAATTCGGGTACGAGTGCGTGGGTACGTCCAGCCTACGCCGCAGAGTCGGCGGTAGTACGCTGTCTAGGTCAAATCCACAGTTAACTAATCTAGCTCATTCACAAATAAAATAGGCAAGATAATAATGGAAAAAAGATGCTTAAGATTTCAAATGAAATAAATGTGACAACAGACTCAAATGTTTAATACAGAATCCAGAAATGGAATCGGGGACAAACCCGATTACTAAGATAAAGAGCATAAAATAAAAGTAGCTACTGCTAACTACTCTGCAGCAGGGGTCTCCTGGGTGGGATCTGGCTCCTCATAAGTGTCATCTGTTCCCTCATAGGGGCCATAATATGTAGGGGCAAGGTCCTCATCATCGCCTAAATCAACGGATCCAGTCAGGAAAGGAGCAAAGTACACAATGCACAACAAGATTAAACTAAATATTTATGACAATTAAAAATGAGTATCATATTGAGAAAATTGCATAAAAGAAACATCAATATCTCAGAGTTAATGCTATAAACAGGAATATGAGAAAACAGAAATAAATGAGACGGAAAATGAAACTACAACAGTCAGCAAGAACTATAACAAGACCAGAAGCTATCTGTGTGAACTTGTGTTTGTTTTAGAATACATAGTTGGCATGTAGGGGTTTATAAGGCTAATCCGGCCGTCATAAACGGCTATTAAACAGGAATAATCGAGATCTGGCTGAGGGTACAGTCGCGTACCAACAGCTATTAAACACGACAAGGGGAAGGGTAAACTACATGCCTTCTAGTATTCTCCCACCCGACATGGAAATTAAGACATGAACTCCAGTATTCAAGACATAAATCCAGTATTCTAATCACTACGTGTAATCATCAAGGGTACTAGTAAAGCAGGGAATTAATTATCGTAATATAAAGATTTAACTTGAAGTGCAGGTACTTGCCTGTTGTTTGGATCCAGTTAATTGTATCTCGGAGAAATTTTCCAGAAATGAGTCCAAAAGCTGAAATAGACATTACCATCACACTCAGAAGATGTCAAATAGCTAGAAACGCCTGTCCTTGGGTCCAATTTGGAGACAAGGGCAAAAACGGCAGTTTCGGGTCAAAACGGGGTCCGCCGGTGGGCCCGCTTTGCACCGAAAAACGTGTCTGGGTCAACGGTCTCCAAATTCACCAAACTTAGTGTCAACAGGTCAGGAACGATGATACGAACTCAACGGAACTTTCAGATTTGGATTCCGATGAGCCGATCACAAAATCGCCCGTCGAGCGTGGGCCTGTGGGGCCCACGACACGCGATTTCGTCAACGTTCTCAGAATCGAACCAAACTTGACCCACAGGACCAGCATATCGCTACGAGTCAGATGGCGCAAGTTTCGTCTCGATCCGACGAGTGTATAAGAAGTTAGGGCGAATTGCAGAAAAGTCGGATACGGGACGATGTCCGCGGATACGCGTTGATTTCGGTGTGCACGCACACCCGAATCAGCTTCCACGAAATCTTACACGTCCGTATCGACGGCGCGCACGTATCTGTGAAGACCGCACGCGACCAAATCGTCCCGTTTGGCGGGGCGTACTCAGTTCCGGGGTGAAACAGGGTCTGGTTTTTCCTGTTTTTGGATCGCGGTGTGCGATCACCACAGGACGCGATGCCCCGAGCGGTTTGTCCGGGCACCTAGAGAGTCATACAGGCTTCGCAACGTAATTTACGGAATTGAAAACCGAGCTACGAGCAAGAAACTACGCGCACATGAACTGGGTTGAAAAACCCGAAGAATCCCGTGTCCGTGTCGTGTCCGACACGAAAGAGAGGAAATTGGGATTTAGGGTTAGGGCTTCGGGTTCTGGGAGCTGCGGCGGGGCCGGCCGGAGGCTAAGGCAGCGCTGGCTGGCCGGAGGCGGTCGGGGACGCTGGGGCGCGGCCGGGCGGAGGCACGGCGGAGCGGGGCGGCGCCGGGAACGGCGGATGCGGCTGCTGGAGTTGCTGGAAAGGAGAGGAGGGCGGCCGGGGTCTCTGGTGCGGTGGTGCGGCGAGGGAAACTGCGACAGCGAAGCGGGGCAAGGCGGCGCTGCACGGTGGCGAGTGGTGGGGAGATGGTGGCCGGAGGGGAGGGGTTCTCGGGGTTTAAATAGGGTGAAGGGGGCCGGCCAAGGCGGGGTGAGGGGGGTCGTGGCCGCGGAGGGCGGGGCGAGCCGGGTGGAGCGGAGGGCGACGTGGGGGCGCGCTGGCCGGCGGAGCGGGGTGTCCGGCGCGGGACGCGGGCGGCGTGGGGAGAGGGAGACCGGGTCTCCGGGTCGGGTAGGCGGCGGGTCGGGTCTGACTGACCCGACCCGACCCGGTAGGAAACGGGTTGGGGGCTGGGCTGCTGGGCCGGTCCACTGGGCCGGGCCGGCCCAAAAAAACAAAAAATAATAATAATAATAATAATAATAATAATAATAATAATAATAATAATAATAAACAGTTAATTAATTAATTAATTAGTAAAATAGTTTTTAGGCATTTAAAAATAGGTCTGAGGCCCAAAAAATTCCAGAAAAATTATCCTAAGTCCAGTTTTTCATTTTACGCCCAAAAATGTTATTTTCATGATATTTTAATATTATTTATTAACCATTAAAAATTATTTAATAATTAAAACCTTGATTTTAATTACAGAAAATTCCCAGAAAATTCCAGAAAATTGGAAAAATCCAAGTTTTAATAATTTTGAAAATTCAGGGGGTTTACAATCTACCCAACTTATAAAAATTTCGTCCTCGAAATTTAAGAATAACAATGACACAAAAAGAAGGGCCGGGAATTAAATATACCTCAGGGTTCAAAAAGATAAGGGTAGCGCTCTCTAATCTCGTCTTCTCGCTCCCAGGTGGATTCGCCGGGAGAATGGTGCTTCCAAGCTACACGAACCAGAAAAATAACCTGGTTCCGTAGAACTTTCTCCGATCGATCCAGTATCTCCACGGGTTGCTCTTGGTAAGTCAAACTTGGGCCTACTTCGAGCTCTGAGTGATCCAAAATGTGGCTGGGATCTGACACATATTTTCTCAGCTGCGACACGTGGAAAACGTTATGGACTCCATCCAGAGAGGGTGGCAATGCCAGTCGGTATGCCACTTCTCCGATTTTCTCCTGAATGCCAAAAGGTCCAATAAATCTTGGGCTGAGTTTTCCACTCCTTCCGAACCTAATGGTGCCACGTGTCGGGGAAATCTTCAAGAATACCAGTTCTCCAACCTTAAAATAGAGTCATAATCGAGTCTTAGTTCCATAATCAAAAAATGTTTAAATTGACTTGAATTTCATAAATTTAATTATCTCAAATTCCAAGGGCCTTCGGTGGCTATTTGCCCAATGTCGTTGCCTGTCTTGAGCCACTCGAAGTCTTTCCCTTATTTGTTTTACCTTCTCAGTTGAATCGATCACCATCTCAGGTCCCAGTAAGGCTCTTTCTCCTACGTCGTCCCATGATAGCGGGGTACGACATCTCCGTCCATACAAAGCTTCAAATGGAGTTATCTCAATACTTGCTTGGTAACTGTTATTATAAGAGAACTCCACAAGATGTAGATAGTCTTCCCACGATCCTCCAAAATCCAGAACACATGTACGGAACATATCTTCAAGGGTCTGGATTGTACGTTCCGATTGTCCATCTGTTTGGGGATGGTAAGCTGTGCTGAATTTGAGTTGAGTCCCCAAGCTGGCTTGTAAGCTCTTCCAGAAGTGAGAGGTGAATCTTGAATCTCGGTCGGAGACAATACTTACTGGAATCCCATGCAATTTAACAATATGTCTGATATATAAATCTGCCAACTTTTCTGTAGATAGCCCTACTTTGAAAGGTAGAAAATGTGCAGATTTGGTCAGTCTATCTACTATCACCCAGATTGCATCCTTTCCACTAGGTGTCCTTGGAAGTCCAGAAACAAAATCCATTGTAATATGTTCCCACTTCCACTCCGGAATGGGTAGTGGTTGAAGCAATCCCCCAGGTCTTTGTCTTTCTGCCTTGACCTGTTGGCACACTAAACAACGAGATACGAACCTGGCTACTTCTCTTTTCATGCCATGCCACCAAACATGCGTCCTCAGGTCCTTGTACATCTTGTTGGCTCCTGGATGTATAGAGTATTGCGATCTGTGCGCCTCTTGCATAATTTCTTCTCTTATATCTCCTTGAGGTACACATAATCTATCTCCATGCCTCAGTGATCCATCTTCATGAATTCTGAAATCCTCCACCAATCCAGCTTGTACTTGACCTCGAATGCTTCGCAGGCCTTCGTCTTGAAACTGAGTCTCCTTGATCTTATCTATTAAGGTAGACTGAATCTGCAAGTTCATCATTTGGCCTTCTTTTCCTGGGATAATTACCTCAATACCCAAACTTTCCAAGTCCTCGAGCAAGTGTCGGTCCATAGTCAAGTACATCGCCATAGGATATCTGCTTAGAGCATCAGCAACTACATTGGCCTTCCCAGGATGATATTGAAGGGTGATATCAAAGTCTTTCATTAGTTCCAGCCACCTTCTTTGCCTCATGTTCAGCTCTTTCTGAGTGAAGATATATTTTAGACTTTTATGGTCCGTAAATATTTCCACATTTTCTCCATAAAGATAATGCTTCCATAGCTTAAGAGCAAAGATGACAGCTGCCAATTCTAAATCATGAGTTGGATAGTTCTTTTCATGAGATCGAAGCTGTCTAGAGGCATATGCTATTACCTTCTTGTTCTGCTCCAATACACAACCTAGACCTTTTCCGGAAGCATCACTATAAATAGCGAATCCTCCGTTTCCAGAAGGTAAGGTCAGAATAGGGGCAGTAGTCAGCCTTTTCTTCAATTCTTCA
This sequence comes from Iris macrosiphon, assembly GCA_036927795.1. Lineage (NCBI taxonomy): Eukaryota > Viridiplantae > Streptophyta > Magnoliopsida > Asparagales > Iridaceae > Iris > Iris macrosiphon. The sequence continues at coordinate 55,753,596 of JAYESA010000019.1, forward strand.
AAAGCATGCTGACATTCATCAGTCCAGGTGAACTCTTCATCCTTCCTTGTTAATTTTGTCATGGGTTCCGCAATTCTAGCAAAGTCCTTCACAAACTTCCGATAGTAGCCAGCTAGTCCCAGGAAACTTCTAATCTCCGCTACAGAGTCTGGAGTGGGCCAGGATTCTACTGCCGCTATCTTCTTAGGATCTACTGCTATTCCATCTCCAGTCACAACATGTCCCAAGAATTCTACTTTGTCTAGGAAGAATGCACATTTAGATAATTTTCCATAAAGTTTTTCCTTCCTCAAAGTCTCCAATGCTAGCCTCAAATGTTCTTTATGTTCTTCGGGGGTCTTGGAGTAGATCAAAATATCATCAATAAAGACCACTACAAATTTGTCTAGATATTGCTGAAAGACTCTGTTCATCAAGTTCATAAAAACTGCTGGAGCATTCGTCAACCCGAACGGCATTACTAAGAATTCGTAGTGTCCGTTCCGGGTATTGAAAGCAGTTTTAGGGATGTCTTCCTTCCTCACCCTTACTTGGTGGTAACCAGACCTCAAGTCAATCTTTGAAAATACCCGAGCTCCACTTAATTGATCAAATAAGTCATCTATCCTGGGTAGGGGATACTTATTCTTAATTGTTAAGGCATTCAAGGCCCTATAGTCAATACACATTCGGGATGTTCCGTCCTTCTTGGGCACAAATAATACGGGAGCTCCCCAGGGTAAGACACTAGACCTAATGAAGCATTTGTCTTCTAACTCTTTTATTTGCTCATTTAGTTCTATTATCTCCTTCTTGTTGATTCTGTAGGGATTTTGAGATACTGGCGCTGCTCCCGACACTAAGTCAATAGAGAATTCAACTTCTCGGTCTGGGGGTAATCCTGGGAGATCCTCAGGGAAGACATCAAGATATTCGGAGATGATAGGTAGTGGCAATTCTTCTGTTACTAGGGCTCCACAAATTTTGTTACTACCCATTTCTCTAGAACCCCTAGCAAATTCAAATTCTGGCTTGTCAGGGGGCCTGAAGATTACACTACCTCTGTGACAGTCTAAAGTGGCATGGTGTTGACTCAACCAATCCATACCCAGTATAATGTCAAAACTGGGAACTGGCATTACGAGTAGCCTAGCATATAGTTCTCTTCCACATAATGTAATAGGACAATTGTTACATGCATCACTAACCGGGATGATTCCTCCACCGGTAATGATCTTATAACAATTCCTAAGGGGTTCAGTGATTAAGCTATGCTTCATAAGGAAATCTACTGACATGAATGAATGTGAAGCTCCAGAATCAAATAAAGTAATGACTGGTATTGAATTTATAAGCACGGAACCTGTGATCACGTCTGCTGTGGCTTCAGCTTCTTCTAGAGTCATTGCAAAAGCACGGCCTTGCTGAGGTGCACCCCTCTGTTGCTGCTGTTGGTGCTGAGCAAAGCGTTGTTGTTGAGTTGAAAGCGGGGGTCCCCTCTGCTGTGCTGCTGGGGGCCTGGCCTGGACTGGAGCCTTTGGTGCAGCTGGGCGTCCTTGAGCAACAGGACAGTCTCTCATTTGATGCGCTGCTGAGCCGCAGTAGAGGCAGGCACCTAGCCTCTTCCTGCAGACTTGCCAAGTGTGACCTGGTTTTTGGCAAAAGTTACAAGCAGCAGCTTGTTGGTTCTGTCCTTGAACCTGGTGTTGGGGTGCTGGAGCTCGAGGGAGAGGACGCTGAGTTTGCTGCGGGCCCCTCTGCTGTTGTTGTTGTTGAAATGGGCGTTTGTTGGGTCCCGTATTTCCGGTATCTCTCTCTCGCTTTAGTTTATGCCCCATGTCTCTCTCAACGCCTTGTGCCACGCTCAAGATTTCCTCGTAGGTGCGAGCTCGACTAGTGGTGACAGCAAGGCGAATATCCGAAGACAGCCCCTTCTTGAATCTACGGGCTCTGTCCTCCGGGGTACGAACCATGTACTCCGCAAAGTGGCTCAACCTGCTAAATTCAGCAGTGTACTCATCAACAGATAGGTTACCTTGTTCCAGTCTCTCGAATTGGCTTTCGAGAGCTTCCCGAGCCACTTCGGGGTAGAATTTCTCCTTGAATAGCCTCTTGAAGTCCTCCCAGGTGAGGTCAGGAGCAGATAGTTGGGGTTCATCTCTGAACCAGGTCTGAGCTATGTCGAACAGTTACAGGCTTGCGGACTCCACTTTGAGATCATCAGGGACCCGAGCAGTCTTCAGGAGTCTCTCGACATTCTCTATCCACTCATCGGCATAGAGAATGCCCTCGGTTCCGTAGAATTCCAGGGCTCTAAGGTTCTTGAAGTCTTTGACACTCCCTGGCCTCTTTAGTGGCGACTCCTGGGACCTAAGAGCTTCTGAGAGGCTGGTCCGTAGAAGTGCAGTCTGTTCTTTCTGGGATTCTACGAGTCCCTGGAACACTCCGAGTAGCTGTGCCCCATCTAGAGTAACTGCTGGAGTAGATGGAGGCGGGGGAGTGCAAGAGTTTCGGGCACATTCTGCTCAGCTGGTTCTGATGTGCCTCCTACTGTATTCCTTGTCTGGACCATTCTGAAAGATTAAGGGATAGGAAGATCAGAATAGATTACTTGAAAATCAAGGGCGATAGGAAAATTGAGCAGAAATGATATCAAGAATTGAAATAAGGACCCTATACTATGAATGAGCTTTTCCTAGAATCCCCAATCTTATTCCATACCCTGTCCTAGGGTATTACCCTATTTAAGGATACAGACTTGCATGGGCCACCATAAAAATGTGTCACGACCCGTACCCGGAAATTCGGGCACGAGTGCGTGGGTACGTCCAGCCTACGCCGCAGAGTCGGCGGTAGTACGCTGTCTAGGTCAAATCCACAGTTAACTAATCTAGCTCATTCACAAATAAAATAGGCAAGATAATAATGGAAAAAAGATGCTTAAGATTTCAAATAAAATAAATGTGACAACAGACTCAAATGTTTAATACAGAATTCAGAAATGGAATCGGGGACAAACCCGATTACTAAGATAAAGAGCATGAAATAAAAGTAGCTACTGCTAACTACTCTGCAGCAGGGGTCTCCTGGGTGGGATCTGGCTCCTCATAAGTGTCATCTGTTCCCTCATAGGGGCCATAATATGTAGGGACAAGGTCCTCATCATCGCCTAAATCAACGGATCCAGTCAGGAAAGGAGCAAAGTACACAATGCACAACAAGATTAAACTAAATATTTATGACAATTAAAAATGAGTATCATATTGAGAAAATTGCATAAAAGAAACATCAATATCTCAGAGTTAATGCTATAAACAGGAATATGAGAAAACAGAAATAAATGAGACGGGAAATGAAACTACAATAGTCAGCAAGAACTATAACAAGACCAGAAGCTATCTGTGTGAACTTGTGTTTATTTTAGAATACATAGTTGGCATGTAGGGGTTTATAAGGCTAATCCGGCCGTCATAAACGGCTATTAAATAGGAATAATCGAGATCCGGCTGAGGGTACAGTCGTGTACCAACAGCTATTAAACACGACAAGGGGAAGGGTAAACTACATGCCTTCTAGTATTCTCCCACCCGACATGGAAATCAAGACATGAACTCCAGTATTCAAGACATAAATTCCAGTATTCTAATCACTGCGTGTAATCATCAAGGGTACTAGTAAAGCAGGGAATTAATTATCATAATATAAAGATTTAACTTGAAGTGCAGGTACTTGCCTGTTGTTTGGATCCAATTAATTGTATCTCGGGGAAATTTTCCAGAAATGAGTCCAAAAGCTGAAATAGACATTACCATCACGCTCAGAAGATGTCAAATAGCTAGAAACGCCTGTCCTTGGGTCCAATTTGGAGACAAGGACAAAAATGGCAGTTTCGGGTCAAAACGGGGTCCGCCGGTGGGCCCGCTTTGCACCGAAAAACGTGTCTGGGTCAACGGTCTCCAAATTCACCAAACTTAGTGTCAACAGGTCAGGAACGATGATACGAACTCAACGGAACTTTCAGATTTGGATTCCGATGAGCCGATCACAAAATCGCCCGTCGAGCGGGGGCCTGTGGGGCCCACGCCACGCGATTTCGTCAACGTTCTCAGAATCGAACCAAACTTGACCCACAAGACCAGCGTATCGCTACGAGTCCGATGGCGCAAGTTTTGTCTCGATCCGACGAGTGTACAAGAAGTTAGGGCAAATTGCAGAAAAGTCGGATACGGGACGATGTCCGCGGATACGCGTTGATTCCGGTGTGCACGCACACCCGAATCAGCTTCCGCAAAATCTCACACGTCCGTATCGACGGCGCGCACGTATCTGTGAAGACCGCACGCGACCAAGTCGTCCCGTTTGGCGGGGCGTACTCAGTTCCGGGGTGAAACAGGGTCTGGTTTTTCCTGTTTTTGGATCGCGGTGTGCGATCACCACAGGACGCGATGCCCCGAGCGGTTTGTCCGGGCACCGAGAGGGTCATACAGGCTTCGCAACGTAATTTACGGAATTGAAAACCGAGCTACGAGCAAGAAACTACGCGCACCTGAACTGGGTTAAAAAATCCGAAGAATCCCGTGTCCGTGTCGTGTCCGACACGAAAGAGAGGAAATTGGGATTTAGGGTTAGGGCTTCGGGTTCTGGGAGCTGCGGCGGGGCCGGCCGGAGGCTGAGGCGGCGCTGGCTGGCCGGAGGCGGTCGGGGACGCTGGGGCGCGGCCGGGCGGAGGCACGGCGGAGCGGGGCGGCGCCGGGAACGGCGGCTGCGGCTGCTGGAGTTGCTGGAAAGGAGAGGAGGGCGGCCGGGGTCTCGGGTACGGTGGTGCGGCGAGGGAAACTGCGGTGGCGAAGCGGGGCAAGGCGGCGCTGCACGGTGGCGAGTGGTGGGGAGATGGTGGCCGGAGGGGAGGGGTTCTCGGGGTTTAAATAGGGTGAAGGGGGCCGGCCAAGGCGGGGTGAGGGGGGGTCGTGGCAGCGGAGGACGGGGCGAGCCGGGTGGAGCGGAGGGCGACGTGGGGGCGCGCTGGCCGGCGGAGCGGGGTGTCCGGTGCGGGACGCGGGCGGCGTGGGGAGAGGGAGACCGGGTCTCCGGGTCGGGTAGGCGGCGGGTCGGGTCTGACTGACCCGACCCGACCCGACCCGGTAGGAAACGGGTTGGGGGCTGGGCTGCTGGGCAGGTCCACTGGGCCGGGCCGGCCCAAAAAAAAAAAAAAAAAAAAATAATAATAATAATAATAATAAACAGTTAATTAATTAATTAATTAGTAAAATAGTTTTTAGGCATTTAAAAATAGGTCTGAGGCCCAAAAAATTCCAGAAAAATTATCCTAAGTCCAGTTTTTCATTTTACACCCAAAAATGTCATTTCTATGATATTTTAATATTATTTATTAACCATTAAAAATTATTTAATAATTAAAACCTTGATTTTAATTACAGAAAATTCCCAGAAAATTAGAAAAATCCAAGTTTTAATAATTTTGAAAATTCAGGGGGTTTACACCCAAAGAATGTCCAGAACTGGATTCTGATGAGCCGATCACAAAATTGCCCGTCAAATGGAGCCATGGGGCCCACGATACGGGGTTTCGTCAATATTCTCATAATCGAACCAAACTTGGGTCAAAGGACCAACATAACGCTACGAGTCCGATGACGCAAGTTTCGTTGCGAAATGACAAGTACACACGAAGTTACAACGAGTTTCAGAACAGGGCCAATATGGGACAATTTTGACGGATATGCGTTGATTCCGGTGTACATGCACAACCAAATCAACTTCCGCGAAATCCTACACATCCGCATTGACAATGCGCACCTTTCGGTGAAATTCGCACACGACGAAGTCACCTCGTTTAGCGGGACACACCCAATTTTGGGAGAATTCGGATTTTATTAACCAAGATTTTGGTCGATTTTACCTCCGAATAAAACATAAATCATAGCACAATAAAATAAACTAATTACAGGATTTAAAACTTGGTTATATTATCTAATTTATTGTTCAAGTGAATTTCAGAATTATTAAACAGGTTGGTCGTAAAACGGTCGTGAACTTGTGAGTTTGGAACAGTTTCTGAAGTCCAAAGTTAGGATATATTTTCCTGTTTTTGCGTCGCGGTTTGCGATCGACACAGGACACGATATCCCAATCTAATTACACAGGGTTCGAGAGGGTCACACAGCGAACATGTCATAATAGTCCGTTCAAAAAATGAAGCGACGAGGAGAGAGAAAGACTCACCGGAACAAGGGATCGGTATCGACTGAACTACGCGTGCATGAAGGAGGGGCGGCGGTGCTCGGCCGGTCAGCGGCCGCGCTGTGCTCGTCGGCGTGCTGCGGCTGGGTCGTCGGTCGGCGGCGGAGCTGCTGTGCTCGTCTGTGCTGGTCGAAGAGCTCGGGGTACGGCAGAGGGTTGTTAAAGGGAAAACGTGGCGGAGGCGGCATCGAGGTGTAGACGGCGATGGCGGTGATGGTGACAGCGGTGGGGGTGGCCGGGTTTTTATAGTGTAGGGTAGCGGTTGTAGGGAGGGGGAAGGTCGATCGGTCGACGGGGAGGCGAAGTGAAGGGTCGGGGAGAACGGCGGGTCGTCGGGGACGGGTTAGCGGCAAAGTCGGCGGGGGAAACGGCCGAGGGGAAGTCGGAGAGTCGGGGAAAAATGGGGGTTATTATAGCAGGGTTTAACGGGTCGGGTTATGGGTTCGGGTCAGCGGGTCAGGTTCAGATCCGACCCACTAGGGTTTGGTTGGGTTGGTTTATTTAGGGTGGTCCAGTTCGGTTCAGGATGGTTTAAACCGATTTATTCTGGTTTATTTAAAAACTATGTTTTTAGGTGTTTTAAAAATAGTTTTTGGGTCCAATCAATTCAAGAAAAATTACACTATGTCTAATTATTTATTTTACACTCAAAAATATAATTTTTATAATATTTTAATATTTAATTTAGTACTTAAAAATATTTAATCCAGAAGAACATTTATAATAATTATTTAAAAATTACCGAAAAATCCCAAAAATTATATTTTAATTTCTAAAAAATCTGGGTGTTTATACACTTATGACATGTCACATCAATCACCTTTATGTTATTTTTTTGACACTTTATTTATTGTCCATCACTTCGGCACTTGTCCCAAGTAGTGTACTTTTGCCCGAGCATGCGGCCTGGAGGAGTATGCGGCCAGATTAGAGCATGTGACCGGGTTGGTTCATGCGGCCTGACCTTCTTGTGCACGACTTAGATACGCATTATCCTTAGTGAGTCCATGTGTACACGTAGTACTTTCTTGTTGGGATCATATATTATTTGAAATATTTCTTACTCTATGTGGTTGATTTTAGTAATGCTTGTGTCTTGAATCTAAAAAGAATGAACTTAGTAACGAAACCTCATGCTAGACATAACAATATGCTAAGATTGTCTATGTACATGGCATGAATATGTGTTGGATTGAGATTTTATGTGTGAACCTGACTAAGTAAATAGTGACTAACCAGCAATGTGCATGACATAAGCTTCGTGTTACACTATGATCTAGATTCATGTGACCCAATGAATAATTGGTAATTGGACTCGAATACTGTATCCATGTTGATACAATTATTGCTTGATATTTTTCATGATCTAATGTGCACTGAGGTACGATATACCGTGTTACGTGTTAAGTGATTTATATTTGGGTTGTGCATCGAGAATGCCTTCAAATTCCTGAACGTGTGATATTATAAATACACTTTTCTCCAGCACGGACATGATATACGACTCAAGTACCAAAGCGTGTCTAGGGTATTAATTTATTGAATGTTGCATACACGCTCGGATGAATCCAGATTGAACTTCCATGGATTCGTATCTAGCATGCCCGTACTCTGTACGACATCTTAAGGAAAATTCTCATGTGGCCACGCCTTGAGATTTCAAAAATATAGGGTTAATTAAGCAACTAAAAGTGATCATGCCAATGAACATTCCCACAAAGATTCATTCCAAGTGCGCTTTGGACTGGCCACCACAGATACTATATATCATCCGCCTTAGTGGAGTGCAGTATCTGACCTATTATAAATAATGTCGAGCCACTTTTTTACTATAGGAACATTGGAACCACTAATACCGTGATCTAGTATAATTGCCCTACGGAGAATTGGTATAATTCGTGAAGTGCCTGTATAATCATCTATTGGCTCGGTTAGCTCATGTTCGATAATGATGTGATATGAGGATACTTATTATGCATTATTCTGAGATAACCTCATACTCCACAAATAGCAAGTCGTACAAGTGATTGGCCGATTTTATTAATTGGACTTGGTTGTGATTGTATTATTCTGTTAGTAGCATAGGAAAATGGACTATCATAGTGTGATGGATTCTATGTCCTTGTTTGGTTATAAGGTTGGGCCTTTGTGCTAGGATATGCCATGGACCTAAATTATAACATAGAACCTATATTATTGCATATTTATTGCTTGGGTTTTTGTTTCTCCATTTCCTGCTTCCTTTGTGGTACTTTCTATTTGGGGTCTAACCCCACTTGTTTTGCATGGCCTGGTTTTGAGCCAGCACCCGAGGATCCAACATACTTTTTTCTGACTCATGTCACGTACCAGAAACACTGCCGCCGAGGATAACGAGTGGGTTTTCTTATTCCCCGTTCGTCATTGTGCATTTTACTCTTTTGGGCGTTTAGCCACAGGCACTTGTTAGCCGGCATGTCTGGACATTTAGTTTCCTTTTCATGACTGTATATAAATCATACTGCAGCTGTGATACTATTATATACTTTTGTCATTCCACCAGCTTCTTATTTTTGTACAGCTGGTCTCCAGAACATCTTGAGAAAGTGTTTGGGATGCCTTATTGCTTTATTATATATACTCTATGATTATTGTTTCTTATTTGATTGATTGAGACATAGATGTTCGTGTGACCCTAAGTGACCTGATTTTAGCATGCACCCTCTTGTCTAGTTACGGTCGTGATTGCCGTACGATATATAGTACCTTGTACGGGATAGCTGGCCATGTCCGTCTCCGTATTATGGTCTAGATGTGACAAGGTTTTAGTGGTGGCCCATTCAGGTCTGTTCTATAGACTTGTGGGGTGTCATGGTCATAGGAGTCTCAATCAAGCATGATCCTTCTTGAAATTCTAAATTTGTCCTTTTCGATACTCAGGTTGAAATTTTTCAGATTGGTTGCTTCCTTGTTCCTTCTCGTCATGTACTTGATGTTTCTTGTAATCTTCTTTAGGGTTTTCCCTCCTCCATATATTGTAGCAACAAGAGAGGCAGAGTTGTCAGTGGAACGAGGTCCTGTAGAACCCCAGTCAGGGATTCAAATTGAGCCCATGATAAATGCGACAGAGCAGCAGGCTCCAGATGTTTTCGTACCTCATGTAGTACTGACAACACTAGATATCCCGGCCTTACAAGAGATTATATGGGGAATGTTGGCTGCACAACAACATCATATGGTAATTCAATAGCAACAACATCAGGAACAACAACGTTAACAACTTCAACAGCAAGAGCATAATATCCAGTTGAACCAAGGATGGTAGACGGCCCTGGAACGAGGCGAAAGAGTATATTATGAGGCATCTATTAGGTTTTGTAGACTGAATCCCAAATATTTTGATGGTATGGAGGACGCCATTAAGGCAGATGATTGGCTCCAAGATATTGAAGCTTTTTTTGCAGCAGCTTAGGTTCCAGCTGAGGAGCAAGTTGACCTGGTTCGCTTGCAGCTCCAGGATCTTGCAAGAGATTGGTGGACCACGATGGAGGTAGGAGTGAGGTGTCCTATTTTGTGGAACAATTTTAGGACTCAATTGAGGACAAAGTACTTTGGGATTGTGGCTCAGTGCGAGTTACGACAGAGGTTTACTAACTTCAAGCAGGCTGGAAGGACAATAAATGGCTACACGACAGTTTTACCGACTGAGCATGTTTGCTCCAACCATGGTGGCAACAGAGTTGTAGAGAACGATAAGATTCTAGCAGGGACTTAACTTGGATACCTTACACATGATAGAGGTGCATAACTACCAGACCTTTGAGACAGTATTGATAGCGGCCAAGAGGGTTGAGCTTGCCTCTTAGAGGATGGCATCAAAAAGAGTAGACCGAAAGAGGCCTCATGGATAGAGCAGCGAGGGAGGACCAGCACCATCCCCTGGCATTCACATCCATGACGTGACACAAAGGAGGCCAGTGACCTCGACAACGATAGCATATACTCGGCATCAGCAACCGAGGCCGCAACAATAAGAACAACGATGGGGAGCGCCGACGGGTTGTACGTATTGTGGCAAGAGAGGTCATACCCGAGATATTTACTGGACAGCTAATGGACTATGCTTGAGGTATGGAATCCCTAATTATAGGGTTGCTACTTGTCCAATAATATAGAGGTCAGGAGGGCCAGTACAACAGTTTTCTGCATTGTCGGCTCTAAGGGCAGTGCAACAAGGAGGACCAGCAGTAGTGGTACAGCCTATAGCTCAGCGTCCGTTGCCGATGCAGGCTCAATTGTACCGACAACAGAAGCACCAGGATCAACAGAGACCGCAACAATAATACCAGGGAAGGCAGCAGCAGGGAGCTGGACAAGGCCAAGGGCATGCGTTCACCTTATCTCTGTAAGAAGCTTTGGCATCAGGCGACGTAGTGGCATGTAACATTTTTGTTACAACCTTTTCTGCCAGAGCATTATTTGATTCTGGAGCTTCGTACTCATTTATATTTGCACAATATACGACACGTATTTTATTGAAGTTTGAGGCATTGCTAGAGAGGCTGAATATACTCACTGGCAATGGGATCGTAGGAGTTAGTAGGGTGTGCCTAGTGTGTCTAGTCATAGTAAGTGGGCATTTATTATCTGCGAAGTTGATCGAGTTTCCTATAGGTAACTTTGATGTTATCTTAGGCATGGGCTAGTTGAGAGACAAACATGCGACGATAGATTGTCATGAGGGTAGGGTATTATTCAGAGTCCCTGGTTTAGAAGAGTTTGTTCTTAGCAGAATAGAAGAAGACCATCATAAGGAAGTAATCGGAACAGTAGCAACAGAAGAGGACCCGATACCCAAAATAGTTAAAGAATTCATGGACGTCTTTCCCGGAGAGCTCCCAGATTGCCCCAAGTTAGAGAAGTAGAGTTCTGTATAGAGTTGATGCCAGGAGCAGAATCAGTATCCCAGAAGGTATATCCAATGTCACTATTAGAGCTTGATCAGTTATATCGACACGTGGAAGAACTAAAGGTAAAGAAGTTCATTCGAACCAGTGGATCACTGTGGGGAGCACAAGTAGTATTGGTGAAGAAGAAAGATGGATCAACGTGGTTGTGCATGGATTATATGCGATTGAATACGGTGATAGTGAAGAACAAGTATCCATTGCCCAAGATTGATGATTTGTTTGACCAATTAAGCCGAGCAAGATTCTTCTCCAAGATAGATCTGCGATCAGGATATCATCAGGTGCGAGTTCGGGAGCAGGATATACCGAAGATAACAATTAGGTCACGATATGAGCATTATAAATTGTAACCTCCGTATCCTGAAATTCTTACTTAAATATTGCTATTAGATTAATTTGGGGCTATTGAAATTTTTTTCACAATTTTTTGGTTAATTAAACTAGTAACAATAATTTTTTTAGGGCTTTCAAGAATTTATTGTAGTGTCAAACATAATTAAAAATATTTAAAACTTTTATTTTGGGTTCTAAATAATCAAATATATTTTATAGAATTTTCTGAGAATTTTTTGAGTATTTTAGTACTTATTGGGAGTTATTTAGACTAATAACTAAATTTTTAGGACTTCTAGAATTTACCTGTTTAATATATGTATAGATGTACATAGTATAAATTCTATTAAGTATGTATATACATGTATCTTTTATAATTTTAATTAATTAGTATTAATGTTTATGCTAGATAATAATATGTATTATATGTCTATGTACTAGATGCCCGAGTATAACCACGGATACCCCGTAGTTACATTAACCTGTGACCATGTAGAATGATAGCAGACTGCCATATGTATACTGACGTATTGGCAAGACCGTACCATTGACTGTCTGTTATGCACAACAACTACAGACGTGACCCCTAGCGTAGTCTCTGAGATCATTGTGTTTGATTGTGTGTTAGTGTAATGTCTGATGCAGTATTGTGTTATATGATATGTCTATAGGACTGTTGGATCACTCAGACGATACCTTGGAATCCGGACATTGGTATTGCCAGCTAAGGACCACAGGCGAGTATATTCTCTGACAGTTTCCATTATATTGATTATCTCTATAATTCTTGTTGTATAGCATACATGACTCTGACACTATTGTTCACACGAGTTGGCATTATCGAGACCTGTCACGAGGAGTCATGATTGGAATCCATCGTGCTAGCTGGGGAAAACGGAGAAATATTAGTAGCTTATGTGATCATACCCAAACTTTACATGCATCATAGCTCACCCATACCTCACGTCGGTGCAGCCTGACCATTACATGCCTCATAGCTGTTACATGTGGTTAGCCTGACTATTACTCGCATCTTAGCTATCCGGATAGTTAGCCTAACCTTACAAGAATGATAGCTAATCATATGTAACGAGCCTGATCAATCCCAAGTCGATCACATGATATGCTGATGTTTCACACACTTAGTTAGATGATCTTGACATGTTTCTCTAGTATATTGACATAGTATTCCTTATGTTCTAGTCATGATTCTAGCATTCACGTATATACCAGCTCATGGTTCTAGCATGTACTTATATCCTATTTTATTTCTAGATGTATATTGATGATGACATATGTAGAAGCATGAAAAATACGCTGGATAGCTCTACGCAGCATCTTGATACGGGACAGCGTAAACAAAGGACCTCAGAGCCATCAAACGTGCAACAGAGCTTTTCTGCTAAGCACAGCATAAAAATGTAGGCTCAAGGACCATCCGCGTAATGCAGTATATCCAGGCTGCTCCAGCGTGAACATGGTGCTTCATCGCCTTTATGGCGTAAAACTCATCCGCTTTCAATGCAGCATTGAAGTGTACGAGGAATGCTTCGTATTCTTTGAAATGAACCTATCAGATCACGCAATGAACCTGACGTCTAGACTCCTGACAAAGAGTACAGCACGACAACCCAAGCGACTGGTATCATGATGGCGCGGCACTGCAACCCAGGCTGTCATTTACTGCCATTTCTTTTACGTAAATCACTTTTACACATACAAAGGAATACGCTGCCTAGTTTTACACAGGCCGATGTGAGCTGTTTACGCTCCACGGAAGACAAACAGCCTGCCACGTCTAAAAGCTGCACTTCGTACAGGGCTCGAGGCACGTCTCTGTATTTAATGCGCAGAGCGGTGACAGTTTCTCGAGGCACATCTCTGTACTTGAAGCGCCGAATACTGACAGATGCCCAAGGCACGTCTCTGCACCTGATGCACAGAAGGGTGGAAGGCCTTCAAAATATGCCTCCTCATTTAATGCACAGGATAATGGCGAATCTCCACATTTAATACTGGAGATTTGATTAAATGTTACCGAACCGTCGTTTAGTGACACCCCCTTTGCGTAAACTACTCTTACGCATATAAGGGAATATGCCGCCCAGTTTTACACAGGCAGACGTAAGCTTCTTACGCTCCGCAGAAGGCAAACAGACCGCCACATCAGCAGTTACTCTTCGTACAGAATTTGAGGTGCGTATCTGTATTTAATGCACAGAATGATGGCAAATCTTAAAGACAAGCCTCTGCATTTAATGCACAGGATGGGGACAGATCTCTGCATTTAATGTAAGAGATTTGATTATATCTCCAAGAGCCATAATTTTGGCTAAAACGTCCACATCACTTGGCTTCTGCGCCTGCTCGGCTTCTATGCCCACTTGGCTTCTATGCCCACTTGGCTTCTACGCCCACTCGGCCTCTATGACCACTCGGCTTCTATGCCCACTTGGCTTCTACGCCTGCTCGGCTTCTATGCCCACTTGGCTTCTACGCCTGCTCGGCTTCTATGCCCACTTGGCTTCTATGCCTACTCGGCTTCTATGCCTATTATGGCTTCTATGCCATGGTGACAGTCATTGGCTTCTACGCCAACCTCTTCTGCACAAGGGATAACTACCTACGTAGCTTCTACGTCATGATCTTTACAGCAGATATACGCGTTCTGTCCCTTAGTTGGACGCACGTCACATGCTCACTCAAAAGGTCATTTATACGCAGGCATTGGTTATTTTAAACCGTCGTGTAAAAGGGTGCTGTACTTTCCACTACTCGGTTTCTACGCCGACTGTGTGGTCACTGTTACTAAAAACTCTATAAATAGAGACCTCTATCAACAGAGGAAAAGGTCGACAAATTGAAGGTCAAGAAAAATCGGAGAAAAGAGGTCGAGAGAGAGAGAGAGAGGAGAATACAGAGCTCAGGTAAAGTGAAGGGATCGACGACTTTGGCATCGTGCATCCCCCCCTCTGTAGCAACCTTCGAAGCTGCTTTCTGTCTTCCACGACACTTCTTCAACATCGTGTGGTCCAAGGGCTAAAGTGATTGACTGCAGATCAGACACCTATAGCAATATTTACCCAGATTAAATAAATTGTACTTAGTCATCCTCATGTAGGATCAAATTGTACAATCTTGTTGTTTGTAAACATAAAAGAAGGGCGGGTTTTCGTATAAGACCTCGTTTTCCATATTATCAATCTTTTTCCGTTTATCACCATAAACAACATATGCTCCAGTATTCTAGTTATTCCAGCATTTCTTTATTCCAGTACTTCATTATTCCAGTATTGCTTATTGACAGTATTCATATCTGTCTTGTATTTCTTTACACTGTGTTATAGTTTTTGTCAATATATGTGGAACTGCTGTTAGTGCTTGTACTTCGTTCCAATCCTGACTGGATATTTTTTTCAGAGGATCTTGAGGAGTTCTGTACCATACACTATGGACCCGGTATAGATGCAGACTACACACAGAGATCTTAGAGGAGACTATTCCTTTAGATGAGACATCACCTGCAGCTACCGAGATAGTATTTATTTTATGCATCTGAGACTTTGAGGTTTATCTCAGTTTATGTTTAGACTTATTCTTAGTTTATGTTGAGACTTGTGGAGACTTTATATTAGACAGCTA
This sequence comes from Iris macrosiphon, assembly GCA_036927795.1. Lineage (NCBI taxonomy): Eukaryota > Viridiplantae > Streptophyta > Magnoliopsida > Asparagales > Iridaceae > Iris > Iris macrosiphon. The sequence goes on from JAYESA010000019.1 coordinate 55,768,760, forward strand.
GACTGTGGATTATCTTATTTGAGACATGGTGTTTAACTATGTCATTCTTTTTATCTTTTATCGTGCCTTACTCTTATAAAGTTGTGATTGAGTTTACATTATGAGATAGACAGAGATGTATATTGTCCTCCTTATGGAGTTGATATCATTGACAAGTTGTGAGTTATATTAGTATTTATTGTGACCTAGACAATGTTCTACCGCCGATGCTACGACGTAGGCTGGACGTACCCACGCTCTCGTGCCCCTATACCGGGTGTGGGTCGTGACATTTGTAACATTTATTGATGATTGTTCCAGGAAGGTATAAGTTTATGCCTTAAAGACCAAGGATCAGCTGCTTCCCACTTTCAAGGAGTTTCAGGCCTTCCTTGAAAGGAAGACGGGCAAGAAGCTGTTATATGTTCGATCAGACAATGACAGTGAATATATCTGTCCCTTTAATGCATACTGCAGGGAGCAAGGGATACGACACCAGAAGACTCCACCATAGACACCAAAGCTCAACGGTGTGGCACAGCGCATGAACAGGATGCTGATAGAGAGAGTACGGTGTTTGCTGTCAGAAGCAAACTTGTCGGGCAGCCATTGGGGTAAGGCTCTTTACACAGCTACTTATATTATTAATTTATCTCCTAGTGCTCCTTTACAGGGTGATATGTCTGACAAAGTATGGTACGACAAAGAGCCGTCATACAATCACCTGCGAGTATTTGGTTGCAAGGCCTTCATACATGTACCAAAGGACGAGAGATCCAAACTTGAGCTGAAGACGAGGCGGTGAGTCTTTGTCGGTTACGGTTGGGATGAGTTTGGCTATAGACTCTACGATCCAGTGGAAAGAAAGCTCTACAGAAGCAGGGACGTGGTATTCGTCGAGGATCAGACCATGACCAACACTCAGAATTCTGAGATGCCTTCTGAGGCTGAGGAATTGCCTGAATTAGAGTCATTTCGCTTCGAGCAGTTTTCAGAGGACATCGCAGAGAATTCAGTTATGGGGGAGCAAGTATATGAAGTTGCTCCCAACCTTGATCATCAGCCTGCTGATGGTGGTCAAGATGATCTTCAGGAGGATGAGCATGTTGATGAGGCACTTTCTGAGGAGGAGGTTGTTGGTATACAGCCAGCACCAGTGGTTCCATTGAGGATGCGCGATAGAGAGCGTCGACTATCTACGAGATACTCACCGGGTGAGTATGTGCTACTGACTATCGGGGGAGAACCCAAAAGTTTCTTAGAGGCTATAGAAGACGAACATAGGAAGGAGTGGATGTAGGTGTAACACCTAGGTTTTTTCAAATTTTTTTAAAAAATAAATTTCAAAATTTTTCGGTAATTTTTAATTAATTATTAAAAATTCCCTTCATGGATTAATATTTTATGTATTAAAATAAGTATTAAAATATTATAAATATTATATTTTTTTGTGTATATTTAATTATTGGATGTTGTGTAATTTTTCTGGAATTTATGGGACTCAAAATTTATTTTTAAATGACGAAAAAAACTATTTTTATTTAAACCGAATTAAACCGGATTAAACCCGAACCGAACACGATTAAACCGAACCGACCCCAAACTGCCCTAGCGGGTCGGATCCGGACCCGACCCGCTAGCCCGCTAAACCCGCTAGCCCGATAACCCATTTCCTCTCCCCCACGACCCTGATCCCCACTCCCCCGCCGCCATGACCCGCCTCCACCGGCACAGCCCCCGCCTCCGCTGCTCCATGACCCCCACGACCCTCACGACCCTCGCTTGGCCTCCTCTTCCCCTCTATTTAAAATCCCGCACCACCGCCATCACCGCAATCATCCACCTCCATCGTCACCCTCTGGTCACCGCCGCCCCGACGACAACGAAGACGACGGCCACGACTCCGACCCCCACCGACGAGACCATCCCCACGGCTTCCCCGGCCGCCGACGACCCCCAGCAGCCGCAACCGCAGCAACCGCCGCCGACACCACCGTGCCCCGCTGCGCCGCCCTGTTAAAAATCAACAACAAGGTACCCGCCTTCATGCGTGCGTATCACCCATTATATTGATCCGTTTTCCATTCTGTCAAATCATGCGCGTACCCTGCGTGACCCTCTCGAAACCTGTGCAACTCATTTGGGGTATTGTGTCCTGTGTCGGTAGCAAACTGCGACGCAAAATTAGAAAAATAATTCCCAATTTCTGAAAATTCAGAATTTGTCCCGAACTCCCCAGTTCACGACCGTTTTAGAACCAACCTGCTAAATATTTTTAAAATTTACTTGAACAGTAATTTAGACCTTATAACCAAGTTTTAAAACCCTGTATTAGTTTAATTTATGTTGTTGTGTGTTGTATTTTATTCGCGGGTAAAATTGACCAAAAACTTGGTTATTTAAAACCCAATTTTTTTGGAACTGGGTGTGCCCCACTAAACGAGACAACTTGGTCGCATGCGAATTTTACTAAAAGGTGCGCACCGTTAATACGGACATGTAGGATTTCGCGAAAGTTGATTTGGATGTGCGTGCACACCGGAATCAACGCGTATCCGTCGATAACGCCTCGTATCGACCATGTTCTAAAATTTGTTGTAACTATATGTGTGCTCGACGTTTCGCAACGAAACTTACGCCATCAGGTTCGTAGCATTATGCTGGTCCTGTGACCCAAGTTTGGTTCAATTCTGAGAACGTTGATAAAATCTTGTATCGTGGGCCCCACGGTTCTACTTGACGGGCGATTTTGTGATCGACTCATCAAAATCCAGTTCTGGATATTTCGTTGGGTTCGTATCGTCGTTCTAGACTTGTAGACACTAAGTTTGATAAATTTGGAGAACCTTGTCTCTGGCATGTTTTTCGGTGCGAAGTGGGCTACATGTGGACCCCGCTTTGACCAGAAACGGTCAATCTTGCCCCTGTGTCCAAATTGGACTTATGGATAGGCAATTCTAGCTATTTCATATCTTCTGAGAATAATGGTAGTATTTATTTTAGCAATCGGAGGAGTACCTGCAGATCCCGCTGATACCAGAGCAGCAGTTGGAAACCAAACCCCAAGCAAGTGTACCTTGCCATACTTGCAGCATTTGTATTATATTACTCCCTTGATTAATTATATGATGTATCTGTTCAACCTAGGACAGTGTGATATTGCTTAACGTTCGAATAATATTCGGGTGTCGACGTCGTTCGCGGAGTCGTGTAACGTCACTAGAGATTGATATCGCGACCCTATATATATCTTCGTGCTTGCATTATCAAGTATGTCATACCATAGAACATTTGACACTATTCATGAGATAGAATCTTCCTGAGATATTCATGATAATTTTGTATAGGCTACAAGATTCGTGACATAGATATTACATATGCTTAGCTATCATTATGACTCGTTGCATCAGTTAGAAGTCATGATCTTGCGTGACATGGACATGAGACATCGTGGACATGAGACGTGTGATTACATTGGGTGGGGAGAGACACACAGGCTACAGGTTGATTATATCTATTACGGTACCTTAGCCACTACAGTGTTAGGCCCACTACATAGTAAAACTACATAGTAAAACTACATAGTATTACTGCTACCTGCTCCCCAACACAGAGCTTGTAGTAGTCTCAGCCTGAAGTCCTAGTGATGCTCTCATTTTGCATATCACTTAGCTGGTTACATAGTTTGCCCAATTGTTATATTTTATATAATGCATTTATTCTGGCATGTTGTTTCTTTTACCTTGTTACGTCCCTCTAAGGTCCTGGTCCCTTGCCAGTTTTGCAGCATAGACCGTTGTGGAGCCTGCCCGGAGTTGCTGATATGTTTTGGTTTATCATGCAGGAATTGGTGCCAGGTACTTATATCATTTCTCCCGAACTCATGGTTATTATTCATATTGTTTATTCATCTGCTGATATAGCCTAGTTTTATAGACTCATATTTCTTGCTCGAGTCTATTCGAACTTATGGGTTCCTGGCTTTAGCACATGTAGCTCATTCTTGTATATTCTGATCGTTGTGGATTGAGGTATAGATATTCATAGTTACTTGATTATATAGATAGTGACCATTCTAGTACAGCTTATACGTATTCGAATCGGACCGGAGTCTGGTCGAATGCGTAGCTGGCATGTTAAGTATTCCTAGTCCTACGTATTTTGGGACTGGGGCATGACAATAGGCCATACATGAGGAGATGAGTTCCTTGGAGGCCAACTCTACTTATGATTTGGTATAATTGCCAAAAGGCAAGAAAGCTTTGAAGAATCGATGGGTGTTCAGAGTGAAGAAGACAAATGATGCTACTCGTCCTCGATACAAAGCGAGGCTGGTAATTAAAGGCTACGGTCAGCGAAAAGGTATAGATAATGATAAGATCTTTTTGCTAGTCGTCAAGCAATCGTCTATTCGGATGGTGCTAGCATTGGCAGCCAGTTTCGACTTGGAGATCGAGCAAATGGACGTGAAGACGATATTCCTCCACGGTGATCTTGAGGAGGAGTTATTCATGGAGCAGCCAGAGGAATTTTGTGAGAAAGGCAAGTCACACTTGGTCTGCCGGTTGAGGAAGAGCATGTATGGTCTGAAGTAGGCTCCGAGGCAGTGGTACTGGAAGTTTGAGTCATTTATGGAGGAGCATGTTTATGCATGAACGACGTCTGACCACTATATTTTTGTGAGGTACTTTGCCGAGGATAATTTTATCATTTTACTGCTCTATGTTGATGATATGGTACTGGTGGGTCGGAATGCCACCAGGATGGCGGGGTTAAAGCACCAACTGTGCGCGACCTTCTCTATGAAGGATTTGGACGCAGCAAAGACTATTCTTGGGATGAAGATCAGCCGAGAGAAAGAGTCCAAGCTGCTACACTTGTCCCAAAAGAAGTACATTCAATGGGTACTTCAGCGTTTCGGGATGAAATGGTCTAAGAAAGTGAGAAACCTCCTTGCAGCTCACTTTAAGTTCACTAAGGAGAAATGTCCATCTACTAAGGACGAGAAGGAAGATATAGAGCGGGTTCCATATGCCTCAGCTGTGGAGAGTCTCATGTATGCTATGGTGTATACGAGGCAAGACATTGCTCACGCAGTTGGCACAGTTAGCAGGTATACTTTCAATCATAGAAGGATATATTAGAGTGGGGTCAAGTGGATTCTACGATATCTTCAGGACACTGTCGATTCGAGACTTTCTTTTGGTGGGGACGAGCCGAAGCTGGTTGGGTATACCGACGCTGATATGGTTGGAGATGTAGACACGAGACGATCGACTTCGGGCTATATGATGATGTTTGCTGGTGGAACGGTATCGTGGCAGTCGCGATTCCAGAAGTGTGTTGCCTTATCGACGACAGAGGTAGAGTACATTACGGCAGCGGAGGCTTGCAAGGAGTTGTTGTGGATGAAGAAGCCGTTGTAGAAAATTGGGCTAAAGCAAGAGCAATATCCTTTGCTTTGTGTTAGCCAGAGTACAATTCACCTTGTGAAGAACCAGACATTTCATAACCGGCCAAGCACATTTATATCTGTATCATTGGATACGGGATGCGGTTGTAAAGAAGCATGCGGCGCTTGAGACAGTTCATACATATGACAACGGAGCAGACATGTTAACAAAGGTTCAACCAAGAAAAAAGTTTGAGTACTGCAGGCGGATCGTCAGGATGACGACCCCCTCCACATAGTTGTAAAGAGGGAGGTTTGTTGGAGTAGGTGGGGTTCCCAACCTATGTGGAGAATACCCCAGAGTGCAACGAGCATCATCCCTGTATTGGAAAAGCTCGAAAAGTGCATCGCGCGTCGTGTATTAGAACATTTATGGTAAGCAAATATTATATTGGATTTTTATCTTTGACTTTAATTATATATTTATGATTGGATCTTTCATATATTAACTTTTCATATAATTAGATTTTCAATTTATGGCAAGCTAATTTATGATTTAATTTCCAATAAATATATGATTGAATATAATTGGATTTTCAAAAATATTTTTGGATTCCATATATATATTTCCATATGAAAACCCTAATTTATGCAAGGGTTTATATAAAGACTCATGCAATTTACAACAAAATAAGGAGAGAAAAATAAGAGAGAGAAAAAAGGTGGCAAGAGTGCCATTGCAACTTTGGAGAGGAGAAAGAAGGATTGAAGGTCATTTCGGAGAAGGAGATCAATTTGAGGTATTTCTCATTGTCTTTGAGGAGGCCATTTCAAATTTTGTGTTTATAATTTCAATATTATACTAGATCCTGAAACTAAATCACTCTTTTAGAAATAAATTTTGAAACATTGTTGGGAACGAAACGCGAAAATCGTTCCCCAAATCAGAGAGTACCTAACTTAATACCCTTCCTCAACTAATATTTTCAATTTGGTACCCTCCGTCACTCACCGTTACATTTTTCGTTAAAAAAATAGAACCAAAATTTTCCCTACCCTTTCCCCCAACCCCACCCCCAACCACCACCCGCCGCACCCCTCCGTCGCCGACAGCACCCCACCCCCTCCCGTCCCTCGTGGCTCCATCCCCGCTATCATTGTCGCGTGCTGCTCCGCGCGTTGCCGCTGTCGCCGCTGCAGCCACCGCTGCTGCTGTGGCTCCGCCGTTGCGTCGTTGTCGTCGGAGAAGGAGGGGGGCTGCCGGAGAAGAGGACGGAGGGGGGAAGGAAGAATGTGGGGGTATTTTTGATATTTTTTATCTTAGGTTAACATCTGTAGGCAGAAATTTAGAGAAAAGTATTAAGTTAGTACCTATCAAAATTTAGGATATCAAGTTGAATATTTAGAATAGTTGAGAGCATCAAGTTATAATTTAACAATTTTTTTAATACTATTCAATATCCGAAAACTAAATAATACTTTTTAAAATCAATTTAAGTATGTGACCAGTGATACAATAAGGAGGTATCCGTGGCGTATGCCTACCTTCCATATTTCTAGCAGAAAATTTACTGTAGCGAAATAAATTTATATTAAATTCATGTAAACGAAACAAGTTTGTAAAATTTTGAAAAAAAGACAGAGTCCGCCAACAGTGTTGGCGAAAATCAGAAATGATGTACACATGGCAGAAAAAAAAATAAAAAATTAAAACCGCTGTACACGTAGCCAAAAAAAAAAAAAATTAAAAAGTGGGGCCCACAGGCCAATTTTCGCCAACACTATTGGCTGAAATTGCCCCCCCCCCAATTTCAGCCAACTATGTTGGCGGAAATTGGGTGTGTGTGGGGCCCACTTGGTTCGGTTCGGTTTGTTTGGGATGAGTTTGTTTGGTTTGTTTGTTTTAATTAGTTGTGTTTTTGTTTGATTTATTTATTTTTGTTTTGTAATTAGATTTAAGAAAATTTATTTTAATGAAATAAAATTAAAATAAATTAATTGGAAAGAAAAATTTAGAAATATTTTTTTCGAAAATTTGTTTGTTTCCAAAGTATAAAAATTTGTATAAATTCCATCTAAAGCATAAAAGTTTAAAATATTACGAAAAAAATATCAATTGGACGTTTATATTTATAAATATTATATTAAAAAAAAAATTTCTAATTTATTTCGGAAACAGTGTTGGCGGAACCACAAGCCAATTTATATTTAAAGTGGGGCCCACAAAAGCCAATTTAAATATAATATTTATTTTTTTTAATTTTTTTAATTTTTTTTTGGAGGTCGAAACATCGTTTTAAATTCGTGGCCCCCACACCCAATACAAATTAATTTCGCTGCAGTAAATTTTAAATATTCAAAAAAAAAAGACCGAAAGTCAAATTTGGAGGTCGAAACATCGTTTTTTTACGATTCTGAAAATTTTCGAAGTCCGTAAAACTGTGAAATTGTTTATCCAGTAGTACTTTTCGATACGGTCATTTTGGCACAAACTGGAGTCTGTTTCGATCTCTCAGTCAAAAGTTATGATACTTTAAAGTTTTAAATTTTATATTTTTGCCTGTAACATGTGCGTCTTGTTTCGAATAATTTTTTTTTCTCTACGATTTGTGTTACTCTCGTCGAACTCTGTTGGCGGACTCTGTCTTTTTTTTCAAAATTTTATAAACTTGTTTTATTTGAAAGAATTTAATATAAATTTATTTTGCTACAGTAATTTTTTTGTATTTCTAGTTGTTAAGAGGTTCCGTGCTTTGAATGACCAGTGTAAGTATTTGAAACATGTAAAGTCAAATCCATATTATGCAAGTGGGAATATAAATGCCGACAATCAAAATCAATCACACCTCACCTCATGGGAGATTTAGTAGAAGAAAAAAAGTTGGAAGCAAACTACGAATCGATTGAAGAAAGTCAACCCCACGACTTTGCTACGAAGCGCCGGATATATTTTCCGTTTACTTCGATCTCATCGAAGAGCAAACAAATTTTGTTTTTGCCTGATCAGTATTCTAGTGAACAAAGAAGTTTAGTTCCAGTTTCAGTTTCAGTTACAGTTTCGTTTACAATTTTAATTTCAGTTTCAGTTTCAGGGACTATTTGGTTCGCAAATTTGAAACACAGAGGCGGTAGAAATACAAAATTTGGACTATTTCATGTATTTGGGTCGAAATATTTGCAGAGCAGTAAATATTGTCTGTCAAGAAATCGAAATTTTGATACTGAATTTTTTTTTCAGTACTGGAACGCAAAAGTCAAAAATTCTCGTCCCTACTTCGCGCATCTGATCGGAGACTACTTGCTCTCTACTTTAACAAAATAAAAATTTACTATTCATATCACTTTAAAAAAGTTACACTTTTTCACTCACTTCAACAACCAATCAAATATTATAATTAAAAAAAAAATCACTTATAATCTATCCTTCTTCACAATATCCAAACGAATTTTTTTTTATTTTGTTCCACTTCACCACAATGCGTATGTAAAAAATGCTGTTGGGTAAGGGTAGGGAAGGGGGCGGCGGCAGGGAGGGCGGGGGGTCGACGGCGGCAGGAGGGCGGGGGGTCTGCGACGGCGGCAACCTGCCCGCGGGGGAGGGTGTGAGAGGAAAGATAAATGAGAGGGAACATTTTGGTAAAAAAAATTGGTCAAAGCAGTTGACCGTCATGACTTGACGGTTTTCGTCAAAAGTGTAGGAACTTGTACATAACAAAAAAGATGTGGGGTGCACTCTGAATATGAATAAAAAATGAAAGATAATTCAAATTTTTTTTTTTTTTTTAAGAATTATCACGTGTCAACATAAAATTATTTTTGTTCATTATTATGTGACAAGAAAAATTAGATTAAAAATAAGAATAATTTTAGGTTAGACATGTGATAATTTTTGAATGAAATGACGAAGATCACTCAAAATTTAGTTCCAAATTAATTAGCTTGCGACAATATTGCTTACAATATTTGCATCCTTATCTATTTGACACATCTATATATATGTTCTTTTTAAGTGGAAGTGTGACAAACTAATACTTACATTTGGTGGTCCATAGAGACAGGCAAACTGCTACAAACTCCTACCATCATCTCTCATGTCATCACCTCCTCTTTTTTTAACTGCTACATGCTGCATTGTGGAATGTGCATCTCTAATCTAATAATATTCATGGCGTGATTCTCTGCACATAGCTGTTCAATTTCTTTATAGAGAGCAGCATGGGTCGGTATGCAGGATTTATATATATATATATATATATATAAACTGTATATATATAATACACACACGTATACAATATATATATATATATATATATATATATATATATAGAGAGAGAGAGAGAGAGAGAGAGAGGTGGTGGGTATGATAGTCGAGTAGTCTTTTGCGCCTCTTCTAAGCTTGCTAGAGATGTCATTGACTGTGTTAAGATTAATTAGATTATATTTAGGATTAAATACTAATTAGATTTAGAATTGAATTTTTTTTTCTCTAAGATTATATATTTCTTCTCCCACTTCTATACGGATATGAATTCGTTTTCCATCTATATATATATTCGTAGTTGTTTTGCTCTTTTACAACATCCAATAATAAAATTAATATTTGTTGATTTGTTTTATGGTATCGGAGTCTTGTTTCATGAGCCTGTCATCGTTTCTTCTTCAGTCTTCAGCTTTGCTCTCAAGTGGTGATGTTGTTTTAACAGGTTCAGTAATTAATCCTCTATAGTTCTCGTTATTTAAAGACTAAGACGTGACCAGATAATAGCAAATGAAGTTCTTTGTTTTTTTTGTAAAAAAAAAAAAAAACTTATGGGCGCACCTTAGCAAAAAGGTGCGGAGCACAATGGTTCTGTGTTCATCTTAGCACAAAAGTTTTTTTCTTCTTTCTTGCTTATTTATATTATTATTGGTTGATTTGTAAAAAAAAAAAATGCCTTCATCTTAGCAGTTTCAAGATTTTCTTTCGACTTTCACTGATTTTTCGTTGACCTCTTCTCATGATTGGGCTTAGTGGGTAGCCTCAGTCCGCACCACTCTACGTGGTCGTCGTCTTCTCGGTCATCTTGATGGTTCTATTCCGAAACCTTCTGATCCCGCCTCCGATGATAAAGCTGAGACTCGAAATACTATTCGTGTTGCTCAGGACACTTGGGATGACCACGATGAGAGGATCGTTGCTTTCATTATCTCTTCTGTTGATCAATCACTTCGTCCAGATCTTGAGGATATCTCGTCCGCTGCTTTATTTTGGGACCATTTGACTACTCAGTTTGTTTAGTCAAGTGGTGCTAGGGAGTATCAGTTGATCACCCAGGCATCGGTTGTCAGACAAGGGGATCGCACTATTCAGGAGTTCTCCACACTGATGAAGGGTTACTGGCGAGAGCTACTAAAATTGGAGGTACTGGTCCCGATTCTGTACACGCGCGCACTTGTCGAGAACGTCGACAGCTTTTTCAATTTCTCATGGTCCTACGTCCCGAATTTTAGTCCGCAAGCGGCCAGATCATTCAGAATAATACCATCCTAGATGTTGCTATCTTTGAGCTTACAGCTGAGGAGACTCGTTTGCGTTCTCTTTCTACTAAAATATTTACACCGACTTCTGGTTCTGAGACTGTTCTTGTTGTTGCTCCCACTTCTCTTCGTCCTTTATGTACCTATTACGAAAAGTTTGGTCATTCCACTGCCACTTGTTATGCTCGTCAGCAATCTGGTAAGATCTGTGCTCACTGCCAAAAGTCTGGACACTCAGTGAATGATTGTTTTTGCTACACCCATATTTAAAAACTCAATTCCTCGAGCGGATGAAGACAAAGGGTTCCTCCTTGTCTCGTTCTCCAGTACCTCGGGCTCACATTGTTGATAGTACTTAGACATCGTCAGATATTCAGCACGGTCTTACTCAGTTAGAGCTACAGCTCCAGCGCCAGCCTGCCTTCGCTGGCTCCTCTGCATGTGCATTTTCTGTTTCAACTGGCCGAAATAAACTTGGAAGCACTCAACATGGTCCACCACAAGCAACAGACCCACAATATAGCCAAGTGTCAGCTCAGATGCCCCCTCCTCCCTCTCTAGTCACGTATCCCACCCCATTTGGATACATGGCCTACCCAAGTGATTATGCATACCAACAAGGCATTTATAATCCTCAAATGACATCACATTACTACAATCATATGTACGGAACAACTTCATCATCTATTGTTGGCCCGTAAGCGTATCTTTATCCCTATATGGGATACATCATGCAAAATTCAAGGGCAGGATTTCAGTTGCCAACACAGGCCTATCGTCCAAGGTACGCGCAGTATCCTACAGTCCATACAGAAAGATCATACGCTCCATCACTGCGCTACAACTTCCACCTTCAGCCCCCACCACACGCAAGCCAACCCGTTAACAACACAGATTTCAGTTTTTGAAAGGCACTATGTGACTTTAGTTGATCAGTTGGCAGATTTTTTTTTACAAAAGTCATACCCCACACCGCGATTTTAGTTTTTATTTGGACAAACTCATGTTGTTTGACCCACCATGAGTTTGAAGGGGGTGTTAAGATTAATTAGATTAGATACTAATTAGATTTAGGATTGGATTTTTTTTCTCCTCTAAGGATACATATTTCTTCTCCTACTTCTATACGAATATGAATCCATTTTCTATCTATCTATATATATATATATATATTCATAATTTTATTGCTCTTTTACAATATTCAATAATAAAATTAATATTTGTTGATTTGTTTTAGACTGCATCAATATGTCAAAGGATATCAGAGATTCAGAGCTCCATTCAAAGGTTCTTGACGAACCCAATGCCACCTTATGGAGTAAGGCCCACTTCAGAACATCTTCAAATTTGCAACTGGTAAACTTGCTATGATTAATTCACTATGGAAAGCACAACTTAAGTCCAAAAGTGAAATGTAGGAGAAAAAAGAAAATTTGAAGAAAATGCTAGCAACTCGGCCTTCTAGTTCTCCTATCACAAAGGGCCACTACACTAGACGTACTATATAGTTCTCTAATTTGTATCGTGTCAGTAAATTAGTGTGTCATGGGGATAATTTTGTTAGTATCTATAGTGATCTAGTTGATCTATCTAGGTATCTTGCCACACGTACTTAAAAGAATTGATATAGTAGTGATATATTATTTTTTCTTATATAACAAAATTACCTTCTTCATATATATATATATATATATATATATATATATATATATAAAAGAAGTGGTAATTCTACTCTAAGGATGGAACAGGGTGGGTAGGAGCCGGAGATTATACCGTCCCATCGATCCCCGTCTCCAAATAGTGTTTGAATACTTATTCGTCCCAGTCTCCGTCCCTATTAAACTATGCACTCACTGTCCCCGTCCCGTTAACACTTTCAGGGCCGAATTTTCTCGTCCCATGTCATACCCCACTTTCAGAATACTGGATAAATACGAGGACGGACATGGCCAGCTACACCGTACAAGGTATAAAAATGTCGTACAGCGGTCACGGCTGTCTAGAAGACAATGGGTAAGACTCTAACATGCTATGACATCAGTCCTAAGACCGATGATTCCTAGTATCTCAATTCATCAAAAATAATAAAAGAGTACATCATATATGAAAAGTAAAGAGGTGTCTCTCCAATTACACATCACATATGATCATGAAGCTAGTTAATACAAAATGCTGTACTAGTAGAGTATAATTATACATGATCAAATATACAGCTATGGTCTAATATATACATCATGTTGACCAAAGTCAAAGAAGTAGTCTCAAAATAATGGGCTAACAATGTCCCTTGCTAAACACCACAAAATAAAATAGTCAAGACGAGGGGTGGAAGAAGAAAACCCACTCGCGAGCTTCGGCTGCAGTCCTACGAGTGCGAGCCATCTTGCTGGAAGTACGGGGGATCCTGGTTCTCCTCGGGTAAATCTGGCCAAACAAAATCAGTGGGGTCAGAACCCAAAGCAACAAGTACCACAAAGAAGCTCAAGGTGATAGACAAAATCCACCAAAATCATGCACAAAAAAGAGACATAAATAAATAAATGCAAGATAAGACTTGTACGGTACCAATGTACTTGTCTCAAAATATAATTGGAAGAACTAGTAACAGAAAATCTATAAGGAAGACATGGCGACGAATGGTAAGAGGGCATATGAGCCACTTTGGATTAGAACCGCAATCCTTAAACCAAATAAGGACCGAGGTTGCAGACCTTCACCCGAGCAGAATTTTGCACTCTAACAACACGTCGAAAGAATTAAATAAAATGGTGAGCTAGATGAATAGACAAACATTTATTGTACGACCAAATATGCCTACGACTTGCTATAATTAACTAACTAGGGTTACCATAACTTAGTTACTAACAAATACATGTTTAAGAATATTGCTACCACTGATACTACAGTTAACCCGGATAGCCAAGGGTACACTTTTCTAGAGAGTTAGTGCACATCACAACAAAGCTTAACTTGTAACTTGTCATAGATAAACATAAACTTGTCTTGACATCATAAACTTGTCTAATGGCATAAACTTGCATGTAAACTTGTCTTATAATATAAACTTGTATGCAAACTTGTCTTGTAAACATAAACTTGTATATAAACTTGTCTTGTAAGTGCCGCATCACGTGTAAACTTGGTAGGTCATAGATGTAGTGCCTCAAATCCCGATCCGACCGGGATGTGCACTATATAATTGGGCTTGTGGCTAATTTGTCTGAGTCGTAGTTTGGAGTTTACATCTTCGGCATCCTCTTGCCACGGATAAAATGTGATGATCCTTTCCAAACCAATGGATAGGCCTCTATTGAAACAAGTCCAATAGTTTTCGTGCTTTGTTGCTTGGTTTCTTGATGTCGCTTTGGGATTTTGATTTGGTGTTGCTTTCGATTTGCTTGGTTTTCACTGTTGGCTTTCTCGTTTGGAGCTTTGATTCTTGGGGAGTTCAGGAGGAAGGATAGGCAAAGGATTCTAACTCGGTGCTCGTGCTATTTCAGGTCCGCGTAACTGACGTTTGATCGTCGCTAGGCGGGACTCCTTCTTTCAGCATTTTTCCTTAACCAGTGAGTGGTTCGGACCCTTCTTTCCTACTTCTTCACGTCCACATCTCTAATATTTTAAACGTTCAATCGATGATGCCTGGCTGAACGCCTAGGAAATCCTTAGCCACATTGCTTGCCAGCCACTAAGAAAGGAATATGGGATTGTAGACTAACTTATTATATGCTTGCACACCATATGAACACGAGCTTCTTTATAAAGGAATTTGGTTGTTGGTTGCGTCCTGGTGCCTCAGATAGAGTTTGGACCCACGGGATACCAAAATCGGAACACGGCTTGAGAAAATATGAACTGTTGCATAAGTATATATATTGCTGCTTTACTTTTTCTGTTTTATTTCATGTATTGTATGATATATGAATTGTTCATGCATTTGCATGGTCTGGGACTACTTGTGCACTAGGTTTGACATTTTCTCGAAACGGTATTCTGGGGCACTGGAACCGTATCAACCCGGGGGGAATATTTGATCGTGCTAGTCGTGATGCATTGCGAGACCTTCAGCAGGACTTGCTACCCGGGCTGACATGGCACGCCGCAATGCTTGGATAAGTCCCTAAGGTGTCAATCATACCAATGACCGCATGGAATAGAACACATGCTAATTTATTGTCTTGTGCAGATGGTAAGTAAACTTGTGTTTCATTGCAGGGAAGACGTGCATCGGTTAAGTAAGCAACTGATGTACTTGATGGCTTAAATGTTATTTTCATTCCTATCAAAACGTGCAACTAATATGAATTGAATTCACTTGCTTCTCTATAGAAAGATTATCTTAATGCATGCTCGTCCCTAATAAGCTAGTGTCAATTTAGTCGAGTGGGTTCGTCCCACTCACCAGTACAGCTGAGTACTGACCCATGTTGTGGGCAATTATTTCAGGCACTCAGGCGGTGCAACGCTAGTGGATAGACGAGAAGGCGTTAGAAGCCCTTCTATTTTGAAGTATAGTTGGAGTCAGTTTATTTTGGAGGCGTGACTTTCAATCTACACAAGTGCATAATGTATGAACGAGTGGACTATCTGATGGAGCACACCCTGCCTTTTGAGTTTTCTTTTGTAATGCAAACCAATGTAGCAGATAGGCGCATCAAATGTAAACTCTATGTAAATTACTCTAAATTATCAATGAAAAGCATGTTTCTTCCTATACTTGTGTTCAAATATCTGTGAATGTGTTTTCTAATTTGTGTTCTAAAATAGGTTCCTATCACTGCACGTTCATTCCTTGTGCGAGCGCAACTCCAGGCTTGCACGACATCACGCCCTAGCAAGGACGATCGGTTCCGTAAAGGATCCAGCGAGGACGATTGACCCTTTCGGCATCGGGACATGACATATTGGTATCAGTGCACGGCTTCACTTCCTTAGGATTTCGAAAGATAATGTAGGAGTTTGATGCGCCTCTCAATTGAGTTGCATTCGGCGTCCGCTGCATGAGATGAATCGCCTATACAATGAGCCTATAAATAAAAATTTATTGTTTTTTGAGTGTTGACAAGCTACTCTCTTTTGTAGCAATGGCTAAGAAAAACACTACTGCCGCAAGCAGTGCTCAGCCCGTTCAGAGTGATCCGGCAAGTTCTAGAGAATCCAGAGGAGCGGGTTCTATCGATATGACTGAGCGTTTTATACATCTGATGGAGGTGCAGCAACATCAAGCCACCACTCAACAGGCGCAAATTCAGGCACAGTTCACTGCTCAACAAAAGCAGATGGATACCATGATGCAATTGATTGCATCATTAGTACCCAGCAACAAAGGAGCCACAGTGATGCCTGTCACGCCACTGGCTGTGGCGGTGGAAGACGAGTCAGAAGAAACCCAGAATCCCGCTAGGAATACCTGCAGAGCGACGGAGTTCACCAAAATGCATCCACCATCGTTCAACGGGCGAGCAGAACCGGACGTGGTGATGGGATAGATTGCAAAGTTGGAGGGACTCTTCAACTTGGTGGGCATTAAGGGGTCCAAGCGAGTTGCTTGTGCCTCGATGCAACTGGAACTACGGGCGCATGATTGGTGGGAAGCCACTAAGCGAGAGATTTATGATGCCAATCCCAACTGTAAGATCACCTGGGAGATGTTCAAATATGCCTTTATTGAATAATATATCCCATGGGCCGTGCGGCAACAGAAAGAAGACGACTTCGGCAATCTGGTGCAAGGAAGTATGTCTGTGGATGGTTATGATTCAGTGTTCGCTAGACTTGCCAAGTTTGCCGGACAGTTCTTGCCTAACCAGTAGGCGTGGTGCTACCATTTTCAGAAAGGTTTGAATGACGAGCTGCGTAGGGACATTATAAATCAGAAGTGTCAAATCTACAGGGAATGTTATGAAGCTGCCCTGAATAGCGAACGAATCTTTGGGCGCAATTCACAAAAGGTCAATGTGCAGACCCCCCGTACCAATTTCAACAAGAGGCCTCATAAAATGGGAGGGTCTGGAGCACCAAAGCGTCCGCACACATCCGAGCAAAGGGGTCCGCCCCAGGCACCGTACTGCCATAGATGCGGCAAATTGGGGCATCAGGTGAATGAATGCCGAGTTGTTGGATGCTTCAAATATGGTCGTTTGGACCATAAAGCTTTTGACTATCGAGACCCTAGGCCAATCGTCAGGCCGTAGACGAATCAGAACAACGGGAATCAGAATAAGGGGCCTCCAGCAAATGGCGCCAATGTTGTACCAGTGAACCCACAACGCCAGGGTGCTCAAGGCCGAGTCTATGCACTGACTCGGGATGAGGCATCCGTCTCCGATACTGTTGTGACAGGTACCTTACTTTTTCAAGAATTGCCCTTTAGAGTCTTATTCGATTCTGGTGCTACGCATAGTTTCATATCTGCTAATTTTATTGTTGAGAATAAATTATCTTCTACTCCATTAAATATGAACCTTTGCGTAAGTACCCCTTCGGGAGTCAACATGCCCGCCCATGTGATCTGTAGGGACGGTTATATTTGCATCGGAGGAAGGAATCTTTCCTTAGATATCATTGTGCTAGACATTAAAGATTATGATATTATTCTCAGAATGGACTGGTTGGGTGCTTGCCATGCAACAATCGAGTGCGCGGTGAAGCGAGTCATATTTCGTCTACCCGGCGAGGCAGACTTCTACTATTCATGCAGCACTGCACCAAAGACGGCAATGGTGATATTAGCAATTTCGGCTAGGCGTATGTTGTATTCGGGCCGTGAAGGGTACTTATCCTCTGTTCGAGACACCCGATAGGAAAGTGCAGATGCAGTCTAGGCTGAAGTTATAGCAGATTTTCTCGACGTGTTTTCGGACGAGCTGCCTGGAATGCCTCCTAATTGAGAGATCGAATTCTCCATTGACACCTTTTTGGATTTGCGACTGATATCAAAGGCACCTTATCAAATGGCCCTAGCAGAGCTGAAGGAACTGAAAGTACAGTTGCAAGACCTGTTGGACCGAGGATACATTCGCCGAAGTGTTTCTTCTTAGGGAGCTCCGGTGCTGTTCGTGAAGAAAAAGGACGGATCAATGCGGCTGCGCATTGACTACCGAGAACTGAATAAGGCTATCGTACAGAACCAGTACCCATTGCCAAGGATAGATGACATGTTTGATCAACTGCAAGGTGCAACAGTTTTTTCTAAAATTAATCTCAGATCAGGCTATCACCAGCTGAAAATCAAATTCGACAATGTCCCAAAATCAGCATTCAGAACCCGTTATGGACACTATAAATTTCTTGTAATGTCGTTCAGCTTGACGTACGCCCCTGCAGCTTTTATGGATCTGATGAACTGCATATTTCGGCCGTTTGTGGACAAGTTTGTAGTCGTGTTTATTGACGACATACTAATATATTTCAAGAATGAGGCAGAGCACAAGGAACACCTGAAGATCGTGTTGCAAATATTACGAGAGCATTGGTTGTTCGCAAAGCTCAGCAAGTGTAAGTTCTGGTTGAACAGAGTGGCATTCCTTGGGTATGTCGTCTCGGCAGAAGGCGTCGCCGTAGACCCAAATAAGATAGAGGCAGTGGTGGACTGGAAGCAACCTACGTCAGCCAGTGAAGTTTGAAGCTTTCTGGGCCTAGCAGGATACTACCGTAGGTTCATGAAAGATTTCTTTAAATTGGCCTCGCCTTTGACTCGTCTTACTCAGAAAGGGATTGTATACGAGTGGGGAGATGACTGCAAACTAGCTTTCGGGAACTTAAGCAACGGCTCATTTCAGCTCCAATTCTTGCACTTCCGGATGGGGTAGAAGAGTTTCAAATATACAGCGATGCTTCGGGACTCGGCTTGGGGTGTGTTCTCATGCAAAGGGATAAGGTAATATCGTACGCCTCCCGACAACTGAAGCCGCACGAGAAAAATTACCCGACACATGACTTGGAATTGGCGGCAATTGTGTTTGCACTGAAGTTGTAGCGGCATTATCTTTATGGTGTTGCTTGCAAAATCTATACAGACCACAAGAGCCTAAAGTATCTATTCACCCAACGGGAACTGAACCTCCGACAACGGCACTGGCTAGAACTGATAAAGGACTATGACCTGACGATCGCATATATGTTGGGCAAAGGAAACGTTGTTGCTGATGCTCTGAGTCGAAAGTACGTGGGCTCGTTATCCATAAACAACCTTCTACTTCAGGAGCTAGAGGCGATGGGCATCGAGTTTCGAGTTCGGCATCAAGGAGTGCAGCTGGCACCACTCCATCTTGAACCGAGTTTACGTGATAGAATCAAATCTTCTCAGACAAATGATCAGTTCCTAACGAAGGTACGTGGGTTAATCTTGGCAAGAAAGACGTCCGACTTTGTGGCAGGCAAGGATGGGGCCTTACAAATGAAAGGAAGAGTATGTATTCCTAGTGACCCAGTACTCCGAAGGAAAATTATGACAGAGGCACACTATGCGAAGTATTCCTTGCATCCGGGGAGCACCAAGATGTATATGGACTTACACAGGACCTTCTGGTGGCACGGTATAAAATGGAATATGGCGACCTTTGTGTCATAGTACATGGCCTGTCAACAGGTAAAAGCTGAACATCAGAGGCCCGGCGAGGAGCTACAGAATCTCGCTATTCCCGAGTGGAAATGGGACAACATCGCTATGGATTTCATTGTGGGATTTCCAAAGACGCCACGGGGACATAATGCAATTTAGGTCATAGTTGATCATTTGACCAAATCTGCCCACTTCCTCCCTATAAAAGTTACTTTGAGCGTCGATCGGTTAGCACAGATTTACATTGAAGAGATTGTTCGATTACACGGAGTACCTGCCTCAATCGTCTCTGACCGTGACAGACGTTTCTTATCACATTTTTGGACTAGCCTACAGTCTGCTATGGAAACCAAGATAAAGTTCAGTACCGCATACCACCCCCAGACTAACGGACAGACATAAAGAACAAATAAGATACTTGAAGATATATTGTGGCTGTGTGCAATCGATTTGAAGACTAGTTGGGACACGCACCTTCCGTTGGCAGAGTTCGCGTACAACAACAGTTACCAATCGAGCATCCATATGGCACCGTATGAAGCACTTTATGGGCGCAAGTGTCGATCTCTGTCACGCCCCAGTCCCAAAATGCCGAGGGACTGGATGCGCGACAATGGCCAGCAGCACGCACCGATGGACAACCCAATTTAATGGATCCATCAGGGCATGCTTAAGCTGTAGTCTAGCAGTAAAATGTTACAAGTCTCAGGTATTACTAATCTCATCCACAGAATAACACAGAGTAATGCCAAAAATAATGCAATGGAAATAAATGAGCAATATCAAATAAGCTTATCTCGAGAAACAATCCGAGAATTAGTCTGTTACATTTAATGAGAATAGACAGAAAATAAAATACTGAAAATGGAAATACTGTTTAGATGAAGCCGGTGCTCAGGAGAAATCTTCTGCCACTATGTCGTCCTCTGTTCCTGGTTCTGCTCCAAGGAGTGCTCCTGTACCGTACACCTCGGGGTAGTTCTCTTCAGCTATACCTGGGGACATAGTCCATTCCAGGTCCTCAGGGGACATAACAAGGTACAGAAAATACAAGCCAAAATATATGGAGTACAGCGATAAATGAAACAACAGGGTAAACTATATAATCAGCTAAGTGATATGCAATATGAGAGCAGCACTAGAACTCAGGCTGAAGCCACTACAAGCTCTGTGTCGGGGAGCCGGTAGCGGCAATAACTATGAACTACACTATGTTATATACTATGTTTTATATATATAATATCAGCCTGTAGTCTGTGTGTCTCTCCCCACCCAATGTAATCCCACGTCTCATGTCCACGATGCCCCATGTCCATGTCACGCACGATTATAACTAATGCAGCAAGTCTGATAGCTATGAATCAAATGTCTAAGAATGTAAAGTCTATGTCATAAAACATGCATCCTATACAGAATTACCTTGAATGTCTCAGGAAGACTCTGTCTCATGAAATAGTGTCAAGTGTCCTGGGTTCAGAAGTACTTGATAAGATAAGTACGAGCATTATCGGGTCTCGATATCCATGTCTATGTGACGTTACACAACTCCGCGTACGGAGTTGGCACCCGACTATGATCAGACACTAAGCACGTCACCCGTTTCCTAGGTTAAGCAGTTAAAACAAGTTTACATTTAATTCCACAAGAAATCAAGTAAAATACTATATCAAGAATTACTGAAATTTGGCAAGCTTGACTTGCCCACTAATGCATAATTAAGTCCAAAAAAATAATTAGCAAGCTGCAGGGTTTGGCAAGGTACACTTGCCTGTGGTTCCGGCTCTGATTGCAGCTCTGACTTCAAGTGGAGTTGCAGGCGATAATCCGGTTGCTGAAATAAACATCACCATCAGATCCAAAAAATATCAATCAGCTAGAAACGCCTGTCCTTGAGTCCAATTTGAAGACAAGGGCAAAAACGGCAATTTTGGGTCAGAACAGGGTCCACAGGTGGGCCCGCTTTGTACCGAAAAATGTGTCAGGGTCAAAGGTCTCCAAATTTACCAAACTTAGTGTCAACAGATCAGGAACGATGATACGAACCCAACGGAACTTCCAGAATTGGATTCCGATGAGCCGATCACAAAATTGCCCGTCGAGCGGGGCCTGTGGGGCCCACGACACACGATTTCGTCAACGTTCTCAGAATCGAACCAAACTTGACCCACAGGACCAGCGTATTGCTACGAGTCCGATGGCGCAAGTTTCGTCTCGATCCGATGTGTGTACACAAAGTTAGGGTAAATTGCAGAAAAGTCGGATACGGGACGATGTCCGCGGGTACGCGTTGATTTCGGTGTGCACGCACACCCGAATCGACTTCTGCGAAATCCCACACGTCCGTATCGACGATGCGCACGTATCTATGAAGATCGGGCGCGACCAAGTCGTCCCGTTTGGCGGGGCGTACCCAGTTCTTGGGTGAATCAGGGTCTGGTTTTTTCCTGTTTTTGGATCGCGGTGTGCGATCACCACAGGACGCGATGCCCCGAACGGTTTATCCGGACACCGAGTGGGTCACGCAGGGTTCGCGATGCAAAAGACAGAATCGAAAACGGGATTACGAGCAAAAAGATACACGTACCTGAACAGGGTCCGGAGAACCCGAAATCGATCGTGTCCGACACGTGTCCGACACGTGTCGAGCCGCCTAGGGTTAGGGTTAGGGTCTGGTGGAGCCGCGGCGGCCGGAGGCTGGCCGGAGGAGGCTGGGGGCGGTGCTGGCTAGGGCGGCGGCGCACCGGAGCGGCGGGGGTCGGTGGCGCAGGGCTTGTTGCGGGGAAGAGGGAGGAGAAGGAAGGGCCGGCTCGGGGCGAGGTCACGGCGGCGCTGGCGGGGCGAGGTCACGGCGGCGCTGGTGGTCGGAGTCGGGGCGGCTCTCAGCGGATGGGGTGGCCGGAGGAAGGAGATGTGAGGGTTTTATAGGGTTCAGGGGAGCCGGGGGTGGCCGGGCTAGGCGGCGGGTGAGGCGGAGTAGGAGAGGTCGTGGCGAGGGCTGCGGGGCGAGGGGGAGGCGTGGCCGCGGGCGGGGCGGCGGAGGAAGCGGGCGGCCGGGCGGAAATCGCGGGGGAGAGGGGCTGGGTCACGGGCGGGTCGCGGGTGCGGGTGCGGGTCGGGTTCGGGTGGACCCGACCCGACCCGTTAAGGCGGGTGGGCTGGGCCGGAGGTTGGGCCAGGGTTTGGGCTGGGCCGGGCTGTTAGGATTTTTTTTTTAAAATGGTTTAAAAATATATAATAAATAAATAAATAAATAGATAATTAAATAATTATTTTCAGGTGTTTAAAAATAGGTCCGGGGCCCAATAAATTCCAGAAAAATTACCCTAAGTCCAGTTTTTTATTTTACACTCAAAAATATTATTTTCATAATATTTTAACATTGTTTATTATCATTTAAAAATTATCTAATAATTAAAACCCTGTTTTTAAATTACAAAAAATTCCCAGAAAATTTCAGAAAATTGTGAAAAATCCAAAATTTAAAATTCTTGAAAAATCAGGGGGTTTACAATCTACCCCCCTTAAGAGGATTACGTCCTCGCAATCAAAGAATAACCGGTCAACAGAGATGACGCGGTCGCAAGCACTGTTCGAAAATACATCACAAGATACTTAGGGAAATACCGTTTCCCTAAGAATGAAAGTTATGCACTTTCCAGAGCTAAAGCAAAAGAAATACAAATTTTAGAAAATAAGGTTATTATTAACAAGTTGCAAATTACTAGGTTGGGGCTGAGGTCACGAACCAATGGACACGAGCTAAAACAAGACTAGAAACGGATAACTACGAATCACTTACTCGCATCAGCGTCCTGCACAGTCATCGCATAAGCTTGCCCTCGTCCTTGTGGTGGATTCCTCTGCTGCTGTTGGGCTTGCTGGAAAAGTGCTGCTTGAGGTGCCAGAGGTGGCCTCGGTGCTGGTAAAGCTGGTTGGTTTGCCCTTCGTGCTCCATCTCGATGCTGAGGACAGTCCTTGGCTATGTGTTGATTGTTCCGCAAATCAAGCATAATCCCAACTTGCGTCTGCAGTCTTTCTCGACATGGCCTATCTTGCCGCAGTAGTGACAGGTAGGAAGGGTCTGCGAAGCTGTCCTGGGTGGCTGGTTCGTGTCAGATCTCTTTGCAGATTCTTTCGGTGATGCTCTGTCTGGTGCTGAGGTGATTGGCCGCTTGTGGCGAGACTCCCTCCTGGTGACGCGTTCCATGCGTCGGGCTGCAGCGAGAACGTCCGAGTAGGAGGTAGGTGCGACGGATCCGACGAGTCTCTGTAGCTCGAAGTTCAGTCCGTCGAAGAACTTCTCGGCCTTCTCTTCCTCTGTCGGGATCAGGGTTGGGGCGAAGCGGCTCAGACGAATGAATTTCGCGTTGTACTCTTCCACCGTCATAGAGTCCTGGGTGAGGCGATTGAATTTGTCCCGCAGTTCTGATCGAGCGATAGCAGGAATGTACATCTCTTGGAAGAGCCTGGAGAACTCCTCCCAAGTGACTCGGTCTGGTCCGAGTCGCGTCTCCTCAGACAACCACCAGTGATGAGCATTGTCCGTCAATTGCATTCTGACGGCAGTCATCCAACGTTCCCGGGGAAGCTCAGCTGCTTCAAGTTGATGCCGTATGTTGGTGAGCCACTCATGAACTTCTGTGGGCTCCTCTTTTCCAGAAAAAGTGTGGGGCTTCAGTTGGCGGAAGTCAGTGATAGAGCCTGTAGATGGCCGTCGAGCTGGTAGGTTGGCCTGCTCCAGTACAGTTACGATGCTGTCCATCCAGAAGTTAGCTTCGCGACGCTGAGCCTCGTGTTGGACTTGTTGCTGAGCTTGCATCATCGCGTAGATCATTTGGAATATCTGCTGCCCGTCAATTGGCTGTCCTTGTGGGAGTACGGGCGTTGGTGGAACGAACTACGGCGGAGGTGGAATGTCATCGCGTCGGAATCGGGAGGTAGGTTGACCTGCCTGCTGGCTTTGTTGAGTTGAGGGAACTCCTCCGACTGGTGTCACTTCGTCGTCATAGGTGACACCTGTAGCTTGTTGTGTTCCGACGGAAGTCTCGGTGCATTCTTGTGGGTCCATTTTCCTGTATCCAAAATAACCAATAAGAGGCGCACAGGAATCAAGGCAAGATGCAAGTCAAAATTAGTTCGAATACGATACAGATATCAAAAACGATTCAAGCAAGTGGATGAGATCCTAAAAACTTATCCTATTCTTATTGCAGGCCTGTTCGGTCCCTAAGTTGAAACCGAACAATTTAGTCGTAGACCTGCATGGGCCACCACAAAAACCATGTCACGCCCCAGTCCCAAAATGCCGAGGGACTGGATGCGCGGCAATGGCCAGCAGCACGCACGGATGGACAACCCAATTTAATGGATCCATCAGGGCATGCTTAAGCTGTAGTCTAGCAGTAAAATGTTACAAGTCTCAGGTATTACTAATCTCATCCACAGAATAACACAGAGTAATGCCAGAAATAATGCAATGGAAATAAATGAGCAATATCAAATAAGCTTATCTCGGAAAATAATCCGAGAATTAGTCTGTTACATTTAATGAGAATAGACAGAAAATAAAATACTGAAAATGGAAATACTGTGTAGATGAAGCCGGTGCTCAGGAGAAATCTTCTGCCACTATCTCGTCCTCTGTTCCTGGTTCTGCTCCAAGGAGTGCTCCTGTACCGTACACCTCGGGGTAGTTCTCTTCAGCTATACCTGGGGACATAGTCCATTCCAGGTCCTCAGGGGACATAACAAGGTACAGAAAATATAAGCCAAAATATATGGAGTGCAGCGATAAATGAAACAACAGGGTAAACTATATAACCAGCTAAGTGATATGCAATATGAGAGCAGCACTAGAACTCAGGCTGAAGCCACTACAAGCTCTGTGTCGGGGAGCCGGTAGCGGCAATAACTATGAACTACACTATGTTATATACTATGTTTTATATATATAATATCAGCCTGTAGTCTGTGTGTCTCTCCCCACCCAATGTAATCCCACGTCTCATGTCCACGATGCCCCATGTCCATATCACGCACGATTATAACTAATGCAGCAAGTCTGATAGCTATGAATCAAATGTCTAAGAATGTAAAGTCTATGTCATAAAACATGCATCCTATACAGAATTACCTTGAATGTCTCAGGAAGACTCTGTCTCATAAAATAGTGTCAAGTGTCCTGGGTTCAGAAGTACTTGATAAGACAAGTACGAGCATTATCGGGTCTCGATATCCATATCTATGTGATGTTACACAACTCCGCGTACGGAGTTGGCACCCGACTATGATCGGACACTAAGCACGTCACCCGTTTCCTAGGTTAAGCAGTTAAAACAAGTTTACATTTAATTCCACAAGAAATCAAGTAAAATACTATGTCAAGAATTACTGAGATTTGGCAAGCTTTACTTGCCCACTAATGCATAATTAAGTCCAGAAAAATAATTAGCAAGCTGCAGGGTTTGGCAAGGTACACTTGCCTGTGGTTCCGGCTCTGATTGCAGCTCTGACTTCAGTTGGAGTTGCAGGCGGTAATCCAGTTGCTAAAATAAATATCACCATCAGATCCAGAAAATATCAATCAGCTAGAAACGCCTGTCCTTGAGTCCAATTTGGAGACAAGGGCAAAAACGACAATTTTGGGTCAGAACGGGGTCCACGGGTGGGCCCGCTTTGCACCGAAAAACGTGTCAGGGTCAAAGATCTCCAAATTCACCAAACTTAGTGTCAACAGGTCAGGAACGATGATACGAACCCAATGGAACTTCCAGAATTGGATTCCGATGAGCCGATCACAAAATCGCCCGTCGAGCGGGGCCTGTGGGGCCCACGACACGCGATTTCGTCAACGTTCTCAGAATCGAACCAAACTTGACCCACAGGACCAGCGTATTGCTACGAGTCCGATGGTGCAATTTTGTCTCGATCCGATGTGTGTACACAAAGTTAGGGTGAATTACAGAAAAGTCGGATACGGGGCGATGTTCGCGGATACGCGTTGATTCCGGTGTGCATGCACACCCGAATCGACTTCTGCGAAATCACACACGTCCGTATCGACGATGCGTACGTATCTATGAAGACCGTGCACGACCAAGTCGTCCCGTTTGGCGGGGCGTACCCAGTTCCGGGGTGAATCGGGGTCTGGTTTTTTTCTGTTTTTGGATCGCGGTGTGCGATCACCACAGGACGCGATGCCCCGAACTGTTTGTCCGGGCACCGAGAGGGTCACGCAGGGTTCGCGATGCAAAAGACGGAAACGAAAACGGGATTACGAGCAGAAAGATACACGTACCTGAACAGGGTCCGGAGAACCCGAAATCGATCGTGTCCGACACGTGTCCGACACGTGTCGAGCCGCCTAGGGTTAGGGTTAGGGTCTGGTGGAGTCGCGGCGGCCGGAGGAGGCTGGGGGCGGTGCTGGCTAGGGCGGCGGCGCATCGGAGCGGCGGGGGTCGGCGGCGCAGGGCTTGCTGCGGGGAAGAGGGAGGAGGAGGAAGGGCCGGCTCGGGGCGAGGTCACGGCGGCGCTGGCGGGGCGAGGTCACGACGGCACTGGTGGTCGGAGTCGGGGCGGCTCTCAGCGGATGGGGTGGCCGGAGGAAGAAGATGGGAGGGTTTTATAGGGTTCAGGGGAGCCGGGGGTGGCCGGGCTAGGCGGCGGGTGAGGCGGAGGAGGAGAGGTCGTGGCGAGGGGTGCGGGGCGAGGGGTAGGCGTGGCCGCGGGCGGGGCGGCGGAGGAAGCGGGCGGCCGGGCGAAAATCTCGGGGGAGAGGGGTTGGGTCACGGGCGGGTCGCGGGTGCGGGTCGGGTTCGGGTGGACCCGACCCGACCCGTTAAGGCGGGTGGGCTGGGCCGGAGGTTGGGCCAGGGTTTGGGCTGGGCCGGGCTGTTAGGATTTTTTTTAAAAAATGGTTTAAAAATATATAATAAATAAATAAATAAATAGATAATTAAATAATTATTTTTAGGTGTTTAAAAATAGGTCCGGGGCCCAATAAATTTCAAAAAAATTACCCTAAGTCCAGTTTTTCATTTTACACTCAAAAATATTATTTTCATAATATTTTAACATTGTTTATTATCATTTAAAAATCATATAATAATTAAAACCCTGTTTTTAAATTACAGAAAAATCCCAGAAAATTCCAGAAAATTGTGAAAAATCCAAATTTTAAAATTCTTGAAAAATCAGGGGGTTTACAATCTCCAATCTGTTGGGACGAAGTCGGCGAGCGGCAGGTACTTGGGCCAGAGCTGGTGGAGCAGGCAGTTGTGAAAGTTCGCTTGATTCAAGAAAGACTCCGCACTGCACAGAGCCGACAGAAGAGCTATGCCGATGCTCATCGAAGACCTTTGGAGTTTATGGTCGGAGACCATGTCTTCTTGAAAGTGACACCGATGCGTGGGGTGATGCGTTTCGGCGTTAAGGGCAAACTGAGTCCCAGGTTTGTTGGCCCCTTTAAAATACTGGAGCGAGTGGCAGTTGTGGCATACCGAATTGCACTACCTCCCGCCTTGGCTGAAGTGCACAATGTCTTCCATGTCTCTCAACTTCGAAAGTATGTGCATGATCCGAGTCATATGATTAGTTTTAAACAATAGAAACTGTGCACAGAATTATCGTACTCACAAGAGCCCGTGCAGATTTTGGATCGTAAGGAGAAAGTGCTTCGGAACCGTACGATATCCTTGGTTTGTGTGCTGTGGCGGAACCATTCAGTTGGAGAATCAACTTGGGAGATGGAGTCAGAGATGAAGGAGAAGTATCCTTCATTGTTCATTCAGTCGGAGGTAAGGCCTTGTTCTTAAGTTTCAAAATGAAACTTTTTTTAATGGTATATTATGTAGTGCCTCAAATTCTGATCCGACCGGGATGCGCACTATATAATTGGGCTTGTGGCTAGTCTGTCTGAATCATAGTTTGAAGTTTAGATCTTCTACATCCTCTTGACACGGACAAAATGCGATGATCCTTTCCAAACCAATGGATAGGCCTCTATTGAAATAAGTCCAGTAGTTTTCGTGCTTTGTTGCTTTGTTTTCTTGATGTCGCTTTGGAATTTTGATTTGGTGTTGCTTTCAATTTGCTTGGTTTTCGCTGTTGGCTTTCTTGTTTGGAGCTTTGATTCTTGGAGAGTTTGGAAGGAAGGATAGGCAAAGGATTCTAACTCGGTGCTCGTGCTGTTTCAGGTCCGCGTAATTGACGTTTGATCGTCGCTAGGCGGAACTCATTCTTTCAGTATTTTTCCTTAACCAGTGAGTGGTTCGGACCCTTCTTTCCTACTTCTTCACGTCCACATCTCTAATGTTTTAAATGTTCAATCGATGATGCTTGGCTGAATGCCTAGGAAATCTTTAGCCACAATGCTTGCCAGCCACTAAGAAAGGAATATGAGATTGTAGACTAACTTATTATATGCTTGCACACCTTATGAACACGAGCTTCTTTATAAAGAAATTTGGTTGTTGGTTGCGACCTGGTGCCTCGGATAGAGTTTGGACCCACGGGATACCAAAATCAGAACACAGCTTAAGAAAATATGAACTGTTGCATAAGTATATATATTGCTGCTTTACTTCTTCTGTTTTATTTCATGCATTATATGATATATGAATTGTTCATGCATTTGTATGGTCTGGGACAACTTGTGCATAAGGTTTGGCATTTCCTCAAAACAGTATTCCAGGGCACTGGAACCGTATCGACCCAGGGGGAATATTTGATCGTGCTAGTCGTGATGCATTACGGGACCTTCAGTAGGGCTTGCTACCCAGGCTGACAGGGCACGCTGCAATGCTTGGATAAGTCCCTAAGGTGTTGATCACACCAATGACCGCATAGAATAGAATACATGCTAATTTATTGTTTTGTGCAGATGGTAAGTAAACTTGTGTTTCGTTGCAGGGAAGGCGTGCATCGGTTGAGTAAGCAACCGATGTACTTGATAGCTTAAATGTTATTTTCATTCCTATCAAAACATGCAACTGATATGAATTGAATTCACTTACTTCTCTATAGAAAGATCATCTTAATGCATGCTCTACCCTAATAAGCTAGTGTCGATTTAGTCGAGTGGGTTCGTCCCGCTCACCAGTATAACTGAGTACTAACCCACGTTGTGGGCAACTATTTCAGGCACTCAGGCGGTGCAACGCTAGTGGATAGACGAGAAGGCGTTAAAAGCCCTTCTATTTTGAAGTATAGTTGGAGTCAGTTCATTTTGGAGGCGTGGACTTTCAATCTATACAAGGGCGTAATGTATGAACGACGTGGACTATCCGATAGAGCGCGCCCTACCTTTTGAGTTTCCTTTTGTAATGCAAACCAATGTAGCCGAGAGGCGCATCAAATGTAAACTCTATATAAATTACTCTGAATTATCAATGAAAAACAATGTTTTAAAAATGTTAGCAACGTTTAGCGACGTTAATATACGTCGCTAATTGTATCAGGACGTCGCTATTATTGTCGCTAAACATCGCTAAATTGTTGACATGGAAATATTTACCAGGTCAGTAGAACGTCGCTAAATGTGTCGCTAAACATCGCTAAATGTGTTGCTAGATAGAAAAATGTTAGCAACGTTTAGCGACACACAACACATCACAAATTTATCTACGTTGCGTCGCTAACATCGCTAATATGAAAAATATTAGCGACGCGAATACGTTGCTAGTAAACATCGCTATAGCGACTTTTTGTGACATTTTCCCTGTCAGTGACTAGGCTACACGCGACTTCAATGAAACGTTGCTAATTACATCGCTAAATATTTTTAGCGATATTTTTATGCCATTTAGCGACGTTTTCAGACGTCGCTAATTTGACTTATTCTGGTAGTGGGATAGCTCGAACCCTGAGTGGTGTATGGATCGTCTTAGAAATGTTCGAGCAAATTGAGGATTTTAGGATAGCAATGAGTATATCAGAAAACGACGTGATTGTGCGAAGCCGTAGTATAAGTAATGCCTAGCAAGTAAGCAAATTTGAAGGAATCATGCGAGATTTTATTCGAACGAGTTAGAATAATTTGAAGAGTGATAAGCTTATATCGGTTAAAAATTCAGAGTGTTAAAATTAATATCTGGGTCGAGAAAACTAGTAGATCGTACGAGCAATTTCAATATTGAATCAAACGAATTGAAACTTGAGTTGAGATGGAATAATCGAGGATGTGATCGAAGTTAGCGCGATTAGAACGATAGCGTGAACAAAAGATAACGCGCGTGGAAAATCAAGATAGAGTAGGATATCGCTCGATAAAATTTAGCTTGAGTACGGATGTTATAGTTTCGAATTTGGAAGACTTGATATGATATCGATAGTTGGAAGATAGCACGGATTGATACAAGTTAGAGAATTTTATGGTTCAATAATTGAGGTAAGCGATAACTGATTTAACCTTGGATTTGGACGAACGATCTTGAATCTAGTTCAAAAGATAACACTCGACATCAGGCCCAGATGAGAACGATTATTCCGCGGGAGCGTTGGCGTGGTGATTTCGCGTCCAGCGGGGATGATCGAACTCGCCGGAGATCAAGGCCTAATATGTTGGATGTTTATGCAGACGAACTCGATGAAATGGAACGTATTGATGGTGAATAGACTTGGCTAGAGTATTGTCTAGAGTATTTGAACTTAGTTGTTTGAGGAATGCTAGATGTAGACTACTGATTGATCGAACGGTAACATTGAAGTTGAACGATTTGGCTAGACGAATTATGATCATGGCATGAACGATTATTAGATAAACTAGACTTGGTGGATCAATGTATAACTTGGATGGAACGAAGTGTAACGATAAGGTGTCTTGATCGTTTTGATGATAAACGTTACGTTTGACGTTCTTGTTTTGTGCGAGCGCAACTTCTTGCTCGTACATGTGTCACGTCCAAATTAGGACGATTATTCCGCGGGAGCGTTGGCGTGGTAATTTCATGTCCAGCGGGGATGATTGAACTTGTGGGAGACCGGAGCGTGACAATTGGATGATCATCTTGACTTGTGGTTCGACACGATAAGGCGAGTTTGAGAATATAAGTGAATCAAAAGTGCTTCGAGGATAAGTTAGTTTAGAACGTGAAGTAATACACGCTTGATAGTTTCGTGAACGAATATGTGAACGGTGTTGGATGACTTTAGTTGATGAGTTATATCAAAGACTTAGAAATTTAATCGTGACTTGGTGGTCTAGACTTAGAAATAATAGATACGTGGATTCTATCAAACTTGTTTGAGGAGACAGACTATGCGAATCGCTAGGTTTGACGTGCGATATTGATATATCGAGGATTTGACTGAACGGACTCGGACCCTGTGCAAAGAATGTGTTAATGTGAGGTTTTTAAAAAATCAGGGATCTTTAAATGCAAAAACACAAATATAATGAGGAATTTTTTGCACTTTACCCGGACTAGCTAGGTCATCTTCAATGGAGACTTCTACCTCTTATAAATAATTTTTTTAGACAATTTTTTTTTTCCCAACAGTGATTTCTCTCTATTTTCATAAGTGATATTGATGTTAGATGAATAATTTCTATGAGTGTTTATATATGTAAGAAACTCTCATAAAAATCCTCTCTTTCTTATAGAAATTAATATTCAGTCATATTTTCAAACTAAATTATTAAATTAATTATTTTATTTTTCTACCATGTGAGATAGATATTGTGAACCATTGTAGAGTGCATTTTTTTGGGTTCAATTTTTATGTAGAAATTTTGCCAACTAGATTAGAGATTTTTTTTAAAAGACAATGCCAAGTAAGAAATAAACTAAATTTTAGAATTTTTCATGGTAGATTAGCCTTAGTGTAGGGTATATGGCCTGTAGTTCCAGTGAATACTTGCAGGAGGCATGATGGCAACAACACTGACAGTAATATTTTTTTTATGGTAGCGTTCCAGCATTGTGGTGGGCTTTTGGTTACATTGCTGGAATCGATTTAATTTGGTATTCGGCTTCACTTGTTAGTTCCTCTCAGTTAGGGTAGATTTAGGATCAGGGTTAAGTACAGGAAATAAATGATAGTGTATGATTTTTATTTTAATTGAAGGATTAAAATGTACGTAATGATCATGTGATGTGCATATGACCGCTAAGCTGGACGACAATATAACTAGTATATTATTTATTCTATTTATAAAAAAATGGTGAGAGTTGGAGACAAGTGGACTCAAGAGACGGACATATAAAAAAAAAAAAGTTTAAGATAGCAATTTGCAAATCCATTTTTTTTTAAAAATATTTAGTTACAATTTCGCCTAAAAATCCACTTCTTATAATTTTCAGCTCGATACACTAAAAATTAACCCAAAAAGAAGGTGACTTCAACTCTCTGTTGTTTCTACACGGGCTAAATATATGGGCTCTAAGCCCATTGTGTTTGTAAAGGATAGCTATTTGAAGCCCAACAAATGACGTCACCACAGCTGTATTCGACCCACACTCAAATATCTCCGCAAATTGTAAACAACGATGTGATATCAAATATCATGTCCCAATCAAGAAAAAACAAAAAAACATTTATGTAAACTTGATGTTCTGTTTGTTTCCTAATTCCATTTAGCTCTAGTGTTGTGGCTATTCATTCATCTTAACAATCATGATATGATACCAAAATAATGCTGACTAATAATCCCAAAATAAAAGAGTTTATGTAGTTTAAGTCTAGTTTTGAGGTTATCAGATCCGATTTCGTTTTCTTGCATTTTGGAAAATCATGTACTTTAATCCCTGTTTTGTTAATTAAGATTAATGGAAAGCATGAGAATTTTATTCCCACGATTTGGTATATTAATCTAGTAAGAAAAGTTTAGACTTCATCTTAATTTTTTTTTTTCTAGTTCTTCTTCATTGTTATTGTTAGATAAAAATATTCTAGTATATATATATAAAATTTTGGACTCATTGAGACCTCATGCAAACTCAAAGTGGTGTCTTTAAACTTAATATCCACATAATTTTTTTTTTCCATCCAAGATGATGCAATAATATTATCAACACAAAATTTAATAAATAGAACAATAAACAAAATATAATATCAAAAATAATATGTCATAATGAAATACTAACAAAATTGAAGATGTTCCAAACCAAAAAATAAAACTGATGTTCCACTCAAATAAATTACAAAAGCTTATTGAATTATATATGCAATAGCATATATGGTAATCGGTATATATATATATATATATATATATATATATATATATATATATATATATATATATATATATAGACGTCTAGTCTAACGGTTAAGATCGATGCATCTGGACAGGAAGGTCGTAGGTTCGAGACCACTCCGGTGCTATTTAATTCTCCTTTGGAAAAATTAATGGTGGAGTGGTGGTTTGGGTGCAGTGCAAGCACGTGGAACGGTGCGGTGAGGCTACGGCTGCGTGAGGCATTCGGGCCGGATGGAGCCTTCGGGTTGGGTGGGGCCTTCGGGCTAGAAATTGTATATATATAGGTCTTCGGACTGGATTGGTGGGCCTTCGGACCAGGAATTGTATATATATAGACCTTTTGGCTGGATTGTTTATAAGCCTTCGGACTAAATTGTAGCATCTCGAATGTGACTGAATAAAATATACCTTCTTCGAATATATATATATATATATATATATATATATATATATATATATATATATATATATATATCAGTGCTCTTATATCCTAGATATCTAGATTCAAGAATAAAATTACAACTTCTTCTATTGTTCAATTACCTCCGAGAGAGAGAGAGAGAGGGGGTAGAGGAGATTGAGAGCGTCAGACTGTTAGAGTAACAGAAGCGTCAGACTGTCAGAGTAACAAAAGGAGAGATGAGAGAGACGAAAGGGTAGAGAAGACTGAGAGCGTCAGACTGTTAGAGTAACGGAAGGGGAGATAATTTTGACAGCGACTATACCAATTTTTTTAGTCTGACTCACTTGTCTCTTGGTGTTCTTGTATATGATGTTTAGATATCCTATAACAAAATTTTAGTTCTCTCTATATACTAATTGATTAGATTGAGTCAGATAGACTTTTGTCCATAGGATATATACATTAAATAATATAAAAAAATTTAGTTCTCTCCAAAATTTTGTCCATGGGACAGCTGTCCCATGAACCTCATAATCAGGTCCGAAAATATATATATATATATATATATATGTCGCTTTTTCATGAGATCGAATCGTCCAGCCAGAATAACGTTATGTCTTCACATGCTAAACACTAGAACAAGAAAACTTTAGTGTCTAGCATGTGGAAACATAACGTCATTCTGACTGGATGATTCGATCTCATGAAAAATGTGTGTGTGTGTGTTAGATTTGGATTGAATGGTTGATATTAAAAGGTGTAGATCCCACTACCTTTTAATCTTACTTACTCAATTAATATCCAGCACATGTAAGATATGGTGATTCCATAATATGAAACCATCCGAATAGTTTTAGAAAATTGCTATATATATATATATATTTTCTAATCTTACATCGAACTCGAGTGACCCTTGTGGTTACCGTAGAGATGTATAAGATTATGATTGGATGACTGAAGATCGATGGATCAAACCCTAGGGATGTATTATATTCTTTCTATTTATTTGGTGGGAGTTGGAGGCATTGGAGCCAAGCTGCGTTGCACAAAATTCTGAACATTATACCGGATATCTTAAAAAAAAAAAAAAAAAAAATTCTAATCTTACTATCAATCACACAAGACACGTACACATGAACTTGTGCCCCCCACACTTCTCCTGCGATTTGATTCTGAACTTCTTCTCACTGACCACAAGTGACAGTTGAGTCCAATTATACCTTAGGAACTTAAAATGAATAAGTTATTAATCAGATACTTCTCACAACATTGGTGACTACTTATTATATATTCTGTGTCAGTATTGTGTCTTTATCTGTATTTGTATCCATATTTATACAACATAAGCAGATCAAAAATTACAAAAAGAAAAAAAGAGAATTGGATTGTGCTAAATAGGATGTAGCGTCAGCATCAGACGAATTGTTTTTGGGTTTGATAATATTAGAGTCGAGAGGTCATGATACTAAGGATTGTTCACTAAGTGTTCATGATTTATACTGTTTATGGACGCCAAACTTTAGACCTTTATGATCTTCTGTTGTTGCCCCCAATATATTTGGGCATACACTTGTAGTGCAACACTATTTTGATATGAATAACGCTATTGATTTCTTCAAAGCTTCGTTTCATGCTAATCTCTTTTTATGTGGCAGCCAACGTGACCATTAATATAACAGCTGATATAACACATTTATAAATTAAAATTAATATTAAAATTATCATTAATATTAAAGTTAATATTAATATTAACATTAACATTAACATTAAAAAAATTGGATGATTAATTTTTTGGTTTAAAATTTGTCATGTCACCTGCAATATTAGATGCTACATAATGCTATTTAAAATACCACATTGGTTGTCATATAAGGAGGAGGGATGGTTTGGAAGAACACTTTGAAGAAATTAATCATATTACTTTTTGGTATCTTGTATTTTGGTGTAAATTATGTTCTCTTCTATACACTGAGTTATGAATTTGTGACAACCGGATTGGTGACACAGTTCAGGATATGCAATATGTCACGTCCCGATTCCGTGGTGGGCACATTATTTCCGCAGAGGGTATCTCAGTTGACCCGAAGAAAGTAGAAGCCATCGTGAAGTGGAAAAGGCCTGAGTCAGCTAACGACATTCGGAGTTTTCTTGGTCTGGTAGGCTACTACAGGAGATTTATAAAAGATTTTGCAAAGATCGCCTCGCCTCTGACTCATCTCACTCGGAAGGGAGTAACGTTCGCGTGGACGAACGACTGTGAAGCTTCATTTATGGAGTTAAAGCAACGACTTGTCTCAGCACCAATTCTTACCCTTCCGGACGGACTCAATAATTTTAAGATCTATAGCGACGCCTTAGAAAAGGGTTTATGATGTGTCCTTATGCAGACGGACAAAGTGATAGCCTTTGCGTCGAGACAGTTGAAGCCTCACGAGAAGAACTATCCAACGCACGACCTGAAGCTCGCAGCGGTGGTGTTCTTGCTGAAGCTATGGCGGTATTACCTTTATGGCGTACCGTGTGAAATCTACACGGATCATAAAAGCTTAAAATATTTCTATACTCAAAAGGATCTGAATCTACGGCAACGACGTTGGCTTGAACTCCTTAGCGACTTTGACTTGATGATCAGATACACACCGGGTAAGGGTAATGTTGTAGCTGATGCGCTGAGTCGAGTGTTCGTTGGAAGCTTGGCTATCGTTGACATGCTGCGACGGGATCTCGAAAGTTTGGGCATTACACTCCGAATCAAATACAAAAGGGGGACGCAAGTGGATCATCTGCGCCTTGAACCAGACTTATTAGAAAAAGTTAAGTCCACTCAGAAGGAAAATCTATTCCTAGAAAAGATGCGAAGTCTTATCTCAGCAGGAAAGACAACCGACTTTGCGGTAAGCACGGACGGAATGATGCGGGTGAAGAAAAGATTGTATTTTCATAATAATGCAAACCTCAGAAAGAAGATACTCACCGAATCCCACTATGCGAGTTACACTTCACATCCCGGTAGCTCAAAGATGTATCGAGACCTCCGTATAATATTTTGGTGGCACGACATAAAAAAGGATGTGACGCTGTTTATGTCACAATGCATGGCTTGTCAGAGAGTAAAGGCCGAGTACCAGAAGCCGGGCGGAGAGATGTAGAACCTTGCTATACCGGAGTGGAAATGGGAACATATAACGATAAATTTTATTGTTGGTTTGCCAAAGACGCAACGGGAGAACGATGCCGTCTGGGTCATCGTCGATTGACTCACCAAGTCAGCTCACTTTCTGCCTATCAAAGTTACTTGGAGTGCCGACCGCCTGGCTCAGATCTACCTCAACGAGATCGTTCGACTCCACGACATGCCCGTATCCATTGTGTCACGTCCCAGTCCCAAAATATCGAGGGACTGGACACGTGGCAATTGTATCAGCACGCACCGATGGACAATCCCAATTTAATGGATCCACCGGGGCATACTTAAGCAGTAATACAACAGTCAGGGTTTACTAATCTCATCCACAGAATAAAGATAGCAACATCAGCAAAAGAAATAAACAACATCCAGTTACAAATAATTAAAAATTGGGGAACAACCCGATATTAAGTCTGTTTACACAAGTTCAATTAAACAGGAAATAAAGAGTTTATTGGCCAAATAAAACTGAGCATGGAAGAAGCAGTTGTTCAGGAGAAGTCCTCAGCGATCACCTCATCCTCAGGTACTGGTACTGTGCCATGATGTGCTCCTGTTCCGTATACCTCTGGATAAACCTCGTCTGCAAATCCTGGGGACATAATCCGGATCCAGGTCCTCAGGGGACATAACAAGGTACAATAAAGCTCAAGCCAAAATAATGCAGTGCAGGAAATAAAGAAAACAACAGGGTAAATAAATAACCAGCTAAGTGATAATGCAAGTGAGAGTTTTAGTCATACTCAGGCTGAAACTACTACAGGATCAGTGTTAAAGAAACCATAGCAGTATTCACTTGAAGGGCCAGTACGGTACCAAAGCTCTGTGTCAGAGTCTAAGGCACTTCCATTAAGTTATTATATAAATATATTCAGCCTTTTGTATGGTAATTCTCTCCCCACCCAATGTAATCTCACGTCACAGTTCCATAATGTCTCATGATCATGTTACGCAAGATTAAACTAATGCAATAAGTTATTTATTATTATCTAAGAAAATAATGATCAAGTCATGAAATCTATATCCTATACAGAACCACCTTGAATAGTCAGGAAGATTCTGTATCATGATTTGTGTCAGGTATCCTGGGTATAATGTACTTGATAGGGCAAGTACAAGAAATATAAATGTCACGATATCCATCTCTACGTGACGTTATACAACCCCGCGTACGGTGTTGGCACCCGACTATAATCGGACGCTAAGCACGTCATACGGCCCTAGGTTAAACATGCACAAATATATATATATATATAGTCAAAGAAATAAATAATAAGAACTGCAAGTTTGGCAAGGTACACTTGCCTGGGTTTACGGTTTCAATTGTAGCTCGGACTTCAGCTGGGATTGCAGGCAGTACTCCGGTTGCTGAAATAGACATCACCATCAGATCCAGAAAATATTAATCAGCTAGAAACGCCTGTCCTTGAGTCCAATTTGGAGACAAGGACAAAAATAATATTTTTGGGTCAAGGCGGGGTCCACATGTGGGCCGCTTTGCACCAAAAAATGCGTCAGGGTCAAAGGTCTCCAAATCTATCCAACTTAGTATCAACAGGTCAGGAACGATGATACGAACCCAACGGAACTTCCAGAATTGGATTCCGATGAGTCGTTCTCAAAATCGTCCGTCGAATAGAGCCTGTGGGGCCCACGACACGCGATTTTGTCAATGTTCTCATAATCGAACCAAACTTGGCTCACAGGACCAGCGTATTGCTACGAGTCCGATGGCGTAAGTTTCGTCTCGATCCGACGTGTATACACTAAGTTACAGCGAGAACCAGAAAGGACGGATACGAGACGGTGTCCGCGGATACGCATTGATTCCGGTGTGCACGCACATCCGAATCAGCTTCTGCGAAATCTTGCACGTCCGTATCAACGACGCGCACGTATCGGTGAAGATCGCACGCGACCAAGTCGTCCCGTTTGGCGGGGCGCACTCAGTTCCGAGGTGAAATATGGCGTTGATTTTCTTATTTTTGGATCGCGGTTCACGATCACCACAGGACGCGATGCACCGAGCGGGTTGTACGGGCACCGAGCGGGTCACGCAGGGTCCGCGATGCAACTGACGGAATCAAAATCAGAGCTACGAGTAGAGAGATATGAGTACCTGAACATGGCTCGAAAAATAACGTATCCTTCGTGTCCGACTCGTGTCCGACACGTGTCCTGTGTCCGAACCGCGTCTAGGGTTAGGGTTTGGGGACACTGCTGGCCGGAGCTCGGGAGAGCCGAAGGGAGGCTGGGGTCGGGCGGCACTGGCCGGAGGCGGCCGGGGAAGCAGAGACGGCCGAGGTAGTCGGCGGTGGCGCACGGGAGGCAGCGCAGGCGGCCGGAGGAGCTGCTCGAGGTCGAGGCCGCGCGGGGAAGAAGGAGGAGGGGGAGGAAGTCACCGGGCGAGGCACTGGCGAGGGCGGGCACGGCGACGCTGGTGTGGCGGGGCACGGCGGGTGGCGGCCGGAGTCGGGCCGGCGCGCAGCCGGTTAAGGATGGCCGGAGGAAGGAGTTTGGGGGATTTATAGGGGAGGAGGAAGGCGTTGGGACGGCCGGTTAGGGAGGTGGAGAGGCTGGGGGAGCGGGGCAGCCGGCGGCGGCCGTTGCGGGTAGCTGGAGCGGTCGGGGAGGCGAGGCGGCGGCGGCGGCCGTTTCCGGCGGCGGGGAGGTCAGGGGTCGGGCTTGGGGCGGTTTGGGAGAGAAAGAGATGCGGGTTCGGGCGGTCGGGCGGACGGGTCGGGTCCTAGCGGATCCGGCCCGATCCGAAAATAAATGTGGGTCGAGTTTCGGGTTAATGGGTCGGGTCTGGGTTGGACCCGGATCCGACCCGCTAAGAATTTGGTTTAATTAAATAAACCCGGTTTGGTTCAACTTGGTTTGGTTTGGTTTATTTCAAATAAACCCGGTTTATTTTGGTTTAATAAATTAATTAGTTTTTAGGGCTTTAAAAATACTTCCGGGGTCCAATAAATTTCTGGAAAATTATCCTATGTCTAGTTTTTCATTTTACACCATAAAATATTATTTTCATAATATTTTAATATTATTTATTATCAATTAAAAATTATTCAATAATTAAAACACCTGAATTTAATTACAGAAAAATCCTAGAAAATTTCAGAAAATTGTAAAAATCCAAATTTAAAAATTCTTGAAAATAAGGGGGTTTACAATCTACCCCCTTAAGAGGATTGCGTCCTCACAATCAAAGAATAACCGGTCAACAGAG
This sequence comes from Iris macrosiphon, assembly GCA_036927795.1. Classification (NCBI taxonomy): domain Eukaryota; kingdom Viridiplantae; phylum Streptophyta; class Magnoliopsida; order Asparagales; family Iridaceae; genus Iris; species Iris macrosiphon. Next base: position 55,809,230 of record JAYESA010000019.1, read on the forward strand.
ATGACACGGTTGCAAACATTGTTCGAAGCACATAAAAATCAAGGAGAATCAAGATTAAGAGTAACACCTAGGAAAAATTATTTTCCTAAGCATTAAAAGTTACGAAATTTTCCAAATGTAGGAAATCTAAAAAATTACAGTTTTTTTCGAAAAACAGGTTATTCTTTTAAAAACATACCAGGTTAACATTTATAAAATATTCTAGGTTATAAGTTCAAAATTACTAGTTTAACACTAGGTTATTAATTATTAGCAAGTTAAAGCTGTTAGGTCAAGTCTAGGGTCACGAACCAGCAAGCACGAACTAAAGCAATGCTAGAAACGGAACTACAAAAACTTACTCGTATTAGCTACTCCATGGTTCTGCGCGTCTCCCACAGTCATCGCGAAAGCTTGGCCGCATCCTTGAGGTGGTGCCCTCTGTTGTTGCTGGGCTTGCTGGTAGGGTGCTGCTTGAAGTGCCAAGGGTGGCCTTGGTTGATGTCCTCCTGGTGCTGGTAGAGCTTGTTGGTTTGCCCTTGGTGCTCCTTCTCCACGTTGAGTGCAATCCCTTACCGAGTGCTGACGGGATCCGCATGCTAAACACAGCCCTAATCTGCGTCGGCATTCCTTGGCGATATGGCCTGCTTTGCCACAGTAGTGACAAGTAGCAAGGACTATCGCTTGTGGTGTAGATGCTTTCTGCTATTAGTGAGGTCTCTTTGCAGGTTCTTCTTGTGGTGCTTTGGATGTTGCTGATGGGGAAGGCCGCTTCAGACTGGTCTCTCTCCTGGTGACGCGCTCCATGCGTCGGGCTGTAGCCAGGACGTCCGAGTACGAAGTTGGTGCGACGGATCCGATCAGTTTCTGTATCTCGAAGTTGAGTCCGTCGAAAAACTTCTCGGCCTTCTCTTCTTCTGTCGGGATCAATGTTGGGGCGAAGCGACTTAGACGAATGAACTCGGCGTTGTACTCTTCCACCGTCATAGCATCCTGAGTGAGGCGATTGAACTTGTTCCGAAGTTCTGATCGAGCGATAGCCGGTATGTACATCTCCTAAAAGAGTCTGGAGAACTCTTCCCAAGTAACTCGGTCTGGTCCGAGCCGTCTCTCTTCAGATAGCCACCAGTGGTGAGCATTGTCCGTCAACTGCATTCTGACGGCGGTCATCCAACGTTCTTGTGGAAGCTCAGCTGCTTCTAATTAATGCCGAATGTTGGTGAGCCATTCATGAACTTCTGTGGGCTCCTCCTTGCCTGAGAAGGTACGGGGCTTCAGTTGGCGGAAATCAGTGATAGAGCCCGTCGGTTGTCGTCTAGCTGTTAGGTTGGCCTGCTCTAGTGCATTTACTAGACTGTTCCTCAAGTAATCAGCCTCGCGACGTTGGGCCTCATTTTGGACTTGTTGCTGGGCTTGCATTATTGTATAGATCATCTGGAATATCTGTTGTCCGTCAATTGGCTGCCCTTGAGGGAATACAGGCATCTGTGGAGTGAACTGTAGTGGAGGTGGAATGTCATCACGCCGAAATCTAGAAGCTTGCGGATCTACTTGGCTGCTTCGGTGAGTAGAGGAATCTCGACTCAATAGCGTCACTTCATCTTCTCCGTAGGTGACTTCAGCACCTATTGGTGTTCTTGCTGGAGTTCCGTCGTTTACTTGTGAATCCATTACTCTGCATCAAAATAAACAATAAGAGGCATACAGGAATCAAGGCAGTATGCAATTCAAGAAATTGTTTCGAATCCGATACGGATATCAAAAACGTTTCAAGCAAGTGGAAGAGATCCTTAAAACTTCTCCTATTCTTATTGCAGGCCTGTTCGGTCCCTAAGTTGAAACCGAACAATTTAGTCGTTGACCTGCATGGGCTACCACAAAAACTATGTCACGCTCCAGTCCCAAAATATCGAGGGACTGGACACGTGGCAATTGCATCAGCACGCACCGATGGACAATCCCAATTTAATGGATCCATCGGGGCATACTTAAGCTATAATACAACAGTCAGGGTTTACTAATCTCATCCACAGAATAAAGATAGCAACATCAGCAAAAGAAATAAACAACATCCAGTTACAAATAATTAAAAATCGAGGAACAACCCGATATTAAGTCTGTTTACACAAGTTCAATTAAACAGGAAATAAAGAGTTTATTGGCCAAATAAAACTGAGCATGGAAGAAGCAGTTGTTCAGGAGAAGTCCTCAGCGATCACCTCATCCTCAGGTACTGGTACTGTGCTGTGATGTGCTCCTGTTCCGTATACCTCTGGATAAACCTCGTCTGCAAATCCTGGGGACATAATCCGGATCTAGGTCCTCAGGGGACATAGCAAGGTACAAGAAAGCTCAAGCCAAAATAATGCAGTGCAGAAAATAAAGGAAACAACAGGGTAAATAAATAACCAGCTAAGTGATAATGCAAGTGAGAGTTTTAGTCATACTCAGGCTGAAACTACTACAGGATCAGTGCTAAAGAAATCATAGCAGTATTCACTCGAAGGGCCAGTACGGTACCAAAGCTCTGTGTCAGAGTCTAAGGCACTTCCATTAAGTTATTATATAAATATATTCAGCCTTTTGTATGGTAATTCTCTCCCCACCCAATGTAATCTCACGTCACAGTTCCATAATATCTCATGATCATGTTACGCAAGATTAAACTAATGCAATAAGTCATTTATTATTATCTAAGAAAATAATGATCAAGTCATGAAATCTATATCCTATACAGAACCACCTTGATTAGTCAGGAAGATTCTGTATCATGATTTGTGTCAGGTATCCTGGGTATAATGTACTTGATAGGGCAAGTACAAGAAATATAAATGTCACGATATCCATCTCTATGTGACGTTACACAACCCCGCGTACGGTGTTGGCACCCGACTATAATCGGACGCTAAGCACGTCACACGGCCCTAGGTTAAACATGCACAAATATATATATATATATATATATATATATATATATATATATATATATATATATATATATATATATATAGTCAAAGGAATAAATAACAAGAACTGCAAGTTTGGCAAGGTACACTTGCCTGGGTTTACGGTTCCAATTGTAGCTCGGGCTTCAGCTGGGATTGCAGGCAGTACTCCGGTTGCTGAAATAGACATCACCATCAGATCTAGAAAATATTAATCAGCTAGAAACGCCTGTCCTTGAGTCCAATTTGGAGACAAGGACAAAAATGATATTTTTGGGTCAAGGCGGGGTCCACATGTGGGCCGCTTTGCACCGAAAAATGCGTCAGGGTCAAAGGTCTCCAAATCTGTCCAACTTAGTGTCAATAGGTCAGGAACGATGATACGAACCCAACGAAACTTCCAGAATTGGATTCCGATGAGTCGTTCTCAAAATCGCCCGTCGAATGGAGCCTTTGGGGCCCACGACACGCGATTTTGTCAACGTTCTCAGAATCGTACCAAACTTGGCTCACAGGACCAGCGTATTGCTACGAGTTCGATGGCGCAAGATTTGTCTCGATCCGACGTGTATACACTAAGTTACAGCGAGAACCAGAAAGGACGGATACGGGACGGTGTCTGCGGATACGCATTGATTCCGGTGTGCACGCACATCCGAATCAGCTTCTGCGAAATCCCGCACGTCCGTATCAACGACGCGCACGTATCGGTGAAGACCGCACGCGACCAAGTCGTCCCGTTTGGCGGGGCGCACTCAGTTCCGAGGTAAAACAGGACATTGATTTTCCTGTTTTTGGATCACGGTTCACGATCACCACAGGACGCGATGCACCGAGCGGGTTGCACGGGCACCGAGGGGGTCACGCAGGGTCCGTGATGCAACTGACGGAATCGAAATCAGAGCTACGAGTAGAGAGATATGAGTACCTGAACAGGGCTCGAAAAATAACGTATCCTTCGTGTCCGACTCGTGTCCGACTCGTGTCCGACACGTGTCCTGTGTCCGAACCGCGTCTAGGGTTAGGGTTTGGGGACACTGCTGGCCGGAGCTCGGGAGGGCCGAAGGGAGGCTGGGGTCTGGCGGCACTGGCCGGAGGTGGCCGGGGAAGCAGAGGCGGCCGAGGTAGTCGGCGGTGGCGCACGGGAGGCAGCGCAGGCGGCCGGAGGAGCTGCTCGAGGTCGGGGCCGCGCGGGAAAGAAGGAGGAGGTGGAGGAAGTCGCCGGGCGAGGCGCTGGCGAGGGCGGGCACGGCGGCGCTGGTGTGGCGGGGCACGGCGGGTGGCGGTCGGAGTCGGGACGGCGCGCAGCGGGTTAGGGATGGCCGGAGGAAGGAGTTTGGGGGATTTATAGGGGAGGAGGAAGGCGTTGGTACGGCCGGTTAGGGAGGTGGAGAGGCTGGGGGAGCGGGGCAGCCGGCGACGGCCGTTGCGGGTAGCTGGAGAGGTCGAGGAGGCGAGGCGGCGGCGGCGGCGGCCGTTTTCGGCGGCGGGGAGGTCAGGGGTCGGGCTTGGGGCGGTTTGGGAGAGAAAGAGATGCGGGTTCGGGCGGTCGGGCGGACGGGTCGGGTCCTAGCGGTTCCGGCCCGATCCGAAAATAAATGCGGGTCGGGTTTAGGGTTAATGGGTCGTGTCTGGGTTGGACTAGGATCCGACCAGCTAAGAATTTGGTTTAATTAAATAAACCCGGTTTGGTTCAACTTGGTTTGGTTTGGTTTATTTCAAGTTAACCCGGTTTATTTTGGTTTAATAAATTAATTAGTTTTTAGGGCTTTAAAAATACTTCCGGGGTCCAATAAATTCTCGGAAAATTACCCTATGTCTAGTTTTTCATTTTACACCATAAAATATTATTTTCATAATATTTTCATATTATTTATTATCAATTAAAAATCATTTAATAATTAAAATACCTGAATTTAATTACAGAAAAATCCTAGAAAATTTCAGAAAATTGTAAAAATCCAAATTTAAAAATTCTTAAAAATAAGGGGGTTTACACATTGTCTCCGATCAATATGGATGATTCTTATCACGCTTCTGGAAAAGCCTTCAGTCAGCAATAGAGACGAAGTTAAAGTTAAGCTCCACCTACCACCCTCAGACAGACGGCCAGACAGAGCGGGTCAACCAAATCCTCGAAGAGATGTCGCGGCTCTGCGCCCTGGACTTGAAGATAAGTTGGGACATGCATCTACCGTTAGCCAAATTTGCATACAACAATAGCTATCAATTCAGCATTCAGATGGCGCCGTATGAGACGTTGTAGGGGCGAAAGTACAGATCCCCGATATGTTGGGATGAAGTTGGTGAACGGCAAATTCTTGGCCCTGAACACGTAGAGCAAACCGTCCAGAAGATTCGCTTGATCCGTAAACGGCTGAAGGTAGCACAGAGTCGTCAGAAAAGCTACTCAGACACGCATCGACGATCTCTTGAGTCCTCAGTAGGCGATCGAGTATTTCTTAAGGTCTCGCCATGCGAAGAGTTACCAGATTTGGAACAAAGGAGAATCTAAGTCCAAGATTCGTTGGCCCGTTCGAGATATTAAAGCGAGTCGCCCCGGTCGTATATCAGATTGCCCTGCCACCGTCACTATCTAAAGTGCACGATGTCTTTTATAGCTTAGGAAGTACGTGTACGACCCGAGTCATATGGTTGATCTTGATCAACTGGACTTGAAGGCATACTTGACTTATGTTGAACATCCTGTGTGGATCTTGGATTACAAAGAGAAGCTGCTTCGAAGTCGTTCGGTTCCTCTCGTACACGTGCTTTGGAGAAATCATTTGATCGAAGAATCGACTTGGGAGATTGAGTCTGAGATGAAGGAAAGGTTTCCTTCATTGTTTCATAGTGGTAGGTTCTATTCCTAAGTTTTGTGGACGAAAATTCCTATTAGTTGGTTAGGATATGGTGCACCGTTCCCCCTATTCGGGGAGCGCGGCTAAGAAATAAAAATCGGTATCGTTCGATCGGGATAGATTGAATCGAGATATTATCCTCGTTATGGATTTTCTTATTCGGAATCGATTTTCATATTCAGTGGACCGTGCCCCGAGGATGGACTTAGCGGCAGAGTCAAGAGGGACCTCTTCGCTATAAGTTTTCTTGCCTAGTTTTCTCTGTCGCCTTATTGCTTTCGTACTTTTGAGTTAGTTTTTGGATTTGTGTTTTTTTGAATGGTTTCAATGAATTTTGTTGCTTTCGTTCGTTGAATTGCATTCCATTCCGAGCTTGGAAAGAGTAGAAGAAGTATTAATCGGCTGTTCGTGGCAATGCAGGTAATCGTGTAGTAGACGTCGTGCGAGCGGAGTCTTGAAGCACATCTTTCCTTTCCTTTCTCCAATCAACTTGTGAGTGGCTATATTCGATTCAGTTGACCCTTCTTCCAAGTCTTCACATCTAAAATCTTGCCTTCTATCTTGTTCCGATCAAACAATACCATAATAACTAAAAGATGTCAAGATAAAGAAAATGAATATACTTGGATTATTTGTGCTTGTCAATCAACTTGTGAACGGTTGCCTTATTGCATGCTAGTTCACTTAGAATGTTCCTTCATAATGTTTCAATTCAAGTTAGAAAGTATACTTCTTCTATAATTGTGCTATGTGCAGAACACACCTTGCTATGGAATAAACTAATCAAGGAGACTATGCAAAATGAATCATGTCATGTTACTTGTCTCTTGATCTTATTGTCTCAACTGCATCAATTGATAACTTAGAATAGACGTTGTTTGATCACGGACAACTTGTGCATAATGTCTATAGTTCCTACAGACGGTTGCTGGGGCACTGGCACCGATCCGATCCGGACGAAACTTCACAATAGTCTCACGGACATGACGGGATGGTTGGTAGTGACACATGTACCTCCGTCATCTGCGCCCCGAGACTATAACTCCTCCATTATGACATCATGCCAGTGATCCCCACGTATATTTAAACTGTGCAAGCTAACTTGTGTCTTCGTGGCAGGGAAGGACATGGTAAGTATTGTGCAGGTGGTTCAGACGGGCACGTAAAAGTTATCGAACGGTGGCATATTTATTTCAGTATATTTTCATATCAAATGCTTGCTTGTAAAATGAACTAAGGCAAGATAGAAAGACCACAAATAACTTGCATGCTTCATATAAACAACTTATGATTTGGTATAGTTGGGTTAGCTCGCCTTCACCAGTGCATTTCGATGCACTAACCCACGTTGCAATAGGTTCCCCGCACTAAGGCGACCCTGCAAGGAGCCTAGCTACTTTCCAACCCAGTCTAGCTACCGGCACGTCCTAATCGTGCCTCGAAGAAGTGTTCTGAAGTTTTCAGGAGCTCATCCACAAACTTATGCAGCTCCGTGGGAAGGCGATAGCTTCGCCAGAAGGTCTTTAATATTTTGAAGTTTTAGTAGAATGATGTAATGTACATGACGACTATCTCATTTTGAGTCCACTTATGTAAGCCCGTGCGACAATTACCATGACTCGTTCAAGAGTTTGTAAATGATGTTCATTATCAATAAAGAGAACTTTTCCATGTTTTAATATTGTGTTTCAATTATCTGCGTACTCTGAATATGTGCTCGTTATATAAAATACCTTAGCCTTATGTGGTGCGCAACCTAGGAACGCACGGCGTCACGTCCGGGGGACGACTATCGATTCCATGGAACCAATATGACTTGCCCCAATTTCGTGGAATCGATAATCGTCCCCCGGGCGTGACGCCGTGTGTGCCTAGGTTGTGTAATCCACAAGGCCAAGGTATTTTGGCATAACGAGCACATATTCAGATTACGCAGATAATTGAAACAAAACATTGAAGCATGGAAAAATTTCTCTTTATCGATAATGAACATCTATTACAAACTCTTGAACGAGTCGGATAATTGTCCCACGGGATTACAAAAGTGGACGCAAAATGAGATGGTCGTCCTGTACATTACATCGTTTTACTATAACTTCAAAAGAAGAGACCTCCAGGCGGAGCTATCGCCTTCCCACGGAGCAGCATAAGTTATGTGTGTGAGCTCTTGGGTCTTCGAAATAGTCTTACTAAGGCACGATCAGGACGTGGCAGTTGGTGGACTGGAATAGGAAGTAGCTTTAGCTCCTCGCAGGATCTCCTTGGTGTGGGAAACCTGTTTCAACGAGGGTTAGTACATCGAAATGTACTAGTGAAGGCGAGCTAACCTGTCCTTTATGGCATTACGCCAGTGATCCCCTCGTATATTTAAACTGTGCAAACTAACTTCAGAGTATATCTTATTTTTTTAAACGAATACTTTTGACCGAACTCAACTGGCTCTTGTGGTCGGTGAGAAGATGTATAACCTTCCTGGCTAGACGGACGGTCTCGGAATTAAACCACGAAAAAAGTGTGGAATAGTGGACCCAAATGATATGCAACACAGCGTGCACAAAATTTCGTATGTATCGTCGGATATTTTAAAAAAGAAAAAGAAAAGGGAATACTTTTGTAAATATATTTAGATGCTCAACTTCACTTCTTTGAAGCACGAGGACAACCAGAACAACCTAGAGATGCAACAACCAAAAAAGCAACATTCTTTAGTCATTTTCGTATATACGATAGGAATTTTCTAAGGCTTGAAAAATGCATCTAGGCCACTTTCGGCCAAAGGATCTTTTAGATAAGGTTCTTCTTTTTATCAATCCACAATTCTCTTTTTATTTAATGATCTCCGTCCATTGGCAAATACAAATCAATCAATATCGATGCATGTAATTAATCTTTTTATATCTAACTTTACTTTGGTAGGGTTGGTAGGGAAAGGAGAGGTCCTGAGTTTGAAATTTAGGGTGGACACTAAAGCTTTGAGGACCCCAGGTCATTTTTCTTTTCCTCTTTTAACATCACTATTTTATCACAAAAATTAAAACTAGATTTTTTCTGGAAGCTTGAAGTTTTGATTTCGACATGGGAAACAAACACCGTACCTTAACTAGTTGCTATTTTGTTGAGAGTCTCTTAATGATGTAAGTTTATGGTGGACTTCATTTCAACTTTATACCCTAAACTATTCAAGTTTTTCAACTTGATACCCTAAACTTTAATATCGTATCAATCAATATTCTCAAATATGAAATATTTTTAAATTGATATCCTCCGTCAGTTAGGAGTTAAATTTTTTTTTTTTTTCGTTTTAACAAAGATAAATAATATTTTTTGATCAAATTATCATTTCCTTTCCGCTTCCATCGCCGCTTCCCGATGCCTTTGTCGCTGTCACTGTTGCCCCTCTGCCGCTTGCCACCGCCACTGTTGTCGTCGTCATTTTTGCCGTCGATACTGTCGTTGTTGCCGCTGTCGCCACGTGAGAGAGAAGGAAGAAAATATGGAATATTTCTGTCGTTCAAGATTTTCTGTTAGCACTATCAGTGTACTAAGTTGTACAACTAAAATTGAGTTATTAAGTAGTATAATATTAAAATTTTGGATATCAAGTTCTTTTTTCACTGACATTGTGCTTAGATTTAGTTTGGCTGTTTAATCAGCCTCCTAGTTCTATCACAGACCATCTCTTTGCCGAGTCTAGTATCTTTGCTGAGTCTAGTATATTTATTTCTCCTTAAATGAATATTATTCATTATTGTAAAAAATAAAATAAAAAAACTTAATAGTTGAGGGTATCAAGTTAAAATTTAGCCGTTTATGATATATATATATATATATATATATATATATATATATGTGTGTGTGTGTGTGTGTGTGTGTGTGTGTGTCAAGAACCTCTAGCTCAAGTGGTTTGAGTGAGGCATATTAAGGGGTTACGTGTTCGAGCAACGGAAAAAACACATTTAATTCTACGTGGAGGAATTAATGTGAGTAGTGGTGCAGTTCAAGTGCGGTGCAGGTGCGGGCCTTCGGGTCGGGATGTGTGAGGCATTCGGGCCGAATTTGTAGGCCTTCGAGCCAGGAGTCTATAACAAAATTACCTCTTATATATATATATATATATATATATATATATATATATATATATATATTTCACAGTCCTAGGCGATTGATGGCGCGGTTCCTTGCCGGCCCGCTCAGGCGACGGCGGCTGACTTTGGTTCTCTTCCGCCTCCTCCTATCTCGACCTCCCCCCGCGTCTCTCTCTGTCCAAGCCCCCCCCCACTTGTCCTGTCAGTCTGATCAGAGGCTTGCCTTGGGAGTGGTCTCCAGTCGGCCAGCGTTGGCGGTGGCCGGCGTTCGTACAAGATCTCTCTCCCCCTCGCTGCTCTCGGCTACTCTAGTTTTTCCCTCGGTGTTGGTGGCCGCCTCTTTCCCATCCCGTCGGGTCGGGCCTCGGAGCCTGGGCTGGACTTCAACGGCAGCGGCTTCCTCCCGTCGCGCTTCTCATCCTCTTTAGGGGGCCTCCCTGCTTCCTTTTGTTGTTGCTGCGGCAGTTAATTCCGATCGTATCCCGGATACAGTGCTTCCCAGATCTGTTTTCTAGGTTATACAACCCCATCTGCCTCCCCCTTCATTTCCTGCAGCTATGAGTGACCTTCCTGAGCCTCTTCCAGGTCCTTCATGGCGGCCGTCACTGGTTTGGCGAGTTCGGCTAAGCCAATTTTGCCCCCTCACATTCACTCTATTTTTGAAGGTGCTCCGGCGATCGATTTTGATGAGGAGGATGTTGCTGCTCTTGTGGTTCCATTCAGGCTCACTCTTGTAGGAAAGTTTTCTCATTCGTGCCCGCTTGTGGATGTTGTTCGGCGTGTATTTACGAAAATAAGGTTTTTCGGATCTGTCACTGTTGGAGTGATTGACTCCAAGCATTTGCTTATCCGCCCAGTCTCGGAGGTGGATTTCATTAGGCTAAGGTCGAGAGAGCTGTGGCATGTCTCCCGTGCTCCCATGCACATCTTCAAATGGTCACCGGATTTTGACCCAAGGGTGGACTCTTCGGTGGTTCCGGTGTGGCTTTCTCTTCCACGTCTGCCTAATTTCATGTTCGCAAAAGCTGCACTTTTTGGGCTGGTGGAACACATTGGTACTCCTCTTATGAGAGATCCAGAGCCACCTCATTGGTTACCAGGCCTAGCTGCGCACGGGTGCTCGTCGATATAGATATAAGAAAGAATCTCCCTCCGAGAATTAGAATCAATTTTCCGGATGGCAAAAGCATTTGGCAAGTTGTCATATACGAGGATTGGCCGAATTTCTATTTTATATGCTCCTGGCTGGGCCATGCGGCCAAGGACTGTTCCAAGGTGCAGCTCGAGCACATTGTGAAGACAGCGTTGCAGAAGGGGAAAGGTAAGGTTCATGGTGTAGATTAGGCGTCTGCTGTAGTGGCATCGACATCGATATCGGCATCATCCAGTAGGGGAGAAATCCTTCCCTCAGAGGAGTATTCTCCCATTAGTTCGAAAAATTTAAAGGTTTTTGGTCCACCTCTAATCTCAAAGGCAGATTTTCAGAAAGCTTGGCGTGCTTGGGGCACCCACTTCCCCGAAAATGGTAGTACCCAGGAGGCTTTGGATAGAGATCTAGGGACGACATAGGCAGCAACCTCTGATGGCGATTGTTTGGAGGTTAAAGTCGACATGGTCCCCGTGTAATGCCCCGTTCCGCGAAAAGGCATTATGCTGAAATTATAGATGAATCAGACCGATATGATACAAGTGGCACGAAAAATCAAGATGCTTGGTGTGATGATGCAGTATTACTTAAATTGGCCGGATGGGATATCTTATGCGGCGTGGTTCGAATGTATGATTATGCCAATTTAGAAGACTGTGCATCGCGTCGGATCATTCTTAAGGGATCGTAGGCGAATGTGGGATTATGACAAGGAAACGATATTTGTATAAGTGAGTGGATCCGTCCCTTCTCCTCTACTCCTTCATGTCCTAATAAAATAAATGAATGCTAGTGTTGCTTATTGAATTACATTTCTAAATGTTGCTCTACTCCATTTATAATAATGATGCTTTTTATCCAATATCGTTGGAACCAATGGAACATATGAATGATGTCTGCTAATACAATTGATACAATAATGCAGTAAATATTTGTCTTACATGAGAAGTAATGCCTTGCAAATTACTTTACAAGTTTGTAACACTGAACTGGGAACATCGAATATCTGTCTAACAGCAAATGCATCAGTGCATAGTAACTATGAAGGAAACGCTTCGTTTGCGAGTTCAATATGGTTTGGTACCACCGGACCACGAGAAGGCCTGTAAATTGGGACCTGCGGGTCACCAACCGGAATAAGAAATGAGGATGGCTATAAAAAAACATATATGTATGTTTTACTTACAAATCTTTACCATGTAATTTTTGCTTAAGATTTTATTTTCATGTCATTGCATGGTCATGGACAAATTGTGCACATGGTTTGGTAAGTTTTCTCGAACGAGATGAACCGGGGCGTCGAGATCGTTCTACCTAGGAGAAAACATAGTACTTTGGTAGCACCGGATATAAAAGAGGCATTCAATGGGGATCACAACCTCATGAATGACGCTTCGTACGCCCTTCAAAGTCCTATATGGCATATCCCTCGTGGTGCGAAAGCATATTACCAATGACCCTCATGTAGTTAGGCTGCATACTAACGATAATAATTATGTAGGCTTAACATTATCTCTGTAATAATGATTCATATTTATTATGCTGTGGCTAATCCTTGTTTTGCAAGGATACGACGAGTGGGCTGTTGGTAAGAATCATTGTTAAGCGATATGTACACATTTCATATATATTCAATGTATACTCTTGTTTCCAAAATATGTTTCATTATGCTGTTGAATACTCTGATCATTGAAATGAACCTAGTACCTAATAGAAAGATCACTAAATTAATGTACATGCTTCTCACATGATTACTTAGCGTTAGTTTAGGTGAGTGTGCAAGTTTCTGCTCACCAGTACGCGATACGTATTGACCCACGTTTGTGGGCATCCCCAGGTACTCAACTTTAGGGAGTGTCTGGAACTGTTCTGAGGCATCAAAGCATTATTGCGGCGCGCAGAAGATCTTCTTCCAAATGATGTGTCTTCTGTTATAAAGTGCATGATGTATGGAATATTATAAATCAGTTGTATCAGTGAGATTATAAGCCAAGACATCAAATATAAATGTAAGCCAATTGGCCAAGTATCAGTTTTATTTGAGAGCTTTATAAATATTTTGTAAGCCATGTACTCAATTATCATTATCAATAAAGAGAAGCTTTTCATTATATTCATTGTGACTTCAATTTGTCTACTTAATTCTGCTGCGATATCGTTATTTCTAATATATACCATGCCTTTTCTATCTTCTTGTCTTGTACAAGTGCAATCTAGGCTTGTACGACATCACTCCCGTGGCTACTTTTGGTTCTTAGCAATCGGGGTGTGACACTCCGTGGTCAGGATGTCGGTTCCGGAGGCAGGTTTGTCTTCCACCTTTGTTGGTTCTTTGGGAGATTGCCTCTCGTGCGCCAGCATTGCTGCTGCCGTTGCTGAGTTGGTGCCCCTTCTTAGGGAGCCCTCCCCCAATTTCGCTTTTCTTATTCAGACGATTCCCCCCGAGCAAGGTTCTGCATACCCCCTCCCGGGCCTCCTGCCAGTCTTCTGTTGTGGAGGGCCAGTCTTCTTCATCTTCTTTAGGGGCGCGGCAGGCATCCCTTCTTTGGTTGCCGGGTCGTTCTTCTAGTTGGATGGACGTTGTCGAGTGCGAGGAGGTTGTGCTCGCTATTTCCTAAGAGGGAGAGTTTGTCGTTAGGGAGATGCAGTGCGAATTATCCCCTGCGGGCCTTGGGCTGACTCTACTGTCCAGTTCACCTGTACTTTTTAGGGTTGTGTTTTTGTACCACCTCTTGGAGACCCCGCTCCCGCTCCTACCCTCCTCCTTGGGAGGAGGCCCCCTGGTCCCCTCTTCTCCTCTCCCCCTTGCCACCCCCTTTCCTCTGTCCAACCCTCCATCTCCCTCCACAGATCATATGCCTCATGCAGTGCCCCCCCGGTTCTCCTAACCACCCTTCCGGGTCGCATGATCTGTCGGACTCTTTCCCCTCCGGGATCTTTTGACCTCCTCCCATGGTCCCTCCACACCTCGACTTCCCATCGTAGGCCAATAGTTTTAGATCAGGATTGGAGGGGTTGGATGCTTCAGCCCGAGCTGTCATTAGCCTCCTCGGCTCTGGTGTGGAGAAGGTGTCTCCTTTCTCCCAAGCTGTCATCAGATCTCACTTACTGGCGAATCGTGGATCTGTCACTACCCGTACCCAAAAATTGGGCATGAGTCATGGGTACGTCCAGCCTACGCCATGTTATACCCCGATTTCGTGGAATCGATAGTAGTTCCCCGGGCGTGACCGCTGTGCGGGCCTAGGTTGCGCACCGCACAAGGCTAAGTTATTTCGCATAGCGAGCACATATTCAGAGTACACAGAAAAATTGAAACATAAATTGAAACATGGAAAAGTTTTCTTTATTGATAATGAACATCTATTACAAACTCTTGAACGAGTCAGCTAATTGCCGCACGAGCTTACAAAAGTTGACACAAAATGAGATAGCAGTCCTGTACATTACATTCCTTTACTAAACTTCAAAATGTAAAGACCTCCTGGAGGGATGACGGCTTTCCCTCTGAGCTGTATTGTGTTTGGGTTGCAAGCTCTTGCTTCAAAATGCTTCAAGGGGCACGATCTGAACACGCCTACAACTACACTAGATCGGGAAGACGACTTCAGCACCTCGCTCGGCTCTCCTTAGTGCGGGGAACCTGTTTCAACGAGGGTTAGTACATCAAAATGTACTGGTGAAGGCGAGCTAACCCAACTATACCAATCAACACGTTATTTATATGAAGCATGCATATTATTTGTGGTCTTTCTATCTTGCCTTAGTTCATTTTACAAGCAGTCATATATATATATAAAACTACTTAAATGAACTTGCCACCATTCGGTGACTTTGACCTGCCCGTCTGAACTACCTGCACAATATTTACCATGCATTTCCTGCCATGAAGACACAAGTTAGCTTGGAACAGGGTTAAATATACGAGGGGATCACTGGCATATGCCATAATGGAAGATATAGTCTTTGGCGGAATAGCATGCAATGAAAGTACAAGACGCATTACAAGACATTCCGTCAAGTACAAGAGACTAAACAATAGAATCCGCCAGGACCAGATTGGTGCTAGTGCCCCAGCGACCATCCGCAAGAACCGTGACCTTGTGCACAAGTTGTCCGTAATCGAACGGTATCTAGGCTAAGTTATCATTATACAGTCGAGGCAACAAGAGTACAAGACAAGCATAAATTCATGGTTCATTTTGCATAGTCTCCCTGAACAATTTGAAGCATAGTATGGCATGTTCTACACATAGCACAATTTATAGAAGAAGTATGCATTCTAACTAAAATTGAAGCATATGATGAATGTTTCAACAAGTTAGCATGCAATAGATAACCGTTCACAATTTTAGTTGACAAGTATAAGAGTCCAAAGTCTATTCCCATTTTATCTTGACATCTTTTAGTTATTACTTGGTATCGTCTGATCGGGACAACAAGAATGCAAGATTTTTAGGTGTGAAGACTGGAAGAAGAGCCAACTGAATCGAATATAAGTCACTCACTTAGTTGGTTGGAAGGAAGAAGGAAAGAGGTGCTTTAGGACTCCGCTCCTGCGTCGTCTACTACTCGTTCACTTATATTGCCATGAACAACTGATCAATACCTCTTCCACTCTTTCCAATCTAGAAATTAAAGTGCAGTTCAATGAACGAAAATAATAAAATCCATCGAAACTGTTCAAGAAAACTCAAGCAAATCCAAAAACCAACTCAAGGCATGAAAGCAACAAGCGACATCGAAAACTGAGGCAACAAAAGATGCAACGGAGAGGTCCCTCCTGACTCTGCCGCTAAGTCGATCCCGGGGGCACGGTCCACTGAATATGGGAATCGATTCCGAAGAAGCAAATCCATAATGACGGCAATCATGATGCAACGGACAGTCACGAACTGCATGGTTCGATTCACCACAGGCTAGGCATAACCCAAGTTTTAGATGACATTTATTAGCCGTGTGTCCTGGCTTCCTGCAGAAGTTACTAGGTTGCCCTGCATTTTCTCTCTGTTGACTATCGTTGTTTGGACGCTTCACAACGATGTTTCCTTTTTCGTTGCTTTGGCATTTGTGATTGAAGATATGTACAGCACCGACAGCAACATGAGGATATTACAGTTCAAGAGATAGGGCGTGGTTCAGGACTCCCCACATAGTCTCGTACTGAAGAACGACAACGTGTGCATGGATGGCAGGACGTAGACCTCCTTCAAACCTTCTAGATCGACTCCCTGCATCATGTAAATAGGCGCTAGCGAATTTGGAGAGTCGGCTGAATTCGGCGGAATACTGTTTAACTGTCATGCTGCCTTGCCGTAGCTGCATAAACTTATTCTCCTTCTGACGACGCACAAGAGGGGTGTATGAACTCCTCTTCAAATGCGGCATAAAAAGTTGCCCACGAGATCGCCTCCTCTCCGTGGTCAACTTGAAGAGATCGTCGATGCACGTCCCACCAATCGTGCACGTTAAAACGGAGCTGCAGTTGAGCGCATGCGACGCGCTTCTCTTCGGGGACCTCAAGTAGGGAGAAATGGTCTTCAAGTTCGGCCAACCAATCTAGAGCCACGATTGGGTCCTCAGTCCCTTTGAATAGAGTGTTGCTGACTTTCTTGAAGTCGCCAAAGTCGAAGGCAATCACATCCCTCTTCCTTGGAGTTTGAGGTATCTCGACTTCAAGCATGGGCTGTTCCACCGGAGTCGCCGCTGTTACTGCGAAATGGTTGGAGGCCAAAGTCTGAACGATCTGTTGTAAGGGTATCTACCTGCTTCTGTTGGACTAAGAATCGAGCTTCTACATTGTCTTAAAACTTGAGTTGCCTTTCCTCCGCTCACTTCTTGGCCCATTCATAGAGAGCCTCCTCCCTTTGTTGGTTGGTTTCCAATATCAGCATCATTTGTTGAATGGGATCGACCCGAGACATGGCTCGCTGGCTCCGTGAACTTCTCGAAGTACCCGAACTACTTGCTTGGGCTTGCGTCTCGCCCGGTGCTAGCACTGAGGATTGCGCTGGTGCCATTCCCTCAAAAGAAGGTAAATTATCTCAGATCATAATGTATTATGGACTCATTGTATGAACGTATCTCATTTTGGCCTAACGAGTTCAAGAGTTCGTACAGGAATTTGATCGTTAAAGGAACTTTTCCAGTACGAGGGTCAAGGAATTGAAGCTGTGCTCTGATACCAACATGTCACACTCCGATTCCGTGGAATCGATAGTCGTCCCCCGGGCGTGACCGTCGTGTGGGCCTAGGTTGCGCACCGTACAAGGCTAAGTTATTTTGCATAACGAGCACATATTCAGAGTACGCAAAAAATTTGAAACATAAATTAAAACATGGCAAAGTTCTCTTTATTGATAATGAACATCTATTACAAACTTTTGAACGAGTCAGCTAATTGTCGCATGGGCTTACAAAAGTTGACACAAAATGAGATAGCAGTCCTGTACATTAAATCCCTTTACTAAACTTCAAAATGTAAAGACCTCCTGGAGGGATGACGGCTTTTTCTCTGAGCTGCATTGTGTTTGGGTTGCAAGCTCTTGCTTCAAAATG
This sequence comes from Iris macrosiphon, assembly GCA_036927795.1. Lineage (NCBI taxonomy): Eukaryota > Viridiplantae > Streptophyta > Magnoliopsida > Asparagales > Iridaceae > Iris > Iris macrosiphon. Next base: position 55,826,805 of record JAYESA010000019.1, read on the forward strand.
CTTCAAGGGGCACGATCTGAATACGCCTACAGCTGGACTGGATCGGGAAGACGACTTCAGCGCCTCGCTCGGATCTCCTTAGTGCGGGAAACCTGTTTCAACGAGGGTCAGTACATCGAAATGTACTGGTGAAGGCGAGCTAATCCAACTATACCAATCAACATGTTGTTTATATGAAGCATACATATTATTTGTGGTCTTTCTATCTTATCTTAGTTCATTTTACAAGCAGTCATATATATGTAAAACTACTGAAATAAACTTGCCACCGTTCGGTGACTTTTACCTGCCCATCTGAACCACCTGCACAATACTTACCATGCCTTCCCTGCCACGAAGACACAATTTAGCTTGCAACAGGTTTAAATATACGAGGGTATCACTGGCATATGCCATAATGGATGAATATAGTCTTTGGCGGAATAGCATACAACGAAAGTACAAGAGGCGTTGCAAGATATTCCGTCAAGTACAAGAGACTAAACAATAGGTTCCACTCGGATCGGATCGGTGCTAGTACCCCAGCGACTGTCTGCAAGAGCCGTGACCTTGTGCACAAGTTGTCCGTGATCAAACGGTATCTAGGCTAAGTTATCATTATACAGTCGAGGTAACAAGAGTACTAGATAAGCAGAAATTTATGGTTCATTTTGCATAGTCTCCCTGAACAATTTGAAGCATAGCATGGCATATTCTATACATAGCACAATTTATAGAAGAAGTATGCATTCTAACTAAAATTGAAGCATATGATGAACGTTTCAATGAGTTAGCATGCAATAGATAACTGTTCACAAGTTTACTTGACAAGTATAAGAGTCCAAAGTCTATTCCTATTTTATCTTGACATCTTTTAGTTATTACTTGGTATCGTCTGATCGGAACAACAAGAATGCAAGATTTTTAGGTGTGAAGACTGGAAGAAGGGCCAACTGAATCTAATATAAGCTACTCACTTAGTTGGTTGGAAGGGAGAAGGAAAGCGGTGCTTCAGGACTCCGCTCGCACGTCGTCTACTGCTCGTTCACCTGCATTGCCACGAACAGCTGATCAATACCTCTTCCACTCTTTCCAATCTCGGAATTGAAGTGAAGTTCAATGAACGAAAATAATGAAATCCGTCAAAACCGTTCAAGAAAACTCAAGCAAATCCGAAAATCAACTCAAGGCACGAAAGCAACAAACGACATCGAAAACTGAGGCAACAAAAGATGTAGCGAAGAGGTCCCTCCTGACTCTGCCGCTAAGTCGACCCCGAGAACACGGTCCACTGAATATGGGAATCGATTACGAAGAAGCAAATCCATAACGAGGATGGGTTCTTGTTTCAATCTATCCCGATTGAACGATACCGTCTTGTATTTCTTAGCCGCGCTTCCCGAATAGGGGGAACGTGGCACCACACGCCGCAACATCGACGGTAGTACGCTGTCTAGGTCACAATATAAACTAACAGATCTCACAATAATATATAACATGTCAATGATCTTAACTCCATAAGGAGGACAAGGTGAATATAAATATAATATTGAACACATATACTCAATCATAATATAATCTAGAGAAAGACGAATGGCACGATAAGGATATAAAAATGATATAAAGGAGTTCCAACACATAAGTTTAGAGGTAAACATCTCACACAATAACAATAAGTCTAAGAGTCTAGATAACTCAATCTCAAAATAAAAATCAGAAACAATAACAACTCAATGTATCAAGGCTGGAGACATATCTAGTACAATATAATATAACTAGTTAAGTCACTACTGTTGCATCCTCTATAGAAAGTGTCTCCTCCTGAGGCTCCGGAATATACCCATTATCTACTCCCTGTCCATAATAAGTGGGATAAAAGTCCTCAAGATTATCTAAAAATATTATCCAGTCATGATTGGAGCGACGCACATAAACTAGCAGCAGTTCCAATTATATTTATAAAGACTATAAAACAGTGAGTAATGAATATACATGATGGAATAAAATACAGAATTGTAAGGAAAACTAGAGAGACATATAATCATATCACAGAGAATAACTAGTAAGGAGTACACAGGTAATAATAAGAAGTGAATGTAAGTGCTAGCAATGTATGAACTGGAAATAAAGGAATAGAAATACTGGCTAAGTACCTTGAAATAGTAGTTTGCTATGTGATGGCTTGGGACTAGATCAGGCTTGTTATATATGATTAGCTATGATACATATAGGGTCAGGCTAACCATCTGGTAAGCTATGATGCGAGGAAGAGTCAGGCTAATCATATATAACAAGCTATGAGGCATGTAATATAACCAAGCTACACCCTACGTGAGATGTGGGGTGAGCTATGATGCATGTAAGGTAGGGTATGATCACATAACTTGCTAATATTTCTTCCGTTTCCAGTTAGACGATGGATCCAATCATGACTCCTCATGACAGGTATCTATGATACTAACCCGTGTATCCACTGTGTCAAAAATCAACTATACACTACAAACTAGCATCATAGTAATCATAAAAATAACGAAAACTGTTAGAGAATGTACTCTCCTGTGGTCCTGAACAAGGTATGAGGATCTAGATCCAAACTGAAGTTGCAAGGACCTAAAGATAGAATATTAGTGTCATTTGATGTATTGGAATGATAAACATGCTTAATGAGCCAAAATATATTTTTAGGTCAAATTTAGGCCATACTAGTCAAACTAGGTCAAACTTGGTCAATACTTTGCTACTCTAGATTTGCTAGGTCAATCTAGACAACATTAGCCAATACTAGTTATTACCTAGCTCATACTAGTTAATATCTTACTATTAATACTTTTACCATAACTTATCTATGATACTATATCACCACTAAGTATCAATACCTTCATACTAGAACTTGGTATCAATTAGATACCCTACTAAGTTGGTATCACCAATTATAATATCCCTGCTATGATTAGTATCTTAGTTAATACTTAATAACTCGTACTTACCCATTACCCTTCTACTAGTACCAAGTATCTAGATACTTAATATTACCTTAAACATGTCCCATTACCTTGGCCCACGTTCACTACCTATAACTTATTGAAATCACTATGACTCATAGCCTATTCCTCAATAACTGCTGTAACCTATGATACCAAGCATCTTCCTTTACTATACCTCTCCACACACACAGATACACCCATACATACCTATGACACTATAATACCTACTTGACACAAGTACAACCACTCATCCTTAACTCTAGCTACTGTTAACCTATCATCCTTTACAGACACACATAGCACAACTACAAATAGACACCCACAAAAATTCACCTATCCATTCTTACCATTATCTACAACCATCTGCCGTATCTCAACTGCCAGTGACAACCTTACTACCTATTTTGCAACATCCAATCCAAGGCCCCTCTGCTGCTAATCACTTAAACCCACCCACTAATACTCGAAGTATCAGTCCATATAATCATTCTAAACTGATACTCTAAGTATCAGTCCCCACATGACTCCCTCAATCAACCACCACACACACCTAGTTTCCTGGAATATATGTTGCTGTTCACAGAGAACTCACTCTCCCCTAGCAGACTTTACAGCTGCTGTTATTGCCTGTGCTCGAGCTCATTGGCTGTAAGCACCCTGATTTTTGAATTAAAACTTTTAAATTTATTAATATTGGTATTCTGTAATTTTTGTGATTAAGGAATTTTTATTTATTTTTAGCTAATTATAATATATAGTATTCATGGATTTTCTAATTATGTATATTTAATTAGTTATTAATATTATACAGAAAATATATTTTTGGGTGTAAAATAATTAATAGTGTATTGTATAATTTTTTTGAAATTTATTGAGGTCCAAAACTATTTTTAAAATAGCCATACACACATACACACACACACACACACACACACACACACACACACACACACACACACACATATATATATATATATATATATATATATATATATATATATATATATATATATATATATATATATATATATATAAGAAAAGAAAAGAAAAGAGAAAAGAGATAAAAGAAATAAATCCCTAACCCAAACCCACTAAAACCAAATAACCCATTAAAATCCTAAACCTAAACAAACTCCCCCTTATTCCATGCACAGAGAACTCCCCCCTCTCTACTATATATATATATATATATATATATATATCTCATAAAATTCAAAACCCTAACCATCACCATGCCCACACCACCGTCACCCCATTTTCGGTGACTGCCGCCCGCCTTCCGTCGCCCACCAACCGCCGCAGCAACCGCGCGGCCGGCAGCAGCAGCGTAGCGGCAGCAACAGCAGCAGCGCACAGTAGCATTGCAGCCCCCTCTTTCGCGTGCAGTCTCCGCCCTCCTCGCTCGTCCGAATAACGTTCCATCTTCGGTGGTATGTTCACAACCTAACCCTCTAGGATTTCCTTCAAGTGGAACGAATTTAGTCATTCCGGTTTGATCGAAAAATCGACCGGAAGTTGGCCAAAAAACTGTTCGAAAACAGTTCAGAATTTTAGTCCAAGTACCCCTGTTCATGTCCAATTTTCCACCAACTCATTAATTATTTTCAAAATATAATTGAAGGGACTTCTTCACAATATAACCAAGAATTTTACTATTCTTTTAGTTTTTATTAGTTTGCTTTAATGGTAAAATTATTCTTGTTCCAAAATGACCAAAAACTTGTTTTTAAAATACCCAATTTCTCGCGATACGCGGTGCGTCCCATAAAATGAGGCAACTTCGTCGTATGCGAGTTGCACCGAAAGGAACGTAATATAAACACAAATGTGTGGGCTTTCGCGAAACTTGATTTGGATGTGCGTGCACACCGGAATCAATACGTATCCGCCAAAAATCCCGTATCGGCCTGTTCTGACACTCGTCGTAACTTTGTGTGTGCTTGTCATTTCGTAACAAAACTTGCACCATTGGATTCGTTGAGTTACGCTGGTCATGTGACCCAATTTTTGTTCGATTCTGAGAACGTTGACGAAATTCCATTTCGTGGGCCCTACGGCTCTACTTGACGGGCGATTTTGTGACCAGCTCATCGAAATCCAGTTCTGGATGTTCCATTTGGTTCATATCGTCTTTCTGGATTTGTAGACACTAAGTTTGACGAATTTGGAGAACTTTGTCTCTGGTACATTTTTTGGTGAGAATGAGCCACATGTGGATCCCACTTTGACCCAAAACTGTCAATTTTGTCCCTGTATCCAAATTGGCTTTATGGATAGTCAATTCTAGCTATTTCAAGTATTTTGAGAACATTGGTGATGTTTGTTTCAGCATCCGGAGGTGTAAATGCAGATTTCACTTTTCCATGAGCAGTTGACGGAGTTCAAAATTCAGGCAAGTGTACCTTGCAATAATGTATCACAGTTTTTTGCCTTTATTATATTATTTAGTTATTATAGTTATTTTATATGATTGATGTGTGTGTTTATCCTAGGACCGTGAGATATTGCTTAGCGTCTGAACAAGATTCGGGTGTCGACGCCGTACGCGGAGTCATGCAACGTCACTTAGAGAGTTGATTCCACGATCCTATTTTTACGTGCTTGCTTTACCAAGTACGCCATACCCTAGGACACTTGACACTATTTTATGTGACATAATCTTTCTTGAGTTATTCATGGTGATTCTGTATAGGCTTATATGATTCGTAATATGAGACTTGCATATTATATAGATATTATTATGACTCGTTGCACTAGCTAGAGGTCAAGATCTCGCGTGTTATGGACGTGAGACGTCGTGGACATGAGACGTAAGGTTTCATTGGGTGTGGAGAGTCTTCATCGTGCTCTGGATATATTTTACTATTACTATTTATGTGTACTATTAGATTACGGAAGTGTCCATTGGGATCTTTCGTGAGTACCAGCCCAGGGTATTTATATATACATCTTCCTCCGGGTTCCCCCACACGGAGCCTTAAGTGTACTATTAGTATACGAAAGTGTCCATTGGGATCTTTCGTGAGTACCAGCCCTGGGTACGATATCATATTCTCATTTGCATATCACATAGTTGGTTACAATAGTTTACCCTTGAGTATGTGACATTATACTGTTTCACTTTTGACATGCTGTTTCTTGAACATTGTTTCGTCCCTCTGAGGACCTGGTCCCCTGCCAGCTTTTGCAGCATAGACGGTTATGGAGCCTTTGGAGTTGCTAATGGAGTTGCTTGTCTTGCAGGCACTGGTACCACGTAATTATATCATTTCTACTGGAGTTATGATTATTTATTCATATTATTTATTTATCTGCTGATGTAGCCTAGTTTTATAGACTCATATTTTTTTTTCTCGAGTCTATTCGAGTTTGTGTGTTACTGGACGACCGACTTTGGCACATTTAGCTCATTCTTGTGTATTCTGTTCATTGTGGATTGAGGCATAGATATTTATATTTACTTGATTATTTAGATAGTGACCATTATAATACAGCTTATACGTATTCGAGTCAGACCAGAGTCTGGTCGAATGGATAGCTGGCATGTTACGTATTCCTAGTCCTACGTATTTTGGGACTGGGGTGTGATATATTTTTTTGGTGGCCCATGCAGGTCATGATTAAATCGTTTCGGTTACTTTTCGGTTCCGAGCGAGCCTGTAATCAGGATTAGCAGTATTAGTATCTCAATCCACAATTATTTTGAAAATTCCTTAGCATTTAATTATCGTCGTTGGATTTCATAATTGTACTCGTTTATTCCTTCCGACATCCTTATTATTATTTATCATCTCTCCCTACTTCAGAGAGATGGACGTTCGTGCGCAATGTTTCCTCCAGAAGCAGATCCTTGTCAAGGCGGAAGAAGACATGCTGGATATAAAGTTTTGAGAAGATGGTTACCCTAAGTAGGGTAGATAGATATGTTATTCCTATATGCTAGAGCTTGTCTATATTATTATCATGAGAATTGAATATAGTATTAGAGGCCTAGAACTAATAAAATCTTACCCTTGCTTAGGGTGGCAGTAATTTGGAAGTATTAGGAGTTAGAAAGATGGTTTGATTCTAATGCACTGGAATACTTTATGGAATACATAACTAGATGCTAAAAATTAGTTGTGGCCCATGTTGGTGATACAAGAAATGGTATTATGACCTTAAGAAATTGGAAGCTTACATAGCAGGCCATACTGGTTAAATCTCTAGTTGTCTTGTGACTTTTAGTGTCAAAACTAGATCTTATGACCCCCTTACATTATTGATGACTATAAGTCTGGACTAAATAGACATGTAGATTGCTAGACCTAATATTTGAGTAATTAGATAACTTGAGTACTAAAGTATAGCTTTCGAAATTAAATTAGATGTACTTGATTATTTGGGCTATCAGTGTTAATTGAACAAGTGAGTTTCACCCGTGATTACTTGGGTGGATAAGCTAGTATCTGTGATAGAGCAAATAGGTTGAAGGATGAGAGTTTTGATAGATGTTATAGTCTTGAGTTAGATATAGTAAATTTCCTATAATAGATGATAAGCTATAACAAGATGGTAACCATGTAGTTTGGATGAAGGATATACATGGAATAAATTAAGAAAAATCTCAGGTTCAAGGTGAAGAAGGTAGAATGGTAACAAAAAGAGATTTACGAGGAGTACATGACCTTGAGCAATTTAAATTAAGAGAAGGATATAGGAAGGACTGAAGATTTTATCACTCAGTAGTTGCCTAGAAGATCTATACTACGAAGCAAAAAGTACTGGGTCATGACTGACGAGGCTTATAGTTGAAAACAAGATTAACATACTTAAAGGATATGAAGGTGCATAGGAAACAAATGATAAGGAAAATATATTATGGTCTCATAATCCAAGGAGAAGGGATTGTGATATGGACTTGAGGGATAATAATTTTAGTATTTATGAATTGTAATACTTTTGGAATTTTAAAAATTTAGTGCGAGTAGAAATTGTTGACCAGTCTCGAAGTAATACGATCTCCAAGAAATTAAAAACAGGTTCAGAATCACATACTAACAAGATGGTTATGCTATAGAGGATTATAACAAGACCCTTAGATTATAGATTTATACATGTTAGAAAAGTGTAAATGGAAGATAGAAGTCTTATAGGAATGATTGCTGAATATTGTGGATTTACATATAAACTGATTAGGGCCATAAATTTAGATTTTTGACTAATAGGGTAGGAGTTTGATGGACATATCCTTAGTAGTAGGTGATGAGAACCTATTTCCAAGTTACCATAGCCGATGGATTTTTGGATTTTAGAAATCTTATCATCTCATTGAGTTCGAAGAATTTTCACTCAAGATAACCATAACATCATGCTTGTGTAATAGGGTAGTAGCCTAGCTGAAAGATTTTCGTAAGGAAGATAGGTTTTAGATGACAAAGATTAGACGAACAACAGTACAGAAAGATAGACAATAGAATGGAGTAAGTTGTACGAAAGCGGGTAGGCATTCCAATTAAAGATTAGACGAGTATTGAAGAGTGTCCTTAGTGAATAGTATGCCATGAGTGATAGACCTAAGTACATGCTTAGTTTAGACCCTTACCTACTAATATGTGAGGAAGACAAAGTTGTAAGGATCGTATATTGTTTACCTATATCCAGAAGTAGGTTGCCAATAGTATGAGGGAGGCTATATAAAATATAACTTATATGAATATAGTATTGAGTTTAAGGATTAGTTGTATTACCCCCTCGACTGCATTCCTATCCTTCCTATCAAATTCTTATCTTGTGTTGCATATATGGCCTCGTACTTTTTACAACAATAATCTTTCTAATTATAACAATGAGTAGATCCTTCCTCTTTTCCTAGTTGTGCCTGAATTTAAAAATCAATCCCTTAGTTGGTACCACTCCTTGTGTTAATATGGCCATATCACCATAGGTATCAGTTCTTTTCTACTCTAATCCCCTTGATCTAGTCACAATGACTCGATTCTCCAAATACCTGCCTAATCATGCCTTATTCAACTATGTAGACTTATTAGAAATTCTTCTTGTTATGGCCTAAATTTTGGTCTCTTCGTCATCAATGTCAACCAATGATCGAAGCCTCTCTACCATATTGACTTAGTTAGATCCGACTCAGTCATTTTTCTGCCTTGTAGAAGCTTGACCTATACAAGAGCAGTAATGGATGGGTAGTAATTTCTCTTATAAGTTCGTTGATCAATAGTACCCTAATAGTTTCTAGGTTTCTTTAGAAAATCCTTGATTACGGCTAGTAAATCCTTGAATTTTTGTAACCTTATTTAGAAATAGGCCATTCCAAAAATTTTGTTAGTAAGACCATGACCTTAGTTTTAATACCAACTTAAATTTTATAAGTTGGTTAGATGGTCAGCCCCTGGTTTTAGTGTAAGAATATTTCTAGAAATTCAGGACAAATTTGAATTTATTTTGGTTTTAATTAAGTTAATCTCAAATGGATTAAATTACCTATCTAATTTTTGTATCCTTGATACCCTTTGTTGTGGCTCGGATATTTGGAGGACAACACTATCCTTTCCTTTTCAACAACTTCCATCCTTATGACCTAGACTAGTCACTCTACACCTATGACCTGACTATCATTCACAACCTGGCATTTTCATATTTTGTTTTAGTCGCACGACATTCATGATGCAATTGTACACACATGACACATAAATATTCTTTTCTGTTGTGGTCAATTTTAATACTCAACACCGACTCAATTCTTCCGGCAACCTTGACATTCATGAACCTAACTGGAACCTACTTACTGATGACACAACTGTTACTTCCAAATATACACACCCATGCTCCATATAGACCCTCCGACATTCGTGGCATATCATCTTCTAAGCCCTATATCCAACTCCGTTGTAATTGAATTAAATTATACATAGGCAACCCAAATATCCCAACCACTGATATACTCGTATCCCATTCATGCCAACCTACGTCTATGACACTTGTGTTGCATTAGATTGAAGCCCTTGTACTCTTTACACAATACTAAACACCTTGATGAGTTACATCACCTTTTAACGCTTATGGCTGAACCATTCATCGACATCCATGATATGCAATGAACAACTTCTCGGTACCATCTTACCCTAGTTGTATTTGGCTAAGGTAATTCCTATTGTCTTATAGACTCATGACCTAATTGGAAGCAAAGAGAATTGGTAAAACTTTCTTTATAGAGTTCTTGACTCATTAACGCCATGGTAGTACGTAGATTTTTCTTGAAAAGCTGTGACAACGGTCACAAAATTCTTACCATCTCGAATCCCTCTTTGAAGTTAGACTTACTAAAAATCCTTAGAAATATGATCATGACTATAGTTCCTGCGGCCAACTTCATTCTTATTAGTTGGGTAGAGCCTTGATTAAGTGTACCCTTATTCTTAGAATGCGACATCAAACTAGGACTCCATCTGGTAACTGCGTCCCCATCTTTAGTGCAACCTTCTTAACTAAAATCTTTTCTACTATATTTATTTTTAATTTCGAGGACAAAATTTTTATAAATTGGGTAGATTGTAAGTGTAACGTCCGCAACCGCATGGTGCGTTATGCTGAGTTGGATTGAATAAAACAAATGCTGGTTACATTTGATTTGTTGGATTTTGGGAAGAAGTATTGATTGAGTTGGTTTCATGTGCAGATGGCTAACGGAGTTCGATGGGAATCAGGTGTTCGTTCACAACAGTACTGAGATAACTGGATTGGAGTGATAATGCTGTCTTCCTTAGTCTGATCGGTCGGATGATTTGGAGAGCACGTCCTGCTCGCACGGTCATACCAGTTGAGTAGATCGCACTTTGCATCAGACTACGGGTTCAAGGGATTGGCCATATCGGCAGGACATGATGCTTAACGGGATCAAACATTGTGAGTGGGCTCTTTCCCTTCTCCTCTACCCCTTCATGTCTAATAATATGGAAAACACGTAAGGCTTGAACACTTGGGCTGAAACTTAGGAATCACTACACTAAGGCGTGCATAGAGTGTACATCGTTTGCTTGGATAGGATTGTGGCTTGAATTGATTTGCGCGTATGGATAGTTGGAGCTAGAGTTGGAATATTACATTTGAGGCAGTTGGTTGAACCATTGGGATTATGCTTGGACAGTTGGAATGATATATTGAGGCATTGGGAATATCGAGAATTTGGGCGAGCGAGCGTGCATCCGTGCACGAGTATCACTTGGTCGCTTTGTCTTGCAAAGCGAGCAGTTATGGTTCGAACCGAACAACTGCATCGACGAGGGTATTGTGTCACTGTTGGAGCATTGTGCCACTGTTGGAGCATTGTACCATGGGTTTGTTCTGAGTTGGGGTGTTGTACCCAATTTGAAATACTGTGTTGAGAAGCGGCATTGTGCCTATGGAAATAACTTGATATTTTGGTGCCTTGGGCTATATGTTGAGGTTTGGTTTTGGAATCCTTGGTTGGATATGTTGGTTGGATATGTTGGTTAGATATTTGGTTGGATATCGGTTGAACGAGTCTAGGATAGCTTGGTGGGGCGAGAATGTTCGATCCTCTCGTCATACCTACTTGGTGTCTGCATGTCACGGACAACCTGTTTTGCACAGAGTTTGGTTTCCTGGAACGGGATGAGGCACCGGGGCACCAGGACCGTTCTTCCATGGAGGAGACAATGGGTATCACGTCTTAGGCGCGGTGCCGGTAGTCCGATACCACCAGGAGGGAGTAGCTGCCCAACCCTGGATCGGGTAGGACTGCCTTATTGATTTGGTCCGATCAATGTCCTTTATGGCTTGGCCAATGACTTTATATAGATAAGTGTTGGCTTACTTTTCTTTTGTTGGTTTGGCTTCGTGTAGGCATGGCCACCTTGCCTCGGCAAGAGTGTGCACTTTCAGATGGATTGTATCAAGTTGGTTGAGGAAGGATATTGAGGCTTGGTTGATGGTTCAATATGTTATCGTGCAAGCGATGGCTTGAGTAGGACGGGTTGCATGCTAGAATCTTTCGGGTTGGTTATATTTGTTTGTTGATTGGTTTGAGTTGAATGCTTGCATGCTTAAACTGCTTTACAGCTTTCCTTAATATGTCATCCCTATGCCATGAAATGAATCTAGGATTCAACTAGAAAGATCACCATATAACTGTTTTCATTCACTTTTTACTTAGTGTCGGCTCAGATGAGTGGGTTACCCCGCTCACCAGTACGGTTGTGTACTGACCCACGTTTGTAGGCAATATTTCAGGTACGCAGGCGTAGTGGTGCTGCTTGGATATACGAGACATGATGTATGAACTTTAAGTACCTTTGTGGGCTAGAGAAATAAGCAAGCGTATTTTATCGCCTTCGTGGCATTGCCTTCGTAGCATTTCATTTGGACCCTATCGAGAGCTTCGTTGCGTATTACTCTGATGTGTGCTTGGTACACAATACTTGACTTTCGTTGTAACTTGGTTGTTTCAATGATAACTTTGGTATTTAACAACATCGCCTTGTACGAGCGCAACTCCAGGCTCGTACGACATCACATCCCGATAAGAACGATTGTCCTACGGGAGCGCTGCAATGTGGTAATTTACGTTCAGCAGGGACTATTGAGCTTGCAGGAGATTGGGGCATGATAAATTGGTATCAGAGCGCCAGGTTCATTTTCTCGGACTTGGTCCTTCGTTTCATCACAAGCTCTAAATAGCTTTCGCATATCGTTTAGCTCTTGGCTCTACTCGGTGCCGCATTGGATGCTTCATGCAATAAGTCTATATATTGCTGGTTGTGGCTGCATATTATGCTTTGTTGCATTGCTTTGGTTGGTTTTCGTTAGATCGCTTAGCCTCGTTAGGCGTTGTTGTATTCGTGCAGCAAGTTGGGTGGCATTGTTGCATTCGTAAGCAAGTTGGGTGGCATTGTTGCATTTGTGCAACAAGTTGAGAGCTGTCGTTGGGTTGGCTTGGCTTGTCGTTCGGGGGGCTTCTGATTGCATCAGTGAATTAGTTGGTTGGCATACGAGATTTGGTTATGCGGCATATTTTGAGTAGAAGCATTCGATGAGAATGAATCGTTGCACGAGTTGCTCGTGTAGCGAAATTGTTGGATGAAAGTTTGATTTTTGGCTGGGTATATCATATAGAGCATCGGTTGAGCAAGTTGAGTTTGGCTTGGGAATATCAGGATAATATTGCACGAGTTGCTCGTACAACAAATGTGTGGAACAGTTGGATATTGGGTTGGACTACTTGGAAGACAATCGTTGCACGAGTTGCTCGTGTTACGAAAGTATCAGACGGTTTGAGGATAGTTAAAAGTATTGAGAATGAGATATAGCACGAGTTGCATCACGAAATTGATGGAAAGAGTTAGATAATTCAGGCATTGCCTGAGTTTTGTATCAGACTTGAGTTGGGAAAGGCAGGATCACACATAAGGGATGGCTCGAACGAATCTTGGATCAGTACAAAGAAATCGTAATGCGAGTAGCGACTTGATTCAGATTGGTATATGGGATACCACATATTGAGCAAGGCATTGAAAATATTTTGGTTGGACATCAATGGGAATTGCCAGAACGGACTTGTACAAAGGGAAGTATCGTTGGGCTTAAGAGATAGACGAGATCGGAACGAGTAGTTGGGTTACGCTTGAGCGAAGCGATTGGTAAATTGAAGGATAGAGAGCACGGACTACGATTTTGGGCAATACATTTGAGCCGTTGGTTGAGTAATGAAATACGAGCTTGGTTTGGAGGGACAATACGATGGATTCACACAAACTTGAAAGATTTTGGATATTGCTGCTCGAGAAGTCGACTCAGGTTTAACGGAAGTAGAATTTTGGACAAAATGATGCAACGAAGGGTAGACAGATTCTCTGAAAGGACGTGAACGGATTGTGGCAACAACGGAAGGCAAAGATTATGGCGGACAGACTTTTAAAGATAGCTAAATATGGGAGCAACAATTGAGAAAATTACTGTGCGACTTGAGCAAGTTGGACGTGCATTATGGGACGTGGCAAACGGATAAGAATTTGAGCAAGTCTTGAGTTTCGAGAATCATTGCAAGTGGTAGTACGAGTAGACAAATATGGAAATTCGGAAATTTGATGGATTCAGGACAGAATGACGGATTGATGGAAGACGGTTTCAACGAGCGCACAGTAGCGTTGTAGTCCCCTCCTTCGCGCACAGTCTTCGTCCTCCTCGCTCGTCCGAATTGCGTTCTGTCTTCGCTGGTATGTTCACAACCTAACCCTCTAGGATTTCCTTCAAGTGGAACGAATTTAGTCACCCCGGTTTGATCAAAAAATCGACCAGAAGTTGGTCGAAAAACTGTTCGAAAACAGTTCAGAATTTCAGTCCAAATACTCCTGTTCATGTCCAATTTGCCACCAAGTTGTTAAATATTTTCAAAATATAATTGAAGGAGCTTCTTCACAATATAACCAAGAATTTTACTATTCTTTTAGTTTTTATTAGTTTGCTTTAATGGTAAAATTATTCTTATTCCAAAACGACCAAAAACTTATTTTATAATACCCAATTTCTCGCGATACGCGGTGCATCCCTCCAAACGAGGCAACTTCGTCGTGTGCGAGTTACACCGAAAGGCGAGTAATATAAACACGAACATGTGGGCTTTCATGGAACTTGATTTGGATGTGCGTGCACACCGGAATCAACGCATATCCGCCAAAAAATACCGTATAGGCCTGTTCTGACACTCACCGTAACTTCGTATGTACTTGTCGTTTCGTAACAAAACTTGCGCCATTGGATTTGCAGCGTTACGCTGGTCCTGTGACCCATGTTTGGTTCGATTATGAGAACGTTGACGAAACCACGTTTCGTGGGCCTTACGGCTCTACTTGACGGGCAATTTTGTGACCGACTCATCGGAATCCAGTTCTAGATGTTCTGTTAGGTTCGTATCGTCGTTCTGGACTCGTAGACACTAAGTTTGACGAATTTGAAGAACTTTGTTTCTGACATATTTTTTGGTGCGAAGTGAACCACATGTGGACCCCGACTTTGACCCAAAACTGTCAATTTTGTCCCCGTGTCCAAATTGGACTTATGGGTAGTCAATCCTAGCTATTTCAAGTATTCTAAAAATATTGGTGATGTTTGTTTCAACATCCGAAAGTGTATGCGCAGATTTCACTTTCCAAGGAGCAGTTGACGGGGTTCAGAATTCAAGCAAGTGTACCTTGCCATGATGTATCACAGTTTCTTGCCTTTATTATATTATTTAGTTATTATAGTTATTTTATATGATTGATGTGTGTGTTTATCCTAGGACCGTGAGACGTTGCTTAGCGTCCGAACAAGATTCGGGTGTCGACGCCGTACGCGGAGTCGTGCAACGTCACTTAGAGATTTGATTCCACCACTACCAGAAAAAGTCAAATTAGCGACGTCTAAAAACGTCGCTAAATAACAATAAATCGTCGCTAATTAGGTTTAGCGACGTAATTAGCGACGTTCTGAAGCAGTCGGAAAACACCAAGTCGCTAAAACAAAAAACGTCGCTAAACGTCGCTATGCCGACGTTTTTTAGCGACTTTAATGTGTCGCTAAATTTAGCGACATTTTGCGACGCCAAGTCACTAAAAAGCGACGTTTATTAAAGTCGCTAAACGTCGCTGATTAGCGACGTCAATCGCGACGTTACACCGACGTCTTTAATGACCTGGCTATACTTGCCATGTCAGCAATTGGCGACGCTTAGCGACGACTTTAGCGACGTCATTAGCGACGAACTTAGCGACGTTTTACAGAGTCGCTGATTAGCGACGTAAATTAACGTCGCTAAGCGTCGCTACACGTCGCTAATAACGTCGCTAATTTAAAAAAAAAAATAAAATAAAAATTTCCAGAATCAAATATTGGTGATTCCCTGCAGTTTTACAGCATCTTCATCATACACACCAACATGATTCAATCTAGTTAACTATATAATCCAATTAAATTAAAAACTACAAGAAGTATCAATCCAATTAAATGTGGATAACTATATAATCCAATTAAATTAACTAAAAAATTCAAGACCACAAGAAGCATCATACATCATGTCTATTGTTGAAGTACCAATAATTCATAAATAATAATAAAAATAACTAGACTACTACGGATCTGCAGGAGGCTGACCAGCGGCGCGCTTCAAGGATAACAACTCCTCATACTCGTTCCGTGAAATCGACACCGATGTCGATGGAGAAGGCAGTGACGTCGGTGGCGGCCGTGCCCGCTCCAAGTCTGCGAGTCGCTGGTTGTAAGAATCCAGGGTAGATAACAGTCTCGTACTGCTATCACCCATTGAATCCTGCATCCTCGTCAGGTTTTCGCCCATCGATAGCTGTGACGCATGCATCCTCGTCAGCTTCTCGCCCATCGATAGCTGTGACGCCTGCAGCTCCATGATGTTGCGATCATTGGAGGCTCTAATATCATTTGTCAATTCTCGTAGCTCCGTCATGCTGCGGTCGAGCATATCCAATCGTGCGATAAGCATCGGATCGTCCGCCTGCGGCTGGGACCGGGACTGGTCCTCCATACTTCGCAGCAAGTCGTCACGGAGAGACGCAATCTGACGGTCAACGGCCTCCTGGACGGCCTCCTGGACTCTGGCCGACGACTGCGAGGGCTGCGACTGCGAGGGGTGTGTGGAATGCACAGCTGTCGGGGAGGCCCTAGATGACTGCGTCGCAACCAGGGCGCCATAGGAGCCCGTACCGTAGTACGTACCCCTCTGGAGACCACCAGCTGCGGTCACCCACAGGTCGTCCGCCGACGGAGATGGACCGGGCTGCGACGAAGCACCAGCCTCTCCAGGTGTAGGTGCACTAGCAGTCGCCCGCTCACGAAGCCTAAGATACTCGGCCTAGAAAAGGTTTGGAAACTCAATAATTGCCTAAGTTATATTAAAATAAACACAAAGTAAAGTAATACTTACATAGGTCTGTGAGGCCCTCTCATCAATGAGATTTCCATCCTTGCGATGGGTGGCCAAGAAGACGGTCACCATGTTTGCATCCTCACCCCTCTGTACCTGTTAAAAATATATTTTTTATTACTAAACTTAAATATTTTTTCCAAGTACCATTTTATGGTACTTATATTAAAATAATATATTTTAAAAGAAAAAACATACCAAACGACGGAAATGTTCCGTCATCGGAATCGAGCCACCACACCACTTGGCAGCATTCTGCCTAGCCGCCTTGGCCTTCTTAGACCTTTCCTTGTAGCTCGGATCGTCGAATCTAGCCCTCATCGTAGTCCACTGCTCAGGCGTGATCCAACCTTGGATCGGTTTTCCAGCACGATCACGAGCCTTCTGGTCATCCAGAGCATCTCGGATAAGCTTGGCGGCAACGGTAGGAAAGAGCCGCTCGATCAACTCGGCCCGGTGCGGAGGATAAAAATACGTTTGCTACAATAAATAATTTATTAAGTTAGCATCACGAATATGCATAAATTAGAGGATTTATTTAATATACTTTTACCTGGAAGTGCGCAAACCAGAACGCCTTCCTCTCCTCCGGAGCCTCAGAGTAGTTGATCCAAGGGCCACCGTAGTTGTTCCTCAGAAATTGGCCCAGGCGTCTCTGAACCGACGATGGACGATATCTATACAGAAATAATAATTTAGATTACTGAAAAAGTCAATATACGATGAATAAAGAGAAACACAAATATATACTAAACCATCTAATTGACTTACTTTGTACCGTCGGCCCAAATCTCTGTCCTCGTCTCCTCCGGTGGTGCGCATGGAGGATCTTGCTGATGCTGGGACAACGTCGGCACGACCTCCTCTACATGCTCATCAGTCTCCATGGTTCCGTCAGCAGGAGGAACGCTGGACGAGGGAGTACTATCACGAGTACTATCACGCCTGGAACTACTTGTCCCAGGAGTGATGCCACGCAACGTCGTCGCAGTCGGAGATGTGGCTGCTCGATATACTGGAGTACTGGGCGACGATGATCCGGAACCAACAGTAGGCAGTACCGGAGTGGCACTCTGTCTACCTCGGGACCTGCCGAATCCTCCGCGTCGTCCTGTCATATCTGATAACAACATATGATGAATATAGAGAAACACAAATATATACTACATTCTACAGTCAAAATGTGATACATATCTCAAAGCATTATACAGTCAAAATATAATACATATATTCGTTAATGTCAAAATGTGATACATATCTCAAAACATTATACAGTCAAAATATAATACATATATTCGTTAATGTCAAAATGTGATACATATCTCAAAGCATTTTACAGTCCAAATATAGTTACATTCTACATGGAATATTTTATATTTTCAATCATCTTCAGAAAATTCATCTTGTTCGCCTTCCTCGTCCTGCTCTTCCTCTTTCTCGTCTTCACTTTCATCTACTTCGTCCTCTTCGGATAATTCTACATCTTCTACATTATTACTCGTGTAATGAGTAACTTCCGTTGAGTCCACATCTACAATATTTGTTACAAGAGGTAGATCGTCCTCCTGATAAGCTATTTCGTCAATGTCAAAGATATTTCTAGCTTTAGTCTTGCATACTGCCCACCAATCCGACCTCGCTGTCCCCCGTCTAGGATAAGTTGTGAAGTACATGAGCTGAGCCTGACTTGATAGGACAAATGGTTCGTAGCCTTGATATCTACGCTTGTAGTTTATATCCACAAGGCCATGCTTGTCAATTTTCCAACCTTGATCTTGAATCGGATCGAACCATTCACACCTGAATAGCACGATATTAGCAGGTTCTGGGCCATAATTATATGTCAACTCCACAATCTCTCGTAAGATGCCAAAAAAATCATTGCCCGGATTGACGTCTTTGTAGTTTGTAGATTTGATACACAAACCACTATTTTTCGTGGAATCAAGATCCAGAAAGCTGTCTCTGATAGGAGCATTTGTTGACTTGAACCTGAACCCATTCACACAGAAACTTGGCCATATTTTTACGGCAGTAATTGGTCCCTTGGCTAGAGTCCTAATAGATTCAGTCTCGGATGATATTAGACGATCGACCTAAATACCAAAGTAGCGATGGTAAGTTATTTGTTTTACAAGTGCAGAAATAAAAAGTAATTACCAAGTATCTTACATATGCGCTCAACCAAGAAGGAAAATGGCATCTCATTTCTTGTTCTACTTCTTCGTCTGTTATGTAGGGTCTAACCGACCTTAACTCATCATTATATGTGCTGAAAAACAATGATGCAACTGCTAATTAGTAGCATAATAGTATCTTATACTATTACATTGAGATGATGTAAACGTGGACGTATTAATTACTTACCCCTCTAGCTTCTCCACTTCATCCTCGTCGCAATTGAGTAATATATACAATTGAGCAGCCCTTAGCTCATCGTCATTCAAATATCTCTTCTTCATTTTTCCCGAAGGCTTTCCGGATGCATTGAATACTTTGAGTATTGCATCATTAGATTCCTTATATACGTCGTCGTTTCTGGGAGCTTTATTCCTATTAGTAGCAACATGCGGTTTGAAATACGTCGAGCAAAAGTTTGTAATCTCCTCGAGAACATAAGCTTCACAAATAGATCCTTCAACCCGTGCCTTATTTTTCACCTTTCTCTTTAGGTGATTCAGATGACGCTCGAAGGGGTACATCCACCGATAATCGACAGGACCACCAACACGTGCCTCATAGGAAAGATGAATTGGCAAATGCTCCATAGAGTCGAAGAATCCTGGAGGAAACACCTTCTCGAGCTTACATAGTGTTACCGCAATGTCCCTCTCTTACTTTTCTAGACGATCGACGAGCAACTTAGTACAACAAAGATCTCTGAAGAATATGCTCAGCTCTGTCAATGGGTCCCAAACGACCTGCGGTAAGAATTCCCGAAATGCAATCGGAATTAACCTCTCCATGAATACATGACAATCGTGGCTCTTCATACCTACTAGTTTGTTCTCCTTGAGGTCGACGCATCTTCTCAAGTTCGACACGTACCCGTCTGGAAACTTTAGACCCTGAATCCACCTACAAAGTCTACCTTTATCCTCTTTATCCAGTGAGAAAACTGACTTAGGTTGCTTTAACTTTCCATTCCCCTCCTCTATCAGATGCAATGCAGGACGTCTACATATGTCTTCTAAGTCCAACCTGGCCTTCGGATTATCTTTCGTCTTCCCCTTTACATCCATTACAGTATTAATTATGTTATCAAACACATTCTTCTCGATATGCATGACATCAAGGTTATGTCTGATCAGATTGGTGCTCCAATATGGCAGATCCCAGAATATACTCCTCTTCGTCCAGTTATGGGTGCGACCAAATCCGTCACACTTGTACCCCTTAGCAGGCTCTTCGATAGCACTTGGTAAATATTTTACCTCTTCCCATATCGTGCATCCGGGCCACCTTGGAGGTGGATTGGCCTTCTCCACAACTCCCGCACGAAAAGCATTCCGATTCCTCCGGTACGGATGATCCTTCGGCAAAAATTGTCGATGACAATCGAAGAAGCACGGTTTGCCTCCGTGTTTCAAACGAAAAGCCTGAGAACGGTCCATGCAATACGGACATGAGAGACGACCATGGGTGCTCCATCCCGATAACATTCCATAGGCCGGAAAGTCGTTGATGGTCCACATAAGTGCTGCCCTCATCTGAAAATTCTGCTTTCTAGAAACATCGTACGTGTTGGCACCTACTTCCCACAGCTGATTCAACTCATCTATCAAAGGCTGTAAGTACACATCGATGTTCCACTTCGGATTGTTCGGACCCGGGATAATAACGGTTAGGAACATATACGGAGTCTTCATGCACATCCAAGGCGGTAGATTGTACGGAGTGACGATCACAGGCCAACACGAATACTGGGAGCCCGAAAGTCCGAATGGGGTAAAACCGTCAGAGCAGAGCCCCAATCTGACATTACGCGCTTCTTCGGCAAAATATGGATACTCTCGATCAAAGTGCTTCCATGCTTCTCCATCGGATGGATGATCCAATACTCCTTCGATCTGTTTTCGCCTGTGCCAACTCATGTTTTCTGCAGTCTCCTTAACCATAAACAACCGCTGCAACCGCGGCGTCAAAGGCAAGTAGTGCATCGAATCGGTAGGCTTCCTTGCACCGACAGACTTTCCTCTAACAGTGGCCTTGTAGCGATCAGCACCACAGAATCTACACGCATCTTCATCCTTGTCGTCTTTGTAGTACAACATGCACCCATTGCGACATGCATCGATTTTCTCGTATCCCATCCAAAGCGATCTCACCATCCTCTTAGATCGATAGAAGTCTTTAGGCAACTTTGCACCCTCGGGCAAGATCTCTATAATCAAATCGAGCAGTCGATTATAGCATTCTTGCGACATGTTAAAATCGGACTTGATGCTCAATAATCTTGTAACCACCTCCAACGGTGAATGGTCCTCACAACCAGGATATAGTGGAGTCCTTGCATTCTCAAGCAACTCTATAAACTTTGCAGCATCGGCATTCGGTGCCTCCTCAGCTGCATCATAATTGTCTGGATTGAAACTAGGTCCTGCCGCATCATAATTGTCAGGATTAAAACTAGGCCCCGCCGCATCATAATTGTCAGGATTGAAACTAGGCCCCGCCGCATCATAAACCATGTTCACCAACCCGTCGTCGTAAGCATCGTGGTCTTGGACATCCATATACGGCTCCACATAGGGCTCCGACTCTGATGCTAGAGATACAAGTTCTCCGTGCGTGGTCCACTGATAGTAATTCGGCGTAAAGCCCTTCGAGTATAAATGATATGTAACTTCCACTTCTGGATGATATTTCCTGTTGCGACATCTCACACATGGACACTTAATTTTGGTACCGTCCATGTACTGAGGGAACGCCTTGGCGAACTGCAGGAACTGCTGTACATCCTCAATGAATTCATCCCGCACACCGCACATGTCATCAGGATGACGGTTGTACATCCACGAACGATGACGCAGATAGTAATTCATATCCATTTCTAGATACTTCTGCAAAATTGACAGTATGTATCATATAAATCATTACATGCAAAATTAACTTCTGTGTCTGTGTCAGTGTCCGTTATTGGAAAAGCAGTATATATATATATATATATATATATATATATATATATATATATATATATATATATATATATATATATATATATAACATTACCCAAATAATATCTTAATACCACTTTACTACTATACCTTAACCCACTTCTGTGTCAGTGTCCGGATTTTAGTGTAGTAGGCTCCAGCCGAAGCCAATAAGTTTCTTGAGATGCATGTCCTTAATGATGCATGCTGCGATGATATCTTTGCTCCATTAGAGGCTCTTCATACTGCTAGCTAGTGATTTCAGTAAGTGTTGAAATTAATCCTTTATTTATTTAAGCTGATTTGTAAGTTTCGTTTAGCTAATTCAACTGTTATAGTCATATTATTTAGACCATTAGGCACTTCTTGAAACTGGCAGTAGGGTGAGGAACTGAGATACATAACTCCGCAGTACTTTGCTTTCGGCAATTAACCCCTATATATATTGGGAGTGGAACGAGGAAGTAGCTAGAGCTCAAAATTCTTGGGGCACAATTAAGGACGGTTGCTTAGATCATACACTTCCTGGTCGAATAATTGGCGTTCTAATTAATTTGATCACATGATCAGTTGTTGTACGAATATTCAGGAATTAGTTCTAATTTGTTCACCCAATGTACGTAGTCATGACATATGAACATGGATTCAATAATAGCCATCATTTTTTCCCCTCCTCCATTGGACCAATGAATAGTAACCACAAAATCAAACAATTAGTATGTATGTATGTATGTATATATATATATATATATATATATATATATATATATATATATATATATATATATATATATATATATATATATATATATATATATATTACAAAAGTGCAAATAAATACACTTATGTTCTTTCTTTCTTATTCATCGATCCATATTATTTATTTATTTTATACTTGAAAGAAGAAATTAAAATCTGATCTCTACGTGATCGCACATGCATGAACATTGTCAAAAAACCTAACCCTAACCCTAACCCTAACCCCATGTCAAAAAACCTAACCCTAACCCTAACCCTAACCCCATGTCAAAAAACCTAACCCTAACCCTAACCCTAGGTCCAGATCAGTGTCTGTGTCAGTGTGTGTGTGTGCCGTGTCTGTGTCAGTGTCAGTGTGTGTGTCGTGTTTGTGTCAATGTCACATGTGTCCTGTGAGAGAGAGAGAGAGAGAGAGAGAGAGAGAGTATACCTTGCCGGAGTAGTCGCGGTCGACGGAGCTGGGGAGGGGGGGGGGAAATATGTTTTCGAATCGAAATTTCAACTGACGGGGAAAAATGAAACCGACCCCTAATTAACCAAATTTTAGCGACGTTTAGCGACGTCCAATAAAAAATGTCGCTAAATTAAATATTTGCGACGTAAAGGACGTCGCTAAACACGTTGCTAAATATTTTGAGTTTAAATGTCGCTATATACGTCGCTAAACGTCGCTAAATTAGACATATTAGCGACGTTTAGCGACCTTAATTGAACTTATAGCGACTTATCTTTTAAAATTGTATTAAAAGTCGCTAAACGTCGCTAAATGTCGCCATTTAGCGACGTCTAGCGACGTGTTTATAATGAGTCGCTAATTTATATATTATTAGCGACGTTTCTTTTGACGTCGCTAAAATACGTCGCTAATCCCGCTTTTTCTAGTAGTGCACGATCCTATTTTTACGTGCTTGTTTTACCAAGTACGCCATACCCTAGGACATTTGACACTATTTCATGTGACACAATCTTTCTTGAATTATTCATGGTGATTTTGTATAGGCTTACATGATTTATGATATGAGACTTACATATTATATAAATATTATTATGACTCGTTACACTAGCTAGAGGTCAAGATCTCGCGTGTTATGGACATGAGACGTCGTAGACATGAGACGTGAGGTTTTATTGGGTGGGGAGAGTCTTCATCGTACTCGGGATATATTTTACTATTACTATTTATGTGTACTATTAGATTACGGAAGTGTCCATTGGGATCTTTCGTGAGTACTAGCCCGGGGTATTTATATATACATCTTCCTCCGGGTTCCCCCATACGGAGCCTTAAGTGTACTATTAGTATACGAAAGTGTCCATTGGGATCTTTCGTGAGTATCAACTCGGGGTACGATACCATACTCTCATTTGCATATCACATAGTTGGTTACAGTAGTTTACCCTTGAGTATGTGGCATTATACTATTTTATTTTTGGCATGCTGTTTCTTGTACCTTGTTACGTCCCTTTGAGGACCTGGTCCCCTGCCAGTTTTTGCAGCATAGACGGTTATGGAGCCTTTGGAGTTGCTGATGGAGTTGCTTGTCTTGCAGGCACTCTGGTACCAGATACTTATATCATTTCTTCCGAAGTTATGGTTATTTATTCATATTGTTTATTTATCTGCTGATGTAGCCTAGTTTTATAGACTCATATTTCTTTCTCAAGTCTATTCGAGTTTGTGTGTTATTGGACGGCCGACTTTAGCACATGTAGCTCATTCTTTTGTATTCTGTTCATTGTGGATTGAGGCACAGATATTTATATTTACTTGATTATTTAGATAGTGACCATTATAATACAGCTTATACGTATTCGAGTCGGACTAGAGTCTGGTCGAATGCTTAGCTGGCATGTTACGTATTCCTAATCCAACCTATTTTGGGACTGAGGCGTGACATTGGCACCTACTGCTGCTAATATGAGCTAAGCTTCAACCACTGTTGCTGTGCAAATGCCAAAGAAGGTAACTCGCCACTTCCCTTTGGATTGCTACTGCGGTTGTTATGTGTTTTGCCCCCTCTGTCAACTACACCCACACCACCTACACACACGCACACTCTCTCTAATAGCCATACCCGATTAGTGAAATCGGTGTGTAACTGATACTTAAGTTGCAAGGCTGATACTAACTCTTCCTACAACCACACATACATCACATAACCTCTAACTCTTCATCAACCACAACACACATACACATGCTATGTACACAGACCTATGTATATACTTTATTGTGTACACATACACACTTACCCGATCCTCTCACACATATGCCAATCATACACAAACACACACACACACACACACACACACACACACACACACACACACACACACACACACTTAAGTATATATATACATACACTAACACTTACATTATCTAATATATATATACAATGCTAATACACTATATATAATTATATCTATATAGACAAACAACCTTTCACCAACACTAAATTATTTCGTCATAAACCTATAGTGCACAAAGTAAGATACTCACTCAAGTGTCAAGATACATTATCAACCAATATACCAAAACCCCCAATACTCAACTAGTACCATATATATATATATATATATATATATATATATATATATATATATATATATATATATATATATATAATGTGATTAGTTACAATGAAGAATAGAGGGAAAATACTCCAACAAGCACAAAATCCTCAATTTCCAACCTGTATCATGACGTATCAAGATACGTCCTACTCGTATCCAATTGTGGACATGTAGCTACCCCCACAATATCAAATTAGGTCTAATTAAACATATTTAACCCAATGGCACACACTTGGTACACCAATCTCGGATTTATCCTAATTTGAACATAAAACTCAATATAGAAGTCAATATATGGTCATATGCACATATTTCTTCTTCCTATAGGTAGCCCTAATGTATGGGTATGTTCCTAATGCTTAAATACAACAATTAGAATCTAATTAGAGAATGATTTCAGAATTTTACCTATTGTAAGATGGATTCCCAATAAAAATTCAATAGGACACGATTTGGACACAAGCTCCTAGCCAAACTCATTCTTCTCCAATGTTCCTTGCAATCCAAGCTCCTAGGCTCCTTAGATGATGAATATGGAAGGGATTGGAAGTGGTTTGGTGAAATTTGGTGGAGGAATGGATTAATTTGGGGAAGAACACCAATTTGAAAATAATTTGGTTGAAGAATGAGAGGAGATAGAATATCTCCAACCTATATTAGGGCCAGCCACATACTAGAGTTTTGGTTCATGCGCAAAAGTCCACAATGTTCCTATTGGGTTGTCATGCTGAATAACTAATTATGGAGAAACTTCTATCCCTATGAGGTGTTTAACTAACTTCTAATTAATGAAAGGGGATGACTAAATTCTAGACTAATATGACTAGTCTAAGTGTTGAGTCTTTGGTCATGTCAAGTCTAGTCCACTAACCAATAATATTATTAGTTACAATATATACATTATACACATTATATATAAATATAACACAATATATATAAATATTACAAAATGACAAAAATATCCCTATCATAGAAATATGGTAGTGACAGGATCAGTCGTCTCCCCGCCCAGAGAGAAGGCTATGCTTCAGCTATCCGAGAAGCAGGAAGCGGATGTCAAGAAGTCTAGGAGGGCTAAGAACTATCACAGAGTCGCTCTTCAGCAATTCATGACTCTTAGGCCATCATTTTCTCGATCCAAATCAGTCAAATTCAGGTCTTAGGACATAGGTCTTCTGCTTGTTTCTTTTCTCTATTGTGCGAACTGTTACGCTTTTCTGTTGGTCATTAGTGTCATGTAATCCGTCTGCTTTTAGTTTTTCTGTTTAAAATAAATAAATAAATAAATAAATAAATATATGAAATTATTGACGCATAACTCATTGACCCTCTTTACCAAGAATATCTTTCAATTCCTAAGCCTTAGGAACTAAACTGAATGTTTGCGCATACTTGAATCAATGGAAACAGCAGCAAGAAAATATAGGAGGAATACTATCTTTAGAATGTCATCTTAGGGGGATGAGGATAGCATTGTGCTAATAGCGATTATCATTGGTTGCCATTAATGTAGCAAAACAATACTCAATCTTCCATGTGAAAATGCCCGGTTCATCAGTCATTACCCAAATATTTGACCTGCGCTGAGTTCTGCATAGTGATTTTGTTAGAGCTAGATGCTTGGGGAAAGAAAGAAAAAGAAAAAAAACTTCGAGCAATTCAAATGCATTCTGTGATAACAATACACTACAGCAAGGCGAAAGCTCTATTGTTGCCAGGATACGGATACGATACAAGTTAATAAAGACACGGTAACACGAGCGAAAGGTATCGATTCCGATGTGCCGTAGTGTATTTTAAAATATGTATTGTGTCCAATAAGTGTCCAAACACGACACTGATGCTAGCATCGATTTTCTTGACGGTGGGTCCGTGCATGCTCTTGTAACAAACTCCCCCCGACCCAACCTGTCAGTCTGTAGACTGTCGGTAGCTAGCTCAGCAGTCGAACTTCTCTCGGCGTGGTTGACGCCATTGTCGTCGTCGATGATCATCGGGCTTCACGACTCTAGTCCTCGACTCGGCATCTGAAATCCTGGCCGAGTGCTCGCTCTCCAGCACCAGTCTGTTCCCTTTCTCTTCAACCTCCACCTCCACCTCCACCTCCTCCTCCTTTGGACTCGCGCTACTACTTTTGTCAGCAGTACTTGTAACAACGTTCTTCTTCTTCTTCTTCTTCTTACCAACAAGAAGTACTCTTTGCTGGTTACTTGCTAGCTCCCTAACAAGCTGTGTTGCCTTAAGATGGGTCAACTTCCTTACGAGCACTCGGATCCCTTCCATGAGTTCCTTCTCCAGCTCCTCCTCCACCTCCCTCCCGAGCTCCTCTCTCAGCCTCACCTCTCGAGCTGCAGGGGGGCTTCAGGTACTCATCCCTCCTCCTGCTGCTCCTGCGACTGCCGCGATTGTCGAGCTGCTGCTGCTGCTGCTGCGTGTTGCTCGCGACGCTCGACCGGTCGTCGTCGTCGGGGACGCAGTAGGCCGAGTTCGACCAGATCACAACCGGTGGCACTGGTGGTTTCTGCCTTGGGTTAATTATGTTTCTCTTCATAGAGGGCAGGGATCGATCATGCAACATTGTGAAATTATATGAGGACTATACTTTGATCGATATACGAAATGTTAAAAAACTGATTGGATCGATCGGTAACCAAACCAGCATTGGAATGTCCATGGGACGGCCAACTTTTGTACCCATATCAAATGCAATGCCAGACAACAGTTCGAAGCCGCCAATGTCGCTCGCAAACACTTGGCTCGCCCGCAAACACATTGTTTCAAAAAAAAAAATTAGAACATCAAAAGAAAAATTACTGCTACGTAGACCAATAACAATAAAATATGAATATTTAGACTTTGAATCTCAGATAAATTCTAAAATTTATGTTTGGGTCTCCATCATATACATAATTAGTGTTTGGGTCTCAAAAGTGTCACTAATTATTTTTGATGACACTTTTGAGACCCAAACACTCATTATGTATATTATGAAGATCCAAACACAAATTTCGGAACTTATCTTAGACTCAAAGTCTAAATATCCCAATAAAATAATTCTACATAAATGTTATCTAGTATTAACAGGACCTAATTCTATTTAGGAAAATAATTTTTGGACCGTGGTCCGTGAACGCGGGCCACGTGTCAGTATCCAATTGGCTCCCCCCTATTTGCTTGGGGTCCACAGCCGAAAATCTTACCAATAGGATGCTGACACGTGGCCCGCAGTCACGGACCGCAAGCCATGTAGCAACGCTGTTCTATTTAATTAATGGTTAGTATTAGTATTTGAATTCATGTCCATGGACCGAACTCGAGTCACTGTTGTGGTTACCGGAGAGAGGTATAAGATCCCGGATAGGTGGCGAAAGATCACTGGATCGAGCCCCGTTGGCGTATTATTTTTTCTATTTATTTGATAGGAGTTGGGGGCATCAGATCCAAAAGATATGCAACACAACGTTCACAAAATTCCGAACGTTACGTCGGACATATCAAAAGAAAAGAAAAGAATTCATGTCCATGGCACTCTCTTCTCTTCTTCTTTTCTCAGACTAGGTATTCCTTGGTGGTAGAAATAATGTAAATTTTATTTACTAGTATTTTTGGATTTGTCTTAGTCGAAGCTAATTTTGGTTATCTATCTTTCCTATATCTATCTTTCCTATTAAAAATATATAGGTTTAAGTTAGGTTTGGATAGGTAATCAAATGACCTATGGTTGTTCTATGGAGGAGGGTTGTCCAATACAGAAGTCTTTTCAGACTTAATCCCTAGACCGACCCTACTTTTAAAGAGGAGAAACGGGCGGTAGTGATGAAACCAAAGAGTGCAACTCATATCACTGACTAGCTACAGAATATGTCATAATTTACAGAAATTTGCATCCACAACATAAAAGTATGTTGAAATTGCTTGAGAGCACAAAATTTGTACAAATTGTATTTTAAAACCCAAAACGACCATCCAAACGACATAATAAATTACAGCAGTCTTTAAAAAAATTGCAATTTCAGAAGAAAGTTTTTTTTTCAAAAAAATGCGAGCTACATATATATATGTGTAGAATTGCATGTAGAAAGATTTGAACCCACATACTCCATATATTGATTATATTTTTTCACAAGCTAACCAAAAATTCCTATTAATTCTAGTGTTATAAAGACATACATGTATATATATTGCATAATTATTATAGTAATTATGGGGAGAAAATTTAGGTTAAGGTTAATAGATAGTTAACAACTCTTTGTATACAAAACGTCTTTCAGTAGAGGTTTTTTTTTTTTTAACAAAATATGTCCTTTCGAATGATGTTTTGGGACTTTTATTAAAAATTTATCAAATTTTATGTTCTTAAAACAATTTTATCCTGTTTAATGCGGTGGATGCAAATTTCTAGATAAATTAGTTGTCATTGTTGACCGCCAAAACTTTAAATTTTCATACATCACGTGTGCACCCCATACAATTTTTATAATGTAAGAACCCCTCCTCCCCCCCCCCCCAAATTTTGATAGAAATGGTCAAAGACTGGCAGTCAAATGCTTTGACCCAAAATTTGTGACCAAAATACTCTTTTCCTATTGTCTTCTCCCCAACCCTGCCTCACTGCCCTCTCCCTGTTGCGCTCGCCTCCGTCACGCACCTCCTCAACGCCGCTTGCCTCCGCTCCCCCTCCCTCTCTCTCCTCCTCCGCCCCCGGCAGCATCCCCCTTCTTCGAAGTCGTCATCGAGGGGCGCACGCAGCAGCAACGATGGCAAGCAGCAGCAGCGGCGACGAGCAGCAGAGCGACGAGCAGCGGCGGTTAGTGCAACAACGACGGGGTGGAGGGTCAACGCGACGGGGAGGGGACAATGGCTTCCCGCGGCGGGGGTTGCGGGTAGGCAAGGAAGAAGACGATAGGGGAAGGAGTATTTTAGTCAAATTTTTTTTGGTCAAAACAGTTGTCCATCGTTCCTATACGGTTTCCATTAAAAGTAGAAGGGAAGAGGGGGGGGGAGGGGTTCTTAAATTATGAAAATTGTGTGGGCTGCATCTTGAATTATGATAAATAAAGTGGAGGATAAGTAAATTTTTTTTTTTTTTTTTTTTTTTTTTACTTTCAGATTTTTTTTATCCTTTTTCATTATTTTTTGGAAATATTTATATTGTAACCAAACATAAAAATATATTTTTGTAGAAAATTTAATTTCTTAAAATTTGATTCCCAATAATATAAATTTTTTAGCTTATATAATATTACACGTACCAAATATTTCCAAAGAAGCATTTCCCGTCCCGTCCCGTCCCGCCCCGCCCCGCGCACAGTGAGCATTTCTTCCTCGCAAACCTTGCCTTTCTCTAATATTCCGAAGAATCCAAACTCCTTAGTCATTTATGGCCGTGGGGCTATGTTCATTTCCCTCGCTTGTCTAGCCATGAACCTTGTATCTCTACTTGTAGCCCAATCTAGAATAAATAAGGCTAATATATCTCTACTTGTTGGAGAATAGTGTTTTCTTATTGGTAACATAAGTTTTATAGTTAGTGTCAATATATTTGTGTACAAGACAATAAATACAATATATCGAAAATATTTATACTCTAATACCATATTTAACTCGGAGCACAGAGAATGGAGCTTTCTCATTGATGTTTGCATAAAAGAGAATGTATACAAGAATTTCGGCTTGAAGCCCAATAAAGAGAGACCAAACAAGAAAGAACTTTTTCTTTTGAGGGGAAGGATGGGATCAAGAACATCTCATCCAAATCTATATTAATATCTATACTACTGCATAATAAAAAAATTAGACTTTACGATGGAATTTTTTTTTTTTCAAAAAATATCATTATTTATGTTTACTAATTAAAATTATTTCTTAAATTTAATATGAGTAGATTGGTAATTATGTAAAGAAAAAAAAGAAGAGAATTGTTGTTTACTCTTCCAAAGTAGTAAAAAATTAAAAAACTTTATTCTTTTCAAGTAGTAAAATATTGAAAGACTATTGTTTGTTCTTTCTGTAATGCCCCGCTCCGCGTCGGCATTATGTATCAGGTGAGTGGGCAGAACTTCGTTCTCTGATTCTTGCACGCCTTAATAATAATATGAGTTTTTGCTTGCAATATTTTCATAAGAGAATGATTGAACCTGTCTTGCATGTTAATGAACGAACTCACATAGCTTGTCTTTGAAACGATTATGTCTGCTTAACGAGAATCCTGAAACGCTTGTCTAGAGAGTGCATGAACATGTTCACTATCGTCTATGCTTCGAGAGAACCATATTGTGCCTGAATGTGTTCAAGTGATAAGTCGGATTACCCCGCAACAACGATAACTGTTCTGATGGTTCGTCTCGTCTGCATACTAAAGTTTATTTGATAGTGTTTCCATGCATTCGCATCGGTCGGACAATGGCTATTGGTGGAGAGCTGAACTGCATGCGTCACAAGCCACCATGGGTCACAGCTGCCAATATCATCAGATGAATGAGTCATTGGTATGCTGTACAACCAGCTGCCGATCCTGAGATACTCGGGGACCGCCTTGCATATAGCTAAGTTCATTGTGTTGGCTTGGATAGATGGACTGCCCCTAAGATGTGCATGTGTGTCTAGCTATGCATTTGTCCCTGGAGTCTCACGAGATACACTGCGCACACCCTGAAACGTGAACCAACGGCTTGCTTGCTTATCGCATATGAAACTCTGTTTCCAAAGATATTTTCATAAACCAAGTAATATGACTCTGCTATTGAACTGCATGAAATGAACATAGGTAAAACTAGAAAGATCACTAGTAATGTAATATTTTATAACATGATTACTTAGTGTTGGTTTTAGTGAATGCTTATTTCTGTTCAGTTATTTTATCTCACCAGTACTTATAAAAGTGCTGACCCACCAACAGTTTACTTGCTTGCAGGTACTGGATCGTCCGAAGGAGCGATAGGCGTGCCATAGTCCCTAAGACCCGGAATCCTGTTTTCGATTGTGCCCCGAGATTGCTATCGTATAAGGGGGCATAATGTATGAACGAATGCCTTTGCATAAGAGAACCCAAGTCCCTCGATTGTCCCGAATACTCAGTTGCCTAAATGCATTGCATTGCAACAATGTCCCTTTCCGCTGCTTACTCGATTGATGCGATGATAGCCAACAAACAACTTAAATGATAAAGCCTTATGCAGGCGCAACCCCAGGCTCGCACGGTATTACGTCCCGATATTCGAACGGGCTACACATTACCTTCCTCGCACCCGCGGGACGGGCGCGGTGATTCACGTCCGGTGCGCCGAGGCCCGGTGATTCGCGTCCAGTTCGATCCGGTCCGGCGGGGGCGAACGAGGCGGTGGTCCGGCCGGGTGGCCCCTCGGTTCGAGTGTCGGGGCATGACACTTTCCAAGTAGTATAAAATACGTACAACGCACGTACATATATACAAGTTTTATTAAACCAAAGCAGATATCAAAAGAGCACATGGAACCAGTGTTTTAAAAAACCGGATCAGACCGGCCGGTTGACCCATGAACCGATCATTTTTTTGACCCGATTCAGTTGTTGACCCACTATTTTTTTAGAATACGATTTAAATGAATATTTTTGTAAAAATTAGTGTACATAAGAGATTAAACTTGGACTACTTAGATTAAACCAGTGATTGAACAACTAGTTGAACCGGTTTGATCCGACCAAGTGCCCTGGTCGGGTCAATCTCCGATCCGGTTCTTAAAACACAACATGGAACAATATTTCATTTATATAAACATTATGTTATGAAATTTCATCAATGTTGAATGAATACACATGGGTAATTATGTAATGTATAGATATTAAAAAAGAGTTTTTTAACATGTGCCCTAAGGGCACATGTTAAGGGCACATGTTAAGGATAATTAATGAATAATTTTATTTTAAAAATTGTCATCTATATTAAATAAATATTAAAAATAGTAACTTTTTTGTTTTGAAAATTGTCACATATGTTAGTACAATGTTTAAGTTGAGTTTTTGAATATGGCTAATCGATTAAGTTTAGCATTATGATAATCGATCAATCACTATAGTAACTTATACTTAAACTCAACATTGTCAAGACATGCATTAATGTTATCATATTTGCTTTTGTATATTGCTTTATTCGTCTAACATGTATTTAAATATGCAAAAAATATAATGGACATGATGCAATAAAAAAAATGATGATGAGCCAAATACGACATTATACCAGAAGATTTCTCTGAACTGCCTACGACATATCCGGAGCCTCGCACTCGGGGGTTCCTCTGAACTCCTACGACATCTCCGGAGCCAAAGACGACATTATACCAGAAGATTGACGTCATCAGAGTTCTCTTTGTTTTCATTGGGTCGTGTTGGCACTAGGAGATCAAATCCTTATTAAACCAGATGTAACCACCTAATTCCGGAAGATGAATATTTTTGTTATTTCATAATTGGTTGCAAATATATAGATATATTTAAATTTTGTGCTAGTTATAATTATATCGTATTGGTTAGTGTACTAGCTAATTAGAATGGACTAGTGTTAGTTAGAATTAGTTAGTGCCACTTGTGTTAGTTCATGACATAGTTATTTAGAATTAATTAAATTAGTATATGGATATAATATTTTCTATTAGTTGTAGAGGTACTTTTCTTAATTAATTAGATTCCATTCATGCAAATGGAGAGAGGCAAACTGGACATTGTGGCATGACCAAACCTTACTATAAGAGCCATGCTTTCATTAGGGTCATTCATTTTTTCATTAGCCTCATTCTTTCCTAAACTTTCCTCTTCCCCAAGCAAGCCCAAATTCTTATCAAATTCACTCAAACCACTTCCATTTCCACTCATCTTCATCACCATGGAGGCCTAGGTGCTTGGAGAGCACAAGGAGCACCGTTAGAGGAGGAGCTAGCTAGAAGTTGTGTCCACTCTCACCCATCGTGTCCACTTGGAGGAGTTTTATTGAGATCCAACTCCCAATATGTACATATCTCACTTTTTGCATCAATTTTATTGGTATAATACTCATTTGGGACTCTAGGAACCCACCCATGGCTAAGGACCACCCTTATGGAGAAGAACTAGGTGCTAGAAGTCTCTATTGTGATAGTTATAGTAATTTTTATGGTCAAATTAAAAGAAGTCAAAATTTGGTCCACCAAGTGCTTGAGGAATAACCTATTGGTAGGTCTAGAGCTTAATCTATGGTTTGTTAGTGTCTGCATATCCATAATTGGATACTTATAGGCCGTATCACGATACACCAAGGTACTTGTCGGTAGATTTGGGTATTTTGGAAGTTTTGCCCAATTGGTATTTTAATTCTTCATAAATTGTATATATATATAACTATTCTAATTGTTTGCATATCATAATTCATATATTTAGGTGATGGTTCATGGTTATTGGATTGTATATCATGATGGAGTAGGTTTGTTGTATCATGATAGGTGGTGCGGGATACTCGTTTATGCATGCCAAGTGTTTGGAGATTAGTAGTGTGGTATGCTTTGGTTGTCAGTTATGGTGGGAGGACTGTTATGGTGTGATGAGGGGATAGTGTGCATGCTAGAATTAGTGGTGTATTGTGTGAAAGTTGAACGGGTGGTTTTAGTGCACTGAAATGAGTTCAGGTGGACTGCTGAACCAGTGGGGTTGTGGAAGCTCGGGTTAGTTGATGAGTGAGGATTGACTGAGTGCAGTCGGGTAAGGGTATAGTGTTGGTGTGTTTGTGTTGTGGTTGATTGTGTATGTGTGTCAGTGAGATCTAGCAGTGGGTAGCTATTTTGCAGTGAGGGTAGTGTCGTTTGGACTCCAGGTTCTTAAGGAACCAGGTATTGCAGTTTATGATACAATATTGGGAACTTGTGGATTGTTGGGGAGTGAGTCTGATACTTGGTATCAGTGCTAGGTGTGTGAGGATGAAAAGGGAGAGTTGCAGGGGGTTTGCAACAAATTACAACTCTGTTTGGGGATATTATAGTGGTCTGTAGTTGTCATGCCCCGGAACCAGAATACTAGAGAGCGAGGGCGGACAAAGCTAGCTACGTACACCAGAGTACTCAATACTCTGAGATATGGTCATAGCTGTTTAGACATGTGTGGTTTTACTCTACAATCCAAGATTCATTCATAGGTTAAGGGTCTTAGGTGTCTCAATCTCAAGCAAGCAACAAGTTACAAGATGTATGATCACCAAACATATAATAGTAAGGCGTTACAAACTATACATACACAGATGATCATGAAGCTAGTTATAAAATGAAGAACTAGTAAGAGTGCAATATTACATGATCAGCTCTAACTATAGTCTAGAATATACTTTACATGTAGGCCCACAGGCTAGAAAGTTAAGTTCTAAAACGCGAGCTAAATACGTGCTCAATGGATAAATACCTCAAAAGTATAAGTACGAAATCAAGTAGGAGATGAAGAAGAAATCCACTCATGTCCTCGGGTGCTCCTGGTATTCACCATCTTGAGACTGGAAGTACGGGTCAAGGTGTGTAAAAGGGCGGGAGCCCCAAAACCCGGTTTGGGCCGGCCCGCTCCGGCCCACTCACCCCATGGGTCTGGGCTGGTTTGGAGGATCCGACCCACAAGCCCGGCCACGTCTGGCTTGGTCTCGTGTATGTTCGGGCAGGATCCAATTCGGTCGACCCAGACCGGACTGACCCGATTCTGGCCTGGTTCTGTCCGGTTCAGCTGAGTTTTAATTTTTTTTTTTGGATATATCTGTTGGTGGGATTTTGGTCAAAATGCCCCCATTTTAGTGGCTATTTTTGAATATTTTAGGGGTATTTTGGTCATTTTGCTAAAAATAATAAAAATACCCATTATAACAACTCTGTTTTGAGGGTATTTGGGGTCATTTGGCCCTAAAAAATTTCTATAAATAGCCTATAATTCATGAAAAATAAACATAATACAATTTCTTCCCTCTTACAAAATTTCTTTCCTCTCTTACAAAGTTTAGAAGAAATACAATTACAAAGTTTAGAAGCAAAGCAATTACTGGCGTCCAACTTCTTTCCTCTCAACACATTTTCTTGCAATTTTTTTGGAGGCTTATAGCAGACGTTACATGTAATTTTAATATTACCGAATTTTTTTCTGATTTGAGATTTTTCTTTTCTCTCTCTCTCTCTCTTTTAGTAGAGAAGTAATTAATTTTTCTCTAAAGTTTTTAAAAAAATTATATTTTAAAAATATGGATGTACAAGGTTCAAACCAACCTTTTAAAAATTAGGATTATTATAATAATTTGTTTAAAAATAATTATATTACTGATTATGTGCCACCGACACAAATATCACCTCATGAAGTTAGGAGTATGGCTACGACTACAAATATTGACAATAAAAAATTTATTTTTATGGAATTATTTTACAAAAATATTTGTTACTGATAGTGAGGACGCACCAGTTTTAGATCGAAAAGATCAAAAACGTATACCTAAGGCTGCAGAATGTAAGAAATGTAAGTGGGTTTACAAATGGACACTTTAAAAAGATACTACGAAAGTTGCTATGGCAAAGACACACTGCAGGCTAGACTAACACCGCTAAGTACCGATGGTCAAGGATCTTCTATAGGTAACTTTACTTATTATGATGCTCGTAACAAGACTGAGTTAGCAAGATATATTATTTGTGAGGAATAACTCTTTACATTTGGTAAGAGTGATTTCTATTATAATTATACAAATAATACCCTTAATCCTTGTTTTTCTAAAGTTTCTCGATCTACTGCTAGAGCAGAGGCTCTGAATTTTTAAAAAAAGATAAGGCTGCTTTGAAAGAAAGTATTATGCATGTTAGTAAAGTAGCTATATCTTATGATATATGGAATACTAAGAAAAATTATGCTTATATTTGTATCATGACACATTATATAGATCCAAGATGGATGTTACAAAAATGTATCATTTGTCTAAGGCCTTTAGAATTTTGACATACCGGTGTTGAAATCGGTGGCACGATAATGCAATTTGTGAGTGAATATGATATTCACAATAAAATATTTTTTATTTCTTTTGATAATGCTAGTAATAACACTTATTCTATTAATGTTTTGAAAACACAATTTACGCCTATGTTAAAAGTTAGACTTTTTCATTTTAGATGTGATTTTTATATTATTAATTTGATTGTACAAGAATGTCTTGAATTATTTCAACTAAACTTATAAAATGTTAGATTATGTTTACATAGTTTGAACACTTCTGCAAGTAGACAACAAACTTTTAAAATTTTATGTACATAATATGGTGTTACTTTTAGGCGATTTGTTAAGGATGCACCATATAGATAAAATTTTACTTATTTAATGTTAAAATCTTCCAGGAAGTTTAAAGATGTTATTATATATTATTACATTGCTAATCCTAGTTTTGATTATCAAGTAACTGAGAATGATTGGTTAATTGCTACTTCTATTTTTGAATTTTTTGAATTATTTTACAATACTACAAGCATTCTATCTGGAGTTTATTATCCAAATTATCCTTTAGCTTTAAAAGAAATTCTTAACATGTCTCATTTATTTTCTAGATATAGAAATGTTCCTGCTTTTGATTATGTGGTTTCCAAAATGGAAGCCAAATTAAAAAAATATTGGGGGTAATATACCTCTTCTTTATTGTTTGGCTTCAAATTTTTATCCCAAGATTAAATTAGATGGTGCATTTATTTTATTAGACGAATTTGAAGATAATATGGGGGGTGACGTAGGTAGCTTGAAGGTAGAAATTAAGGATGTATTAGATAGTTTAATTACTTTATATAAAGAAAGAGTTGTATCTACCCAACCTGATACAACCGTTCAAGGTAGTAGCTCTGGTTTTGTGTCTAAATTATCATATGATAAAAGTGTACTACAAAGGAACAAAAAAAAATTCTTCCCAACCCACTCAAGAATTGTCCTTATATCTAAATTCTTATGAAGAAGATGAAGATGACTCTTCAACTTATTATTCAATTTTAGAATGGTAGAAGAGACACACAAAAACTTATCCTTTACTTTCTTCTATAGCACGTAATATTCTAATGATTCTGGTGTCTACGGTAGCATCAGAATCTTATTTTAGTGCAGGTTCAAGGATACTAAGCAAGAAGAGAAGTCGGTAGCTGTCAGATATTTTGGAAGCTTGTGTCTGCATTTATGATTGGACCCGTACTGAAAAAGAACTCAAAACTCAAGAGATGAAAGTGCCGATATCTAAGAGATGGACTTATAATCTCTTACTATGGATGATGCTACTGAAGGAGGAGCTTAGCAATAAACTTCAACGAAAGACGGACGATGATTTTTTTTGAAAAGACTTGTACATTTTTTTACAAGCTTTATGCAAATAAAATATCATTTACAAGTTTTTATTATTTTTGTTACTTAATGTTATAATACATTTATTATTTTATTTACATTAATAAAAGAAATTCAGCTTTTTCTTACTTAATGTTCTAAGTTATTTACAGTTTACTTATTTATTTATATATAAATAAATTCTTTAAATTTCAAGTTATACATTTATATTTAAATTCAAAAAAAGATTTATAAATTATTTTATAAGTTATACAAAAAAATTTGAAAAATAATTTCAACTTCTAAATATTGTATTTTAACTTATACTTAAAGTTATATAAATACTGATATAAAGAAATTAAATAAAATTTTCTTACTTAATGTTTATATAAATTTTTATATAAATTATACAAAATTTTTTATAACAAATAACTTATAAATTTCAAATTATACAAAATTAACTTAGTAACAAAAAACCTATAAACTTTAACTTGAATTTATTAACATATAAGTTATATCATATAGATTATATATAATATAAAAAATATATAAATAAACGTAAATTTTTTTAAAAATTGAGCCATCCCCAACCCAGACTGGTTCGGCCCGGTCCACCGCAGACCTGGTCACGGGTTCGGGCTGGTTCGGGTGTCAATCCAACCGGGCCAGGCCGGTCCAGCCCGCTCTCTCCACCAAGTTGGGCTCGGACCGACCCAAACCCGGTCAAAATCGGTCAAATCGGGCCGCGAGCCTGGCCGGTCCGGGCCAATACACATCTTGAAGTACGAAAGATCCTGTGGTCATGGTCCAAAATCTGATCATACAAAACTAGTGGGATCAGACCCAAAAATAACAAGTACCACAAGGGAGCCAACTTAGGAACTAAAACCAGCATGCAAACAAATCAGTAAAAAATAGCACAAGGAACAGTTAAATAAGTGCAACAGGTAAAATAACAGTCAAACAGTTCTGAAATATTTAAACAAGGATATCTGAAATCAGTACTCATGTTACAGTTTCTGGATCAGTTGTTGAATAAATTAAAACATGAATAGGCTAGACTGGAAATCAAGTAATCATGGACAATCATGTCCTACGGCTTGCTATCATTAGCTAACTAGGGCTATCACAGTCCTAGTTACTAACACATGCAATTTGAGATTCCATATAGCCACATGCCCTGCAGACTATCCGGGTTACCATGCGTAAGGATACATATGATAGATTATATCAGGTATAGTAATTTACAGGTAAATATAACATACGACGGCGTGTTGGAAGTGTGCCCCTCACGACGGAGAGCTCCAAATCTATCAGGTATCGCTGGGATACCGGGATTACATGTAGCCATAAAATCTCTCTAGATGCTTCTAATTCATTATTCTATTTGTTATCTTGGGCAAGTTATTAAGAATTCCTGACCGTGGTGCTCAGGAATTTGCCTGACCGTGGTGCTCAGGAATTTGCCTTAGACATGATGCAGGATACGACAAGACAGTAGCTTGACAAGTATATTCAGTACAGGAGCAAGCAAATCAACCATGAGAATTTATCTTATCTATTTAAGCATTTCAGTTCAGGATATTCTAGCATGTCAAGAGTGCGCTTCGTCGAGCCACTATCAGGAATATCGGTACATGTTAGGTTAACTCGATATGATGAGCTATTATCAGAAATATCAGTGCAAGTCTGGTGTCAGGAGTTCAAGATTAACAATATCAATACAATCCATGTTCAATTCTAGCATGTCAGGAGTGCGCTTCATGGAGACACTATCAGGAATATCAGTACAGGTCAGGTGCCGGGAGTTCAAGATTAACAGTGTCAATACAATCCATGATAAGTGAATTCCATGTTCTAGCAGGTTGTCCCAAATCAGATTATAAGAAATTTAGAGAAAGCTTGCATTCATAACATTAAACAAAATAAGCTAAATAATGGAAATAGTTAAACCATAAGAAAATAAATCATAAGGAGGTTAAGCTACTACAAGTATCATAGGCGCATGGGGTAAGCTGGTCCCATGCAACAAGCTGGCCGTATGCAAGAAGATGGTCGCATGCAAGAGCTGGCTGGATGTAGTACACTAGCCGCATGAAAGATGCAAATTCTACTCCTCTGGACAAGATAAGTGATATACAATAAATACAAGGTCAGAAAAGTGACTGATGTGACTAGCCGTGTCAGAGAAGTAACTAATGTGACTGGCCAAGAAAGGGAGTAAAAGAGAAAAGATAAAATTATGCAAAGTCGTGCCAAGGCGGTGCTGAGTCATGCATTCGAAGAAAAGAGGAACGCATAGCTCCGGGCCGCATGGATGACTCAGCCGCATGCTCCTCTTGGCCGCATAAAATGTAAACCCCCGAATTTTTAAAATTTTAAAACTGGAATTTTTCACAATTTTCTGGAATTTTCTGGGATTTTTCCGTAATTTAAAAACAGGGTTTTAATTATTCAATGATTTTTAATTGATATTAAATGATAGTAAAATATTATGAAGATAATATTTTTGGATGTAAAATGAAAAACTGGACTTAGGACAATTTTTTTGAAATTTATCGGACCCCGGACCTATTTTTAAATGCCTGAAAACTATTTATTTAATTATTTAATTATTTATTTTACTGATTATTAATATTATTATTAATATTACTATTTTTTTTTTATTATAATAAAACCTAGCCCAGCCCGGCCCAACAGACCCGAGCCCAACCCCTAGCGGGTCGGGTCGGACCCGCACCCGAACCCGCCCGCTCGCCCGCAACCCGCCACGACCTCTCCCTCTCTCCCCGACTTTCCCGCCGCCTCCGCCGCCTCCGCCCGCTCCGGCCGGGCCTCACCCCCACGACCACCCCTCTCCCCGCCCGTCTCGGCCACGACAACCCCCCCCGGCCACCCTTTAAAACCCCCTCGGCTCTCCTCCCCTCCGCCCCACAGCCACCTACCCCGACCGCCTCCTTCCACCGGCTCCGACCACTCGCCGCCGCCGTCTCCTCCCCCGCAGCATCGTCCCCGACGCCGCCCTCCCCCTCCTTTCCCGACGACACCGCAGCCACAGCAGCAGCCGCAGCGGCAACAGCGCCGCCTCCGCCGCTCGCCGTCGCCGCCCCTCGCCTGAGCCGCCGCAGCCCGGCCGCCCTCAGCCGCCCCTGCCGCCGGCCAGTGCACAGTAAACCCTAACCCTAATCTTGAATCCCCTGTGTCCGACACGAGTCGGACACGTGACGGACACAATTTGGCCCTGGTTTTCGGGTCCCCTTCAGGTGCGTGTAACTTTTTATTCGTAGCTCCATTTTCGGTTCCGCAAATTGCGTTGCGAAGCCTGTATGACCCTCTCGGTGTCCGGACAAACTGTTCGGGGCATCGCGTCCTGTGGTGATCGCACACCGCGATCCAAAAACAAGAAATACCAGACCCCGTTTCACTCTAACTTGGTGTACACACGTCGGATCGAGACGAAACTTGCGCCATCAGACTCGTAGCAATACGCTGGTCCTGTGAGCCAAGTTTGGTTCGATTCTGAGAACGTTGACGAAATCGCGTGTCGTGGGCCCCACAGGCCCCGCTCGACGGGCGATTTTGTGTTCGGCTCATCGGAATCCAATTCTGGAAGTTCCGTTGGGTTCGTATCAGCGTTCCTGACCTGTTGACACTAAGTTTGGTGAATTTGGAGACCTTTGACCTTGACGCATTTTTCGGTGCAAAGCGGGCCCACATGTGGACCCCGTTTTGACCCGAAACTGCCGTTTCTGCCCTTGTCTCCAAATTGGACCCAAGGACAGGCGTTTCTAGCTGATTAATATTTTCTGGATCTGATGGTGATGTTTGTTTCAGCAACCGGAGTACCGCCTGCAATTCCCGCCGAAGTCAGAACTGCAAACATAGCCAGAACCACAGGCAAGTGTACCTCGCCAAAACTTGCAGTCTTGCTAAATAATTCCTGGACTTAGTTATACATCAGAGGGCAAGTATACATTGCCAAACCCTGCAGCTTGCTATATATTTTCTTGGTTTAATTTTGCAACAGTAGGAACATAAAGTCTGTCAATCCTCAGATATTTCTGGTTATAGTGTTTTACTTGATTTCTGGTAGATTCCCATGTAACTTGTTTAACTGCTTAACCCAGAACACCTGACACTATTCATGTGACGGAATTACCTGACATATACTGGGTGATTCCGTATAGGTTACATTTTCATGTCATTTCCCGTTTAAATGCTTAGATTCTAGCCTGACTCGCGTGACTGGTACCTGATATATTCTGGAACTGTGACGTGAGATTTCATGGGGTGGGGAGAGTATTGTCATATCAAGGCTGAATATAATATAATATAAATACTTATATCTGGCGGTGCCTTAGACTCTGATACAGAGCTTTGGTTCCTTACTGGCTCCTCGAGAAAATACTGCTATGGTTTCTTCGACACTGATTCTGTAGTAGTCAGCCTGAGTATGACTAAACTCTCACATGCATATCACTAGCTGGTTTATATATTTACCCTGCTGTCTATTTTATTGCTGCACTGCATATGTTTTGGCTTGTATTTTCTGTACCTTGTTATGTCCCCTGAGGACCTGGAATGGACTATGTCCCCACGTATAGCCGAGGAGAACTTCCCCGAGGTGTACGGTACAGGAGCACTCCTTGGAACAGAACCCGGAACCGAGGACGAGATAGTGGCCGAAGACTTCACCTGAGCACCGGCTTCAGCTACACAGTATTTCCTTTTCAGCATTTTATTTCCAGTCTATGTTTCCTTAATTGTAACAGACTAATTCTCGGAGTTGTTTCCCGAGATAATCTTATTTATTGCTTATTTATTTTTATTTGCATTATTTCTGGCATTACTCTGTGTTTATTCTGTGGATGAGATTAGAAATACCTGAGACTTGTACTTAGTACTGCTAGACTACAGCTTAAGCATGCCCTGATGGATCCATTAAATTGGGTTGTCCATCGGTGCGTGCTGCTGGCCATTGCTCACGTGCTCAGTCCCTCGTCATTTTGGGACTGGGGCGTGACATGGTTTTTGTGGTGGCCCATGCAGGTCTACGACTAAATTGTTCGGTTTCAACTTAGGGACCGAACAGGCCTGCAATAAGATAGGATAAAATCTTAGGATCTCATCCACTTGCCTGAATCGTTTTTGATATCTGTATCGTATTCGAACTAACTTGAACTTGCATCTTGCCTTGTTTCCTGTGCGCCTCTTATTGGGTATTTTGGATACAGGAAAATGGACCCACAAGAATGCACCGAGACTCCCGTCGGAACGCCACAAGCTACAGGTGTCACCTACGACGACAACGTGACACCAGTCGGAGGAATCCCCACAACTCAACAGAGCCAGCAGGCAGGTCAACCTACCTCCCGATTCCGGCGCGACGACATTCCACCTCCGCCGCAGTTCGTTCCACCAATGCCCGTGTTCCCACCAGGACAGCCGATCGACGGGCAGCAAATATTTCAGATGATCTACGCGATGATGCAAGCACAGCAACAAGTCCAACACGAGGCTCAGCGTCGTGAAGCTAATTTCTTGAGGGACAGCATTGTAACTGCACTGGAGCAGGCCAACCTAC
Organism: Iris macrosiphon; assembly: GCA_036927795.1. Taxonomy (NCBI): domain Eukaryota; kingdom Viridiplantae; phylum Streptophyta; class Magnoliopsida; order Asparagales; family Iridaceae; genus Iris; species Iris macrosiphon. The sequence goes on from JAYESA010000019.1 coordinate 55,871,091, forward strand.
CAGCTCGACGGCCAACTACAGGCTCAATCACTGACTTCCGCCAACTGAAGCCCCGCACTTTCTCCGGCAAAGAAGAGCCCACATAAGTTCATGAGTGGCTTACCAACATTCGGTATCAACTTGAAGCAGCTGAACTTCCACGGGAACGCTGGATGACTGCCGTCCGAATGCAATTGACGGATAATGCCCATCACTGTTGGCTATCCGAGGAGATGCGGCTCGGACCAGACCGAGTCACTTGGGAGGAGTTCTCCAGACTCTTCCAGGAGATGTACATACCTGCCATCGCTCGATCAGAACTGCGGGACAAGTTTAATCGCCTCACTCAGGAGGCTATGACGGTGGAAGAGTACAACGCTGAGTTCATTCGGTTGAGCCGCTTCGCCCCAACCCTGATCCCGACTGAGGAAGAGAAGGCCGAGAAATTCTTCGACGGACTGAACATTGAGCTGCAGAAACTAATTGGGTCCGTCGCACCAACATCATACTCGGACGTTCTTGCCGCGGCTCGACGCATAGAGCGCGTCACCAAGAGAGAGACCAGACTGAAGCGGCCTTCCCCATCCGCACCAACCAAAGCAGCACAAGAGGAGTCTGCAAAGCGTCAACAAACAAGCTCGCCACCACCAGCTGCACCAAAAGCCTTCTACCTTCCTACCTGTTACCACTGCGGCAAGATCGGCCATGTCGAGAAGGAATATAGACGTAAACTCGAACTATACTTAGGCTGCGGATCCAGACAGCATGCAGTAAGAGACTGCCCTGAGCGAAGAGAAGGAGCACCAAGGGCGAACCAGCAAACTCCACCAGCACCTCGAGCAGCACCCTACCAGCAAGCTCAGCAGCAGCAGAGGAATCTACCTCAAGGACGAGGACAAGCTTACGCGATGACTGTGCAGGAAGCCGAAGCGAGTAAGTGATTTATAGTTATCCGTTTTTAGTCTTGTTATAGTTCGTGCCTATTGGTTCGTGACCTCAGCCCCAACCTAGTAAATTTGTAACTTGTAATCATAACCTGGTTTTCCTAAATGGTTATAGTTTTAACTAGATTTTCCTGGAAAGTGTATAACTTTCAATTTGTTAGGGAAACGGTATTCCCTAAGTATCTTGTGATGTGTTTTCAAACGATGCATGCAACCGTGTCATCTCTGCTGACCGGTTATTCTTTGATTGCGAGGACGCAATCCTCTTAAGGGGGGTATATTGTAAACCCCCGAATTTTCAAAATTTTAAAACTGGAATTTTTCACAATTTTCTGGAATTTTCTGGGATTTTTCCGTAATTTAAAAACAGGGTTTTAATTATTCAATGATTTTTAATTGATATTAAATGATAGTAAAATATTATGAAGATAATATTTTTGGATGTAAAATGAAAAACTGGACTTAGGACAATTTTTCTGAAATTTATCGGACCCCGGACCTATTTTTAAATGCCTGAAAACTATTTATTTAATTATTTAATTATTTATTTTACTGATTATTAATATTATTATTAATATTACTATTTTTTTTTATTATAATAAAACCTAGCCCAGCCCGTTGGGCCGGCCCAGCCCGGCCCAACAGACCCGAGCCCAACCCCTAGCGGGTCGGGTCGGACCCGCACCCGAACCCGCCCGCTCGCCCGCAACCCGCCACGACCTCTCCCTCTCTCCCCGACTTTCCCGCCGCCTCCGCCGCCTCCGCCCGCTCCGGCCGGGCCTCACCCCCACGACCACCCCTCTCCCCGCCCGTCTCGGCCACGACAACCCCCCCCGGCCACCCTTTAAAACCCCCTCGGCTCTCCTCCCCTCCGCCCCACAGCCACCTACCCCGACCGCCTCCTTCCACCGGCTCCGACCACTCGTCGCCGCCGTCTCCTCCCCCGCAGCACCGTCCCCGACGCCGCCCTCCCCCTCCTTCCCCGACGACACCGCAGCCACAGCAGCAGCCGCAGCGGCAACAGCGCCGCCTCCGCCGCTCGCCGTCGCCGCCCCTCGCCTGAGCCGCCGCAGCCCGGCCGCCCTCAGCCGCCCCTGCCGCCGGCCAGTGCACAGTAAACCCTAACCCTAATTTTGAATCCCCTGTGTCCGACACGAGTCGGACACAATTTGGCCCTGGTTTTTGGGTCCCCTTCAGGTGCGTGTAACTTTTTATTCGTAGCTCCGTTTTTGATTTCGCAAATTGCGTTGCGAAGCCTGTATGACCCTCTCGGTGTCCGGACAAACTGTTCGGGGCATCGCGTCCTGTGGTGAACGCACACCGCGATCCAAAAACAGGAAACACCAGACCCCGTTTCACCCTAACTTGGTGTACACATGTCGGATCGAGACGAAACTTGCGCCATCGGACTCGTAGCAATACGCTGGTCCTGTGAGCCAAGTTTGGTTCGATTCTGAGAACGTTGACGAAATCGCGTGTCGTGGGCCCCACAGGCCCCGCTCGACGGGCGATTTTGTGTTCGGCTCATCGGAATCCAATTCTGGAAGTTCCGTTGGGTTCGTATCAGCGTTCCTGACCTGTTGACACTAAGTTTGGTGAATTTGGAGACCTTTGACCCTGACGCATTTTTCGGTGCAAAGCGGGCCCACATGTGGACCCCGTTTTGACCCGAAACTGCCGTTTCTGCCCTTGTCTCCAAATTGGACCCAAGGACAGGCGTTTCTAGCTGATTGATATTTTCTGGATCTGATGGTGATATTTGTTTCAGCAACCGGAGTACCGCCTGCAATTCCCGCCGAAGTCAGAACTGCAAACATAGCCAGAACCACAGGCAAGTGTACCTCGCCAAAACTTGCAGTCTTGCTAAATAATTCCTGGACTTAGTTATACATCAGAGGGCAAGTATACATTGCCAAACCCTACAGCTTGCTATATATTTTCTTGGTTTAATTTTGCAACAGTAGGAACATAAAGTCTGTCAATCCTCAGATATTTCTGGTTATAGTGTTTTACTTGATTTCTGGTAGATTCCCATGTAACTTGTTTAACTGCTTAACCCAGAACACCTGACACTATTCATGTGACGGAATTACCTGACATATACTGGGTGATTCCGTATAGGTTACATTTTCATGTCATTTCCCGTTTAAATGCTTAGATTCTAGCCTGACTCGCGTGACTGGTACCTGATATATTCTGGAACTGTGACGTGAGATTTCATGGGGTGGGGAGAGTATTGTCATATCAAGGCTGAATATAATATAATATAAATACTTATATCTGGCGGTGCCTTAGACTCTGATACAGAGCTTTGGTTCCTTACTGGCTACTCGAGAAAATACTGCTATGGTTTCTTCGACACTGATCCTGTAGTAGTCAGCCTGAGTATGACTAAACTCTCACATGCATATCACTAGCTGGTTTATATATTTACCCTGCTGTCTATTTTATTGCTGCACTGCATATGTTTTGGCTTGTATTTTCTGTACCTTGTTATGTCCCCTGAGGACCTGGAATGGACTATGTCCCCAGGTATAGCCGAGGAGAACTTCCCCGAGGTGTACGGTACAGGAGCACTCCTTGGAACAGAACCCGGAACCGAGGACGAGATAGTGGCCGAAGACTTCACCTGAGCACCGGCTTCAGCTACACAGTATTTCCTTTTCAGCATTTTATTTCCAGTCTATGTTTCCTTAATTGTAACAGACTAATTCTCGGAGTTGTTTCCCGAGATAATCTTATTTATTGCTTATTTATTTCTATTTGCATTATTTCTGGCATTACTCTGTGTTTATTCTGTGGATGAGATTAGAAATACCTGAGACTTGTACTTAGTACTGCTAGACTACAGCTTAAGCATGCCCTGATGGATCCATTAAATTGGGTTGTCCATCGGTGCGTGCTGCTGGCCATTGCTCACGTGCTCAGTCCCTCGTCATTTTGGGACTGGGGCGTGACATGGTTTTTGTGGTGGCCCATGCAGGTCTACGACTAAATTGTTCGGTTTTAACTTAGGGACCGAACAGGCCTGCAATAAGATAGGATAAAATCTTAGGATCTCATCCACTTGCCTGAATCGTTTTTGATATCTGTATCGTATTCGAACTAACTTGAACTTGCATCTTGCCTTGTTTCCTGTGCGCCTCTTATTGGGTATTTTGGATACAGGAAAATGGACCCACAAGAATGCACCGAGACTCCCGTCGGAACGCCACAAGCTACAGGTGTCACCTACGACGACGACGTGACACCAGTCGGAGGAATCCCGACAACTCAACAGAGCCAGCAGGCAGGTCAACCTACCTCCCGATTCCGGTGCGACGATATTCTACCTCCGCCGCAGTTCGTTCCACCAATGCCCGTGTTCCCACCAGGACAGCCGATCGACGGGCAGCAAATATTTCAGATGATCTACGCGATGATGCAAGCACAGCAACAAGTCCAACACGAGGCTCAGCGTCGTGAAGCTAATTTCTTGAGGGACAGCATTGTAACTGCACTGGAGCAGGCCAACCTACCAGCTCGACGGCCAACTACAGGCTCAATCACTGACTTCCGCCAACTGAAGCCCCGCACTTTCTCCGGCAAAGAAGAGCCCACATAAGTTCATGAGTGGCTTACCAACATTCGGTATCAACTTGAAGCAGCTGAACTTCCACGGGAACGCTGGATGACTGCCGTCCGAATGCAATTGACGGATAATGCCCATCACTGGTGGCTATCCGAGGAGATGCGGCTCGGACCAGACCGAGTCACTTGGGAGGAGTTCTCCAGACTCTTCCAGGAGATGTACATACCTGCCATCGCTCGATCAGAACTGCGGGACAAGTTTAATCGCCTCACTCAGGAGGCTATGACGGTGGAAGAGTACAACGCTGAGTTCATTCGGTTGAGCCGCTTCGCCCCAACCCTGATCCCGACTGAGGAAGAGAAGGCCGAGAAATTCTTCGACGGACTGAACATTGAGCTGCAGAAACTAATTGGGTCCGTCGCACCAACATCATACTCGGACGTTCTTGCCGCGGCTCAACGCATAGAGCGCGTCACCAAGAGAGAGACCAGACTGAAGCGGCCTTCCCCATCCGCACCAACCAAAGCAGCACAAGAGGAGTCTGCAAAGCGTCAACAAACAAGCTCGCCACCACCAGCTGTACTAAAAGCCTTCTACCTTCCTACCTGTTACCACTGCGGCAAGATCGGCCATGTCGAGAAGGAATATAGACGTAAACTCGAACTATGCTTAGGCTGCGGATCCAGACAGCATGCAGTAAGAGACTGCCCTGAGCGAAGAGAAGGAGCACCAAGGGCGAACCAGCAAACTCCACCAGCACCTCGAGCAGCACCCTACCAGCAAGCTCAGCAGCAGCAGAGGAATCTACCTCAAGGACGAGGACAAGCTTACGCGATGACTGTGCAGGAAGCCGAAGCGAGTAAGTGATTTATAGTTATCCGTTTTTAGTCTTGTTATAGTTCGTGCCTATTGGTTCGTGACCTCAGCCCCAACCTAGTAAATTTGCAACTTGTAATCATAACCTGGTTTTCCTAAATGGTTATAGTTTTAACTAGATTTTCCTGGAAAGTGTATAACTTTCAATTTGTTAGGGAAACGGTATTCCCTAAGTATCTTGTGATGTGTTTTCAAACGATGCATGCAACCGTGTCATCTCTGCTGACCGGTTATTCTTTGATTGCGAGGATGCAATCCTCTTAAGGGGGGTATATTGTAAACCCCCGAATTTTTAAAATTTTAAAACTGGAATTTTTCACAATTTTCTGGAATTTTCTGGGATTTTTCCGTAATTTAAAAACAGGGTTTTAATTATTCAATGATTTTTAATTGATATTAAATGATAGTAAAATATTATGAAGATAATATTTTTGGATGTAAAATGAAAAACTGGACTTAGGACAATTTTTCTGAAATTTATCGGACCCCGGACCTATTTTTAAATTCCTGAAAACTATTTATTTAATTATTTAATTATTTATTTTACTGATTATTAATATTATTATTAATATTACTATTTTTTTTTATTATAATAAAACCTAGCCCAGCCCGTTGGGCCGGCCCAGCCCGGCCCAACAGACCCGAGCCCAACCCCTAGCGGGTCGGGTCGGACCCGCACCCGAACCCGCCCGCTCGCCCGCAACCCGCCACGACCTCTCCCTCTCTCCCCGACTTTCCCGCCGCCTCCGCCGCCTCCGCCCGCTTCGGCCGGGCCTCACCCCCACGACCACCCCTCTCCCCGCCCGTCTCGGCCACGACAACCCCCCCCGGCCACCCTTTAAAACCCCCTCGGCTCTCCTCCCCTCCGCCCCACAGCCACCTACCCCGACCGCCTCCTTCCACCGGCTCCGACCACTCGTCGCCGCTGTCTCCTCCCCCGCAGCACCGTCCCCGACGCCGCCCTCCCCCTCCTTCCCCGACGACACCGCAGCCACAGCAGCAGCCGCAGCGGCAACAGCGCCGCCTCCGCCGCTCGCCGTCGCCGCCCCTCGCCTGAGCCGCCGCAGCCCGGCCGCCCTCAGCCGCCCCTGCCGCCGGCCAGTGCACAGTAAACCCTAACCCTAATTTTGAATCCCCTGTGTCCGACACGAGTCGGACACGTGTCGGACACAATTTGGCCCTGGTTTTCGGGTCCCCTTCAGGTGCGTGTAACTTTTTATTCGTAGCTCCGTTTTTGATTCCGCAAATTGCGTTGCGAAGCCTGTATGACCCTCTCGGTGTCCGGACAAACTGTTCGGGGCATCGCGTCATGTGGTGATCGCACACCGCGATCCAAAAACAGGAAACACCAGACCCCGTTTTACCCTAACTTGGTGTACACACGTCGGATCGAGACGAAACTTGCGCCATCGGACTCGTAGCAATACGCTGGTCCTGTGAGCCAAGTTTGGTTCGATTCTGAGAACGTTGACGAAATCGCGTGTCGTGGGCCCCACAGGCCCCGCTCGACGGGCGATTTTGTGTTCGGCTCATCGGAATCCAATTCTGGAAGTTCCGTTGGGTTCGTATCAGCGTTCCTGACCTGTTGACACTAAGTTTGGTGAATTTGGAGACCTTTGACCCTGACGTATTTTTCGGTGCAAAGCGGGCCCACATGTGGACCCCGTTTTGACCCGAAACTGCCGTTTCTGCCCTTGTCTCCAAATTGGACCCAAGGACAGGCGTTTCTAGTTGATTGATATTTTCTGGATCTGATGGTGATGTTTGTTTCAGCAACCGGAGTACCGCCTGCAATTCCCGCCGAAGTCAGAACTGCAAACATAGCCAGAACCACAGGCAAGTGTACCTCGCCAAAACTTGCAGTCTTGCTAAATAATTCCTGGACTTAGTTATACATCAGAGGGCAAGTATACATTGCCAAACCCTGCAGCTTGCTATATATTTTCTTGGTTTAATTTTGCAACAGTAGGAACATAAAGTCTGTCAATCCTCAGATATTTCTGGTTATAGTGTTTTACTTGATTTCTGGTAGATTCCCATGTAACTTGTTTAACTGCTTAACCCAGAACACCTGACACTATTCATGTGACGGAATTACCTGACATATACTGGGTGATTCCGTATAGGTTACATTTTCATGTCATTTCCCGTTTAAATGCTTAGATTCTAGCCTGACTCGCGTGACTGGTACCTGATATATTCTGGAACTGTGACGTGAGATTTCATGGGGTGGAGAGAGTATTGTCATATCAAGGCTGAATATAATATAATATAAATACTTATATCTGGCGGTGCCTTAGACTCTGATACAGAGCTTTGGTTCCTTACTGGCTCCTCGAGAAAATACTGCTATGGTTTCTTCGACACTGATCCTGTAGTAGTCAGCCTGAGTATGACTAAACTCTCACATGCATATCACTAGCTGGTTTATATATTTACCCTGCTGTCTATTTTATTGCTGCACTGCATATGTTTTGGTTTGTATTTTCTGTACCTTGTTATGTCCCCTGAGGACCTGGAATGGACTATGTCCCCAGGTATAGCCGAGGAGAACTTCCCCGAGGTGTACGGTACAGGAGCACTCCTTGGAACAGAACCCGGAACCGAGGACGAGATAGTGGCCGAAGACTTCACCTGAGCACCGGCTTCAGCTACACAGTATTTCCTTTTCAGCATTTTATTTCCAGTCTATGTTTCCTTAATTGTAACAGACTAATTCTCGGAGTTGTTTCCCGAGATAATCTTATTTATTGCTTATTTATTTCTATTTGCATTATTTCTGGCATTACTCTGTGTTTATTCTGTGGATGAGATTAGAAATACCTGAGACTTGTACTTAGTACTGCTAGACTACAGCTTAAGCATGCCCTGATGGATCCATTAAATTGGGTTGTCCATCGGTGCGTGCTGCTGGCCATTGCTCACGTGCTCAGTCCCTCGTCATTTTGGGACTGGGGCGTGACATAAAATCTTTTGAACTTAGAAAACTTTCATTAGTTCAAGTTTTATGCATTTAGCCAAGGAACGCATGTGCAAATTCAGTTATACCTCCAATAAGATGGTCGCATGCTGACTTGGAGCGAGAAGTCCAGGCCGCATGCTAAGCGGGCCACATGGAACTCCTTTAACCCACAATAGCAAGTTTCAGCCATAAAAAAGTTCCAAGTTTGAAAACTTATTTTTTTCTATGAAATCCTTATTTCAAGTCCGAATCCAGCAAAATAAATTTCAAAATCGCATAAAATCAAGTGCTCATCAACATGGAACTACTAGTTTTTGAAAACATCAATATTAAGAGATCAAAATCAAGTAAACGCATAGAAGCTCCAAACTTGAAACTTATTTCTACTCCAACCAAGGCATCAAAACTGAAAATAACAAGAAGTAAACATGAAGAGCAGTTCATAAAGCACAATATAGACTAATAAAATATAAGAGTGGCTAAAAGTGTCAGTTCTTCCTCATTGGCAAGATGTACTTGCCTAAACCCACTACTAAGCTACTACTACTACCACTAAGGGGAATGGGGGGACGACATCGGGCTGCTCTCGTCTAGGGAGAGGAGAGGGAAGAGGAAGAAGAAAATAAAGAAAGAAAAGGAAAGGAAGAAGAATGAGAAGGAGAGAGAAAGGGTAGGCTATATATAGTAAGGGAGAGTCGCCAAGCACAAATCTAGAAATTATATGAAAGCAACTAAAAAAATCCATAAATTACACGGGAAGCAATTATACAGCTATAACACACATATACCAGATAAAATATAATAATACTAAAATAGTGAGACATGTCTCACAATAGTAAGGGGGCTTGGGTTGTTTGCAACTGAGGTTGGGGAATTAAGTAGTGCAGGGCACTATAGTAAATAGAGGAGTAGATTATAACTGCAACTATCTGATGGGAGCAGCAATGGGGAGAAGATATATGGACAACAACAAGTGTATATGTGTATTGTGTGGAGAGAGTTTCAAACTCAGGTATGTGTAGAGAATTAGATGGGTTATGGGTTGGCAGTTTTTCAGGTGGAAGGAATTTCTTGGTGTTGTAGTAGGTTAAGTAGAAGCAATAGGACCTGGCAGCAGTGCCCGAGTGTGGGGTTGGTTGTCTTAACTTGTTGGATACATCATGGGAGTTTAGTGCAATTGCAAAAGGGGATAAGATAGATGATGTTACATGCCAAGGCATTAAAGTTGGGGTGTGCACAGGCAAGTGAAGGCCAGTGAGGTTAAGAGTGGTTAAGTGTTTGTGTGAGGTTATGTGAGTGTTGCGTGTGTACATGGGAATGAGTGATAGTATAAAGTGCCTAGGTATAGTTGAGTGTGGTAGTGAGGGCTTGTAGTTGAGTGTGTGGATTAGAGTATTAGTTTACCAGTGTGTATCTTGTGCACCGTTACTTGTGTGTCATGAGGTTGAAGAGTGTTTGTGCACACAATATATTAGAATAGTCTATTTATATGTGGGTATTAGCTGCAGTTCAGTGTATCTTAGTGCGAGTGGGTATTAGTGATACTTGAGGGTTAGTATTATAGTTAGATATTAAGTGGTATCTTGGATACGAGTATATGTCAAGATACTATGGTAATATATGAGGGTAGGGTATTGGAAGTGTGGTATTACTTGGTATTTGGGTTAGTGTTAGGTATATTTGTGTAGGTAAGTTAGTGAGTCATGGGTAAGGTATTAGTGTTGGGATGCTAGCGAGTGTCAGGTGGTCAACTATTTTGGTATCATAGTGTTAGTATTTTGAGATATATATATTCGTTAGTTAAGGGTTAGATAACTATAAGCATCCATTAATATGTGTAAATATATAGGTATATAAGTATAGAACATATTTGATATAGAGTATATATATATTACTAACTAGTACAAGTGACCGATGTAATATATTTATATAGATGAGTAGGTAAATGTCTAGAATATGGGAAGTATTGGTTAGTGTGGTGTACCAGTATACATAGATATTCATATAGATAGGTTAAGGTATTGCATATACATTGATATTTATGAGTTATATATATAGTAGTAGTAGCTAGTATAGCTAATACCAATAAGCTATTGACCTAGAAACCTAGGTATAGCTTGGTACAAGCTAGTTTTAGCTAGTATTGACTAGTTTGACTCCGTAGGTCAACTGTGTAGGTGGTTGTGAACAAAAATAAGGTATTAACCTAGTTTTGACCTAGAAGCCTTACCTAGACCTATTTAATTATATTTGTGATTCTGAAACATCTTTTTGACATAGAATTTCATATCTAGGTATTTGAGACACCATTTCGGACAATGTTTGATTTTTATTGCTCTGGACCACAGGCGAGTACATTCACTGATAGTTTCCTTTATATGGTAGCATCTATATTACATGTATTTAGTATTGTTATACTTGATTCCTAACACGATGGTACATGGATTAGTATACCTTGGATCCCCGTCATAAGATATTCTTTCCCAGTGATTACTGTACTATTTCTCTGTGATTATATAGACCGTGATCAGTATGCATGATATTATAGATTGTGCATAGTAATTACCGTGTCAGAAGGTGTCATAATTTTGATCCATGTACACGGTTGGCAAGATATACAAGGTGGTCTTCTCCAGAGAAAACAACGTCTTCCTCTTTGTCTTTGGGCCAATAGAAGATAAGGATCGGGTGATGGTGGGAGGGTCTTGGCCATTTGATGGCAGGTTGTGTAATACCCCGTTCCGTTCTAGCGGACTGCCATCTTAAACGGCAAAAGTGCAACTGTCCCGACCCGCTTTGCCTCAACAAGAAGCAAAGGATATCCAGACTTGCCCCTACAGGAAATCAACTTTGGCTTTCAGAGGCTCGCTCGGCGTATCGCTCTACCGAGGCGAATCATCGCTAAGGTGGGTGGCTACGGTGAACTTGTCTTTGCTTAGCCAGCACACATAAAATCTGGAATAATACATGCTAGTCGCTAGGTGAATCACCCCTTGCATGCTAATAAATCTAACGCACCTAGCTAAGGGAATAATCCCAACTTGTATTGCTTGCTAGAACATGGAAATGAAATACTGCTTATAATCAGACCCTCGCATGCTAAGTCCCTTAACGATTTTATCTCTCGGCTTACCTTCGGGTCCGAGCAACGTGCCTGCTTTTGTTCCTTAGAAACGCATGCTTGTCTGCTTGAATGTTGCCTTATTTTCATCCAAACCCCGGAAGACTACTAAGTAGTCGTTCCGTGCCTGAACGAACCCGCAAGTATCCGTGTTCACGTGTTCTCGTGTACTCACGTAGCCTGCTTGGCAAAAATGTACTCATATAGCCTGCTTGGCGGAAACGTAATCACGTAGCCTGTTTGGCGAAACTCACGTAGCCTGCTTGGCGAAATAATGGAAATTGGAAAAGACCCTGACCTGCATGTCACGGACAACTCAGAAACGAGGTAAAGTTCCACGGACGGTTCCGGGGCAATGGGGCCAATCCGATCCAGATGGAACTCATTGTTCAGTCTCACTTTCTTGGACGGGATGGTCTGTAGCACTCACGTTATTGGCTGCATTCCATCTTCGTCACAGACTGAATGCACGTATAGTCTCACGTAATTGGACAGGGTGGTATGCGGCGCCTTACGTTCTTGCACGTAGCAAACCATCCTTGTCATTGACTAGATTGGTCCTTCATGGCTATGCCAGCGACTCATGTTCATATAGATAAGTCATCCTCGCTTAGCGGCTATCCGCGTGCGAGTCACTGCATCGCATCAATGAACAACTTAACACCTGAACGATTATGTTAAAAATGACCCTCGTGTTTGCATATGCTATGCCCTGAATGTTTATACTTGCCCGTGCGTGAATTAACATGTTTGCCTCAATGTTTGCCTTGGACAAGGAAGAAGATGGTAAGTTGGTAAGTCTCGCCGTGTTTCCTCTCATGTCGCACGGCGCACTGCCACATGGATTAGGTTATTCAAATCTTGCACGAAACTGATCCTAAGACAACTAGAAAGACAACTTAATAGTTGTGCACGTAACCTGTATTACGTGTTTGGATTTGTCGAGCGGGCGAGTAGCTTCCCCACCAGTGCATTCAATGTACTGATAATCCACCAGTTTGTATGCAGAGTGCGGGAGAACCTCGTTCGGTGCGGATGCCTCCTTCGTGCGTGCTAAGGCCAGGAGTTTCTCTGAAGCCTTACAACGGTGCGTCCGGAACAGAAGCACATATACAAGACATAATGTTGTGAACATCGTCCGAACATCGCCTGTACAATCATTCCATAAATTGTAGCCACTTGGCACACTTTTACTGTTTCAGAGAGAGAGGCTTGAGCGACTTGTAATCTCGGCTATACGTCGCCTGTAACACATGTTTATATCAATAAAGAGCTTGCTTTACTTCAACTTATGTTTCAATGCTTCCGCTATATTGTCAACTCAGAGAACTTGTTACCGAATCGTTATGCGTTCATGACTCCGCTGCACTCAGACAATCTGTGCGACTCTGTGGCTTAGAACTCTTACCGCCAGCCAATGAACCATGGCCTTGCATGGGCGTGGCTCATGCTCGTGCGGCATCACGCCCGAATGGGTCAAAGCGATCGTCCCGCGGGAGCGCTGGCGAGGGTGATTCCCGCTTAGCGGGGATGGCCGAAATAGCCTGCGGGAGATCGGGACGTGACATGTTGGTATCAGAGCCTGGCTTCTACGCCTTTGGACTTCGATTCGATATCTCTATTTTGAAAGCTCGTTTGTGGGTTATGTGCACGCTCTCTCTCAATGCCTCGATGGGATATTCCAACAATAAGTCTAAATACTTTCAAAATACGTTTTGAATGATATGATTGCTTGTTTGGTTGTATGCTACGAGTGGCCTTTGTGCCAACCTGTGCGAACCCTTGAGAGTATCGCTAGTAGCTTGTCCGATTTTCACTAACTCTAAGTTTGGTTGAATGTATTTATTCGAGGGACGCCTTGAACTAGTGCACCATCCAAGACTTAAGGAAATGTGAAACTCGAGTGCTAAGACTTCGCTATCACTAAGCTGGTTGACGTGTTCACGCTAGAGGGGCCCTTCGAAAGTGCGCACGATCCAGTCTAAGCGATATGCTGATTTCGAAGCTTGTGCAAGTGAATATCCAAATGAACAAGTGCAATGACTTGTCTAGGATTGCCTCAGCCCTAGATCACTGCTTGTCCTTAGTAAGTCTCGAGGACGAGACTTTTTCTAAGTTGGGTAGGATGCAACACCCTGTTCCGTTCTAGCGGACTGCCATCTCAAACGGCAAAAGTGCAACTGTCCCGACCCGCTTTGCCTCAACAAGAAGCAAAGGATATCCAGACTTGCCCCTACAGGAAATCAACTTCGGCTTTCAGAGGCTCGCTTGGCGTATCGCTCTACCGAGGCAAATCATCGCTAAGATGGGTGGCTACGGTGAACTTGTCTTTGCTTAGCCAGCACACATAAAATCTGGAATGATACATGCTAGTCGCTAGGTGAATCACCCCCTGCATGCTAATAAATCCAATGCACCTAGCTAAGGGATTAATCCCAACTTGTATTGCTTGCTAGAACATGGAAATAAAATACTGCTTATAATCAGACCCTCGCATGCTAAGTCCCTTAACGGTTTTATCTCTCGGCTTACCTTCGGGTCCGAGCAACGTGCCTGCTTTTGTTCCTTAGAAACACATGCTTGTCTGCTTGAATGTTGCCTTGTTTTCATCCAAACCCTGGAAGACTACTAAGTAGTCGTTCCGTACCTGAACGAACCCGCAAGTATCCGTGTTCACGTGTTCTCGTGTACTCACGTAGCCTGCTTGGAAAAAATGTACTCATGTAGCCTGCTTGGCGGAAACGTAATCACGTAGCCTGTTTGGCGAAACTCACGTAGCCTGCTTGGCGAAACTCACGTAGCCTGCTTGGCGAAATAATAGAAATTGGAAAAGACCCTGACCTGCATGTCGCGGATAACTCGAAAACGAGGTAAAGTTCCACGGACGGTTCCGGGGCACTGGGGCCGATCCGATCCGGATGGAACTCATTGTTCAGTCTCACATTCTTGGACGGGATGGTCTGTAGCACTCACGTTATTGGCTGTATTCCATCTTCGTCACAGACTGAATGCACGTATAGTCTCACGTAATTGGACAGGGTGGTATGCGGCGCCTCACGTTCTTTCACGTAGCAAACCATCCTTGTCATTGACTAGATTGGTCCTTCATGGCTATGCCAGCGACCATGTTCATATAGATAAGTCATCATCGCTTAGCGGCTATCCGCGTGCGAGTTACTGCATCGCATCAATGAACAACTTAACACCTGAACGATCATGTTAAAAATGACCCTCGTGTTCGCATATGCTATGCCCTGAATGTTTATACTTGCCCGTGCGTGAATTAACATGTTTGCCTCAATGTTTGCCTTGGACAAGGAAGGAGATGGTAAGTTGGTAAGTCTCGCCGTGTTTCCTCTCATGTCGCACGGCGCACTGCCACAAGGATTAGGTTATTCAAATCTTGCATAAAACTGATCCTAAGACAACTAGAAAGACAACTTAATAGTTGTGCAAGGAACCTGTATTACGTGTTTGGATTTGTCGAGCGGGTGAGTAGCTTCCCCACCAGTGCATTCAATGTACTGATAATCCACCAGTTTGTATGCAGGGTGCGGGAGAACCTCGTTCGGTGCGGATGTCTCCTTCGTGTGTGCTAAGGCCAGGAGTTCCTCTGAAGCCTTGCAATGGTGCGTCCGGAACAGAAGCAAATATATAAGACATAATGTTGTGAACATCGCCCGAACATCGCCTGTACAATCATTCCACAAATTGTAGCCACTTGGCACGCTTTTACTGTTTCAGAGAGAGAGGCTTGAGCGACTTGTAATCTCGGCTATATGCCGCCTGTAACACATGTTTATATCAATAAAGAGCTTGCTTTACTTCAACTTGTGTTTCAATACTTCCGCTATATTATCAACTCAGAGAACTTGTTACCGAATCGCTATGCGTTCATGACTCCGCTGCACTCGAACAATCTGTGCGACTCTGTGGCTTAGAACTCTTGCCGCCAGCCAATAAACCATGGCCTTGCACGGGCGTGGCTCACGCTCGTGCGGCATCACGTCCGGATGGGTCAAAGCGATCGTCCCGCGGGAGCGCTGGCGAGGGTGATTCCCGCCTAGCGGGGACGGCCGAAATAGCCTGTGGGAGATCGGGGCGTGACAGGTTGCCCGTCACCAAGTAGTGGGATCCCTTTATACCCTCAAAGAGGGATCTGCTAGCAACCATTCCTACATGGGTGTATGCATCCTAAAGCTGCAGAGGGAGTCATTTAAGACAGAACCCATGTAGAGATGGTTGCCAGCATATCCCTCTTTGAGGGTGTAAAGGGATCCTACTGCTTGGTGACGAATAACCTGTTATGAAATGGCCAAGACCCTCTCACCAACACCCGATTCATATCCTCCGTTAGCCCAAATAGAAAGAGGAAGACGTTATTTTTAATGTCCGCTCCACGCAGAGGCATTATATTGACTTCTAGATAGATCATACTGTTAGGATATAAGTTGTGGATCGAATCTAGATGTTTGGAGGGATAAGACAGTCTTGCTTAACTTGGCCGGGATGGGATATTTATGAAACATATTTCAATTGAATGGTTATGCCGAGTAAGAAGAGTGTGCATCGCATCATATCATCTCTTGAGGAATCGTAAGCATATGTGGGATCAGTGCAACAAGGGGATTTGTATAGGTGGGCGGATCTGTCCCTTCTCCAATACTCCTTCATGCCCTAATAAATGAATGCTAGTGTTACCTTATTATGTTTTGGAATAAAATAATGCTTTACTTCATATAAATAAATTGATGCCTTATGTTCAATGTTGTGGTAGTCAATTAACTACATGCAAGATAAACAACCAACACTACTAACACAAGAATGTTGTAATATAAGTCTTGCACGAGAAATGAATCAAAACTATGAAAGTTATTATGCAAGTTATAACACTGTGAATAGAACATGGTATATCTGTACAACTATTGAATGCATCAATGTACTGAAACTATGAAAGAAATGCTTCACATGCTGAGAACCTACTAGTGATGAAATACCATCGAACTATCATATTATAGTTTGGTACCACGAGAAGGTCAGTATGGTGGGACATGCAGGTCACCAACCGAAACATGGAATGAGTATGTCTAAAGAACAAGAAAGATTGATTATGCGAATGCTTTACTTATGATTCTTTACTGTGCAATTTATGTTTTAAGATTGTATTGTATATATGTTGCATGGTCATGAACAACTTGTGCACAAGGTTAGATATATTTCCTCAAATGGTACCTGGGCACTGGGACTGATTCGGCTTGGGATAAAATATTGTAGTACTTCGATAGCACGGGTATAAGCAAGACATTCATTGAGGATCGCAACCTACTTTTAATGGCGTTTCACACGTCCTTCGAAATCCTATATGGCAAGTCCTTCATGGTGCAAAATTAACAGCACCAATGACACTCATATAGTTAGGCAACATAATGACGAGAAAATTTATGCAGGCTTAATAGATCCTATGCAGGAATAGTTCACAATTCTTATATCTAAATATCTAGTCCTTCTTTTGGCCGAGATAAACAAGTAGGCTATTGGTAAGAAATCGCAGATAAGCGATAAGTACCGTAGTTTATGTTCTCGACTTATACTGCTCAATATGCAAACATAATCACACTACTCTGCTATATGTCTTGAATAGTGTAAATTGATCCTAGTCCCTAATAGAATAATCAAATTTATAATATGCATGCTTCATATGAACACTTAATGTTGGTTTAGGTGAGTGGGCTAGTTATGCTCACTAGTATGCAATATGTACTGACCCACATTGTGGACTTCCTCTGGTACTTAGTTGTGGGGAGTGGCTTGAACTTGTCACGCCATAGTCCCAAAATATGTAGGACTAGGAACACGTAAGCATGCCAGCCGTATGTATATGGCAACTCCAATATATGGATACTATAATACACACGTGCGCTATAAAATGAATATAACTCACATGTGGTATATATAATATCACAAGTCACAGATATGCTAATCTCATCCACACAACAAGCCATAGAAAAGAAATACTAAACTAGAATAAGAAGTCTGAAATATCTAAATAATAGTCGGGTGGAGACAAATCCACTACCAAAGACTATATCCAAATCTAAAATGAGAGAGAGGAGTATAAAATCTCCAATATAAAATAGTGTGAAGACAGAGGTGTATAAGCTAAAAGAATCCATCGCTAGTTGTAATCAAAGATGCTCAGAAGGTAAGACCTCCTCGGTAGAAATGAATGCGTCAGGTCCAGGCCAGTACTCCTGCGGATACTCCTGGTCGTCTATACCTGGCAAGGGACCAGGTCCTCAGAGGGACATATCAAGATACGTAGAAGCAAGCCAATTTGAATACAGTGAACATGCATAATGTTTAAAATAAATAAGTACGCTGTATAAGACAATCTATATGAATGCAAATGAGGACAACTTTTCAACGTATGGGCAAGGGTAGGCTACTCGATCTAAGCCTCACAACTCACACACCCGCCAGTGGACATCAGAAATCGTCATACCTCGGAGGGGGCGACCAGCGCGACTCTACAGAAATTGACATACCTCGGGGGTAGCGACCAGCGCGACACACGCCCGTAGTGCGAACTATATACTATGGTTTACCAGAGTGGTTAAAAGCCCATACGCCTAATAATTGTCCTCTTATGATACTAGGTGCCATGTGTGTGTCAACATATCTAATACATAGTAATGACTAAAGGAAAACTACACATGCAAGAACTATACAAAAATATAATAAATATATAGAAATATACTAAGCATGCAAAATACTGTAAGCAATTTGGCAAAGTATCTTGCTTGGCAAGAAGGCTGAAAAATGTAATGTCCAGATGTCACGTACGCAGGAGTAGAAGCTGCGGCCTCAGAATGAACGTCTTCGGATACTGAAATAAATATCACCAACGTTCCCAGAATAAGTAAAATAGCTAGAAAGTACTTTTCTTTCGTCCAATTTGGACACAGGGGCAAAACGGTAATTTCGGATGAAAGTAGGGTCCACGTGTCGCCCACTTTGCACCAAAAAATGTGCCAAGGGTAACAGTCTCTAAATGAGATAAATTATAGGTCAAACAAACTCTAGATGTCAATATGAACCCAACGGTATGTCCAAATGTGGATTCCGATGGGCCGAACATAATTTTGCCCAAAAAGTCAACCGTAGGGCCCGCCAATTGGCGACTTGGTCAACTATCTCAGAATTGTGTAAAAATTGGGTCACGGGACCAGCGCGTTACCACGAGTCCAGTGGCGCAAGTTTCGTCACAATCTGACTAACGTGCACAAAATGCAAGCGACTTTCGCAAAAGTTACGACATGGAGTTTGTCCACGGATACAGGCTGATTCTGGCGCACACACGCGTCCAAATTAGTTTCTGCGAACTCTCACATATTCGGGTACGCTATGCTCAACGTTCGGTATACTTGGTACACGGCGGGGCGGTCCCGTTTGGCGGGGCGCGCTCCGTTTCACAACTTTTAGAAATTTGGAAAAGTGTGTTCGCGGGATTTTCCAACGGATTTAATTCTGTCTACAGCAGTTAATAATCTAGGATTATTTTACAAAAATTAAACTAGGTCAACTGGTCTACGTATACCAAAAAGAATTATTGAATTCGGATCTCTGTGGTGGGAGATACGAATCCGGGAACATGGGTGATCACCGCAGTTTTCTGCGATACCAGAAATTGGTCTATTTCTGCCAACTTTGGCGCTATTTTCGCCTATGGTTACGCGTTGTTCGAGGTCTTCTATCATACAGATATGGAAGGGGGATAGGTGAGGATCATACCAGAGAAGACGGGGTGGCATTTGGTTGAGCGAGGCGACAGAAAACTGCGCGAGAACACAGGTACCCTGCTGTTGAATTCTGCAGTGCGCGGGGTGCGCGGTCGTCGGTCGACCGGGGTTGGCTGGACGGGACATTTTCCGGCTGTGGTCAGGGCTCGTTGGCGGCGGCGTGGGTGCTTTGGTGGAAGGAGATGGGAAGGAGAAGAATTTAGGTTTAGGGTTTATGGTTGATATAGTTATATATATATATATATATATATATATATATATATATATATATATATATATATATATATATATATAAGGAGTGGGGGGCGGCCTGTTGCTTGCGCTCGGGGGGGGGGGGGGGGTGTTTTGTTTTGCTGAAGCTACTGTTAGCTTCTCATATATGGGTTTGAGTATAAGTGGGTTAGGGTCTTTTTATGTTTTAGTCCCCCCCCCCCTTTTTTCCTTTCCTTTTCCTTTTTTTTTCTTTCCCATTCTTTTTCTTTTCTTTTCTTTTATTCTTATTTCTTTTTATTTCTCTTTAGAATAACTATATATATATATATATATATATATATATATATATATATATATATATATATATATATATATATGCTAGAAATTATATTAGTGCATACCATTAAGCTAGCAACTGCTCAAAGGATCTTCTACATGAAATAAATTCAGAAAAATTTCTAATGGCCCTATAACTCCCCTAAGTTCATCAACACCTAAAATAAAAATTAATAAAAATCTATTTCTCCTAATTAGCCACTAATTAATATAATTAAATTAATAATTAATAATAAAAAAGTAAATATGGTTTCTAGGAATAGGGGTTTTACAGAACTGTCCCAAGGCATCGAAGATTTGTTGGACGTGAAGAAGCTCTTCTTCCAAGGATGTTGTATTCTGTTATAAAGGGCATAATGTATAGAACATTATAATTCTATTATACCAGTGAGATTGTAAGCAAAGTTGGCAAGTTTAATGTAAGCCATGTATAGCTAACTATCTGTGAGGATCGTTGAGCCTTTGTAAATCTATTGTAAGCCTTTGTATTTCAATGCTATTATCAATAAAAAGATACCATTTCCATATAAATTATTGTGATTCAATTAGTCTGCTTAAATTCTGCTACAATGTCTATATTTTTTGAGATAAACCATTAATTGTCTATACTTTTTGCCTTGTACAAGTTTAATCTAGGCTTGTACGATATTACACCTGTGGCTAATTTTGGTTCTATTGAACCGGGGCATAAAATTTTTCTCCTTGGAGAAGATATCCATCAAACCAACCAGACGCAATTGTCTTCTTTTAAACGTCACGATAGTAGTACAGTTGGGTTTGGGATTGACCATGTATACCAGTAGGGTGTTCTTCTACCTAGCCACAATTGGGGTTACATCCTCCTCAGCGGTAGCTTCCACCATTTAGCCATTAATCATTATTGGAGTGATAATTGTATACATACGTCATCAATGATAGGAGACAGACGACATAGGGATGCCTATGATTTGGGTTGTGCTACTGCAACTGGTCAGGGTTCCCTTCTTATAGACTCTTGAGTTAGCTCCACCCATTGTCTTTATGATTCACCTTCTCTACCACTTCCATACTTTCTAGGTTCCCCTTGAACTATCCCATCCCTGCTCATCTCGGGGTACTTCGTTACTGCTCCCTAACATGTCGCTTCAAGGCTCAGCCTTGATGCTTGTGCCTTACTGCCTTAGGAAGTCTTTCTTGCTGACCGTGCAACTTCTCCAGTCGCGTCATCCTTCATGCTACCCGACTCTTCATGTCTCATACGTTCGAGATCTGATCCTTCTGACCACCCTAATCCACATTATCCCTCTGCCTCACCTATCCCTTGGCATTGTCCATGGCAAGAAATCCCGTCGAAATTGGGTCATCTAGCGTCCTGTCTAGTATAAGATTGGTCTTAGAGTAGGTTGTAAGTAGCAGTGTTTTTAAAATGGGATCGAAGATGGACCCGGACAATGCACTCGGTCAGGTCAAACAGGTTCAACTAGTTGGTTCAACCTGTGGTTCAACCACTAGGTTAACCTAAGTGGTCCAAGTTCAATCACTTATGAACACTGATTTTTAAAAATATATATATTTACAACCAATTTTTAAAAAATAACGAATCAATACCGAACCCGATCAAAAAATTTACCAGGTCACGGGTCAACCGGTTGAACCGTCCGGTCTAGTCCAATTTTTAAAACACTAGTAAGTACTAGTTGCATAGTATAGAAGGGAAATATTTTCTTTATAGCATATCCCTTTGAGAAATGTGCCCCCCCTTAATATTGTAAATGAAACCTGCTTGGGAACATGAACCAGAACCCGAATGTAATTCGGGTGGGATTGCAAATAAAGATATGGAACCCATAATGTTATTGCGTCGGACTATACATATATTTGATCTGAGCTCAACCATTGACATCCCACCCTTACCCCACCCTCCCCTCCCCAAAAAAAAATGCATTGTAGACCAAATTAAATATTCTTAAGTAAAAATATTATTAGGTGTTACATCACAACCATGTCACATGTGACACTAAAAATCTATTAAATTTGATAAGTGTAATTAAGGGAGATTAACACACAAGAATAAAATATGGCCACTACTTTTATTAGTATAAACCATATCTTTCTCGATCCCACTAGCTAATTTATATATATAATTAATTTTCTAAATCTAATTAAATATATTTAATTATTCCTTCTAAATTTTTATGTACAACTATACTTTGTTATAACTTTTTCTTTCATTTTTATCTTTAGGTTTTGTTAGCATGTGTCCTAAGCACAAACATTAACACATTGATGGATTTTGTTAACATGTGTCCTAAGGGCACATGTTAAGAACAATTAATGAATGATTTTTTTGTTTTGAAATTATTTTATTCTAATATTTATTGGGTGTAGATGAAAATTTTCAAAATAAAAAATTACACTTTTTATGTTATTAGGTATAGGTTGAAGGATCGTTAGGAAACTCTAGAGAGGGGGGGGGGTGAATGGAGTTTAGCGGAAGATATACCCAATTAAAATTTGTGAGACTCGTCTCACTGTTTCGTATACCTGCCTGAGATACGCGTAATTATACATGTGTATCTTGCTTTATGTTTGTTGCTTACTTTGCATATTTTTATTTCATATATTGTTTGAGACCTTTATGTAAAGTTTCCCATGATGCATGTTTTGGACCGTTGAGTGTTTTGTTTTCTTGTGAGAGGTTAGGATGTATCTGGGTGAGGAGCAAGGATTATGATCCAATGGCCAAGAGTTAACACTTTGGCTATATAACTGTGGTTATATCACATGTGGTAACTTAGAACTCTCTTGCTTATAATTTTAGTCTTTATGGCCTTTGATTTGGAGTTCCTTAGAATTTTATTCTGCTGAGAGACAAGTTGGAGCACATGAGTGCTGACAGGAGAAGAGACAGTGCCAAAATATGCAGAGAGCTTGGCGGCGTATTTATACGCCAAATCCCCTTAGGCGCTCAGTGTGCTGACTCATATATTCCTCGCGTACCTTAGTACTACGTTCTTATTCCCTTCAGCATATGCGAGAGACATTTGGCGTAATGATAAAGAATAAATCTCTTGGTCGCACTCACGTGCGTACCCATCTCAAGACTTTCCCAAAGCAGGAAAAAGTATGCCTAAGACTTCGAGTCTTCTCTCTTATTGTCGGCTTACTCTTTTCACATTAATTTTCCCCTTGAGTGGATAAGCACCGACTTGTCATCTCAATGTTCGTGTTCTCGACTGATGTGCCATGCATTGAGAATAGAGTTTTGTCTTTTAATTGACCTTCCCACGCTAGTCAGCGTATGCCAACCTAGCTGCTGGCATACTTCGTAAAAGTACGCCAAGTTTTTGGCACGCGTACTTTCAGGGTTGTATGTGGTAATTGTGTGAGCGTACTTTAGTATGGAAGTACACCATCCTTGTCCAGTATGTTCATATCAGAATATGCCAAGCTTGCCCTGTCTAGGGTTGTACGCCAATGCTTCTTGGCCTAGTGTACGCCAACAACTAAATTGGCAAAGCTTGCCAAAGTATGCTACCCTTCCCTTGCTCACTAGAAAGTATGCCAAGGCTTGGTCCAGCATACTTTGTATAAAATTTTATATTGGCGGCATGCCTTGGCTAGAGCCTTGGTTTGGCGTATTCTCTACATGATCTTTATATTGGCGCATCCCTTTTGATAATTGCATAGGAATACTCGTTATCTTGGTCTCTCTTATGCACTATCTACTGGTTTTATCAGTTTAATTAATTGTCTTAAACCCGGTTGTGATAAATACCTGAACATGGAATTTCTTGAACCTGGACTATAGCTATATTACTAGTCATGAACTCCGGACTCCTGATACCGGACAAGTACTGATATTGTTGATTGTGGCTCGATGAAGCACACTTTTGACATGCTAGAATCCTGGGATGTAATACCTGAACTATTAAGATAATTTTTGTGGTTGATTATTTCCTTGTCCTGATTGTACTTGTCAAGCTATTGTCATATCTTGTATCATGTCTAAGGTAAATTCCTGAGCTCTACAATTAGAAATTCTTGATAACCTGTCCAGGCTAATAACTAAAATAATAATCTAGAAATATCTGGAGAGATTTTCTGGCTACATGCAACCCCGGTATCCCAGAGATACCTGATATATTTGGATCTCTCCGTCGTTAGGGGAACACTTCCAATACGTCGTCGAGTGTCACATTACCAGAAAAAAATGATTATACCTGATAAATTCTATATCATGTATCCTTGCATTTTGATAACCCGGATAGTCTATAGGACATATGGCTGTATAGAATCTTAACTTGCATGTGCTAGTAAATAGGACTGTGATAACCCTAGTTAGTTAATGATAACAAGCCGTAGGGCATGAACAACCATGATTGCTTTATTTCCAGTCTAGTCCTGTCTTGCTTTATCCAGTTACTGAACCTGAATAGCAACTTGAGCACTGATTCTCGTTACTCCCTGAATATTTCTCCAGAACTGGTTTGTAACTGCAATATTGTACCTGTTGCACTTATTTACTGCTTTCCTTATCCAATTTCTCCTTGATTGATTGCATACTAGTTTTAGTTTATGAGTTTTGCTCCCTTGTGGTACTTTGCTATTTTTGGGTCTGATCCCACTGATTTTGTATGGCCAGATTTTGGTGCAGAACCGCAAAATCTTTCGTACCTTCCTCCTCAAGATGGTGAATACGAGGAGCACTCGAGGACATGAGTGGGTTTCTTCTTCATTACCCACCAGATCTTGTACATTATACTTTAGAGGCGTTTAGCCACCAAGTAAGTATTTAGCTCATATTTTAGAACTTCATATCCTGTCTGTGGGCCTAAATGTAAAGCATATTCTAGACTATAGCTAGAGCTGATCATGTAATATTATACTCTGGCTAGTTCTTCTTTTGTGCAACTACCTTCATGATCATCTATGAATGTATAGATTTGTATGCCCTACTATTATATGTTTGGTGATTATACATCTTGTAACTTGCCTGCTTGAGATTGAGACAACTAGGATCCTTGACCCAGGAATAACTGTTGGAATGTAGAGTAAACTCTCTCATTTCTTAGACAGCCATGACCGTATCTCGGGGTATGGAGGACTCTGGCATACGTAGCTGGCTTTGTCATCCCCCGCTCTCCAGTATTCTGGTTCTGGGGTATGACACGGTTTAAGTGGTGGCCCATGCAGGTCTGATAATTCAGAAGTGTGGAAGATTTACCAGTATTTAGATATCTTAATCATGTTTTTTCTTGATCTCCTCTAGCGTCGAATCTATATCTCTGAATATTGACCTGGCATTTGCCTTCATCCTCGATCACTCATGTCCTTCAGATTTGATCCTTGTGTCTTCTATCTTTTAAGGACACTGTTCCTGGTCCTTCCGATCATCCTACCCGAGTTTCTCTAGTAGTAGGACAACCCCCGGTAGCCCAACAAACTCTTGAGTTTCAGCCTCAGCATTCTGGAGCCGGGTCCAGAATTGCTCAGAATAAGGAACCCCAAACCCAGGCAGTACCCCCCGTTGTAGTAATTTTATCAGCACAACCAATACTTGATGTAGGAGGAGACAACAGTATGCTACTTGGTATCCTCAGAGAATTACTAGCATCTCAAGGACGTCGAGAAGACACACTCACTCAGTTAGTACAAGAAATTTTTTAAAGAGGCGAACATCGTGTCCACAACTCAGCAAGCAACTTCAAACGCCTGCAACCATCATATTTCTATGGCATCGAGGATGAAATTTCATCGGATGTGTGGCTTTAGGATACTGAAGGAATCCTAAAGGCAACAGGAGTACCAGCCAGAGAACAAGTATCAGTAGTTCGCCTGTACTTGCTAGATTTTGCTCGAGATTGGTGGGCAGACAGATGGTTTCTTTGGCAACGCCCATCTCTTGGTCCATTTTTAGTAAGAGGTTTCAGATCAGGTATTTTGATGTGGTATCACGTTTTGATCTGCAATAACGATTTAATAACTTAAAGCAGATGGACAGGACTGTCGACGGCTATGAGGCAGAGTTCTACAGACTGAGTCATTTTGCTCCCACCTTGGTGACAATCGAGTTAGAAAAAGCTAGGAGGTTACAACAGGGACTACATCTAGAGATCATTCTAGCAGTGGAACAATACGAGTTCCAGACTTTTGATATAATGTTGAGAGCAACAAAGAGATATGAATATACCACCCAGAGAACCGTAGATATGACTGGAGGTTGTAAGATGACCCATACATCATGTGGTTCTTATATCCAGTCTTCAGCACCAGCCCCGACAGTTAGGTCTTTGACCAATGGATCTCCGAGGAGACCAGTTTTGACAGCCTCAGTTCAGCAAATAGCCCCAACCCGACCTCAGTAGCACCGACTACCTTCTTCAGCAGGGTGTTTGTGAGACTCTGTCTCACAGTATCTATATCAGTATATGGATACGTATTTTATACTGCACGTTTTCTTTTCTGGAATTTTGGTCTTTGAAAATTTTTCTTGAAAAATTAACTTAGGTTGTGTTTTTATATTTGTGCATTCCATACTTGTTATTTTTCATGACAGGATTTTTATCTTTGATATTAGAGACTACCCTTGACCAGTAAAGACTATTGGCATTGCTATAGACCCGTGTTAGGACCCGTTAGTATAACGGATAAACCTGAAATTTCCCCAAAGTGGAACTTTTTCCTTCACTCGGAAGATCCGTAGGCAATCCGCAAAATTCCGACGAAAAATCCGTCTGAGATATTTTCCTATAAATAGTGTTTGGATATTTTGTGAATAGTGCTCGATTCACTTTATTATCCAATGGTTTCTTGGTTTTGGAGCATCCTATTATCCAATGGATATATGGTTTTCTTTTGGATGGATGAGATCGATTTGGATCGTGACTTGGATTGCTGACATGGCATATCCGACGGACACGATTAAATCTCTATTTTTATATATACTCATCAATTTTTTTTCTCCGCTCTCTTTTTATTTCTCCTTCTCTCTCTTCTCTTTCTCTCTCATTCTTCATTACCTCTCCATTTTTTGCAGGAGCTAGGAGCTTGGTCTTAATGCCTAAGAGGGTGGTTTCTGAACCCCTCTTTGTGGTGGAGTAGAAGGTTTAGGCTGGGAGCTCGACTATGGGCAAATACATCTTGCCAAATCTGTGAACCATAGATTTTTGATTCCCTATTGTCATTATTTCTTGAATATTATTAGATATAATATTTCCTATATGATTTCCTAATGCTCTAGTTCTTGGCTTGATTTATTTCCATGGATTTAATACGTATTTATGCTAATGCCAATTTTTAGATCTAACCGTGAGACACGGGGTGTGATCTTGGTATCATGAGTGGTATCTTTGTTTTTATTGTATACTTTGGTTCCATTTGCCATGTGATACCATCATATAGTTTTGTATATTTTTTGTTTGGATTCGGTTCCCCCGAAATCTATTTTTTGAGTATTTTAAGGAATTAATTTATCAAATCTCAAAATTTGTGAAATTTAATACTCTCATGTTTTGGGGAATTTTATTTTATTCAATTTTAATTTTTTAAAGTCCGAATACCGAGTTAAAATAAAATTTTATGGCCGAAACAAGTTGTAAAAAATTCCAAGTCTGGGTTGCTGTGCAGTTTCGGATTATCCGAAGGTAATCCACGGATCACCGACGAAAAATCCGAATTTTGGCCCACAAAGATGATGTTTCATAAAGGATAATCCGTCGGTAATCCAGGTAATCCGTCGGTAATCCGATTTAGGCTGTTTTTGTTGAAATTGACTATTTTTTACCGTTTTTGTCCGTTTTTTAGATTTTCCTTGACTTTAATAATTTCTTAATATGATTATAAGACATGTGTAGCTAGGAAATGGTTTTACACCTTATATATTGACATGAGCATATATCCTTTACTAACACCATGTCTCTACACGGTCTTATATGCTTACTTATGCCTCACTATACAAACCCGATATCTTGTATAGTTAGGGGGCCCTTACCCATTATACAGATGCCGTATATAGTTTAGGAAATATTACCCTTTATACATCAGACCAGACCCAATATCTTATATAGTTTGGGGACTCTTACCCTTTATACACCTGCCGTGTATAGTTAGGGGACGCTTACCCATTATACAACTGCCCAGACCCGCTATCCGGTATAGTTTGGAGACTCTTATCCTTTATACACCAGTCGTGTATAGTTAGGGGATGCCTATCCATTATACAACTGCCCATACCCACTACCTGGTATAGTTTGGGGACCCTTACCCTTTATACACCTGTCGTGTAAAGTTAGGGGACACTTACCCATTATACACTTGCCCAGTATATATTAGATAGTAGCTTGTAGTGGCGCACTCCTATTTTATTGTTTGTATATTCCTCTATTATGGCTTGTCTTTACTTGTGCTTTTAACTATCAAATCATTGTCATGTTTTACATATCCCTACGGGGAGTATCATGACTAGGATGGATTATGCGGAATGCCATACCCGGAATCCTAAATAAAAATATTAAGGATTAATAACTAGCCTAAATTGTTAGAACATTGGGGTAGGATCTTCTGGTTGCATGCAGTCCCGTGCCCCGATAATATGTTACTGCTAGATGGACTTGTAACATGTCGTTGAGTAGTACGCATTTCCAGCTCACCGTTGTGTGGAGCATTATTGATTGACTTACACAGGTTCACCTTTGTGTGACTTGGATTATGTGCACATCTCTCATGGGGGTGGTGTATCCACTATTATTTACTTTGCTGTCGTCCGATATTTGGGTAGCTTGGACAGTCTGCAGGACATGCGACCGTATAAAAATACTAAATTGTATTTGTTAGTAAATATGATTTGTGATAACCCTAGTTAGCTAATGATATCAAGCAGTAGATATTGCTTGGCCGTGCTCTACTGATTATTACTATTTCTTGCCCAATATATTTTCTTTTCTCATATTGTCATATGTACCGGTGGGTGGCCAGAGGCTAAGATCTGCTCGGGAAAAGAATCATAATCCCTGACCTTGTTTGGTTTAAGGTTTATGGCTCTGATTTTGAGAAGTTTTCCAAGATCTCATGTCGCTTGCCGGCTTTTTCTTTTCTACAGTTATTATTCACATCATTATTGTTGTAGATGTAGTTTAGGACACATGAATGGTAATGGGGGTGGTTCCTTCCTTTTGTCCTTATTTGGTGTAAAGGTAGAAAATCAGGCCTATTGCTTTTCATGGGTTTCGTTAGTTTCATAGTTACTATTTTCAGATATTGTACTCACATATTCTCTGCTTATGTCATATTCTAGATCTTGTACTCACATGCTATAGCCTTGAGCTGGATTGCTCACTTACCTCAAAAGATGGTGACGGTGCAAATATATTTCGTGCTCCGCGATTGATCCTGAAAGGTAATAAAAAAAATAGCATGTAGTTGACCCTCGCACTATACACATTCACATGTCCCGTAATACCTTACATGTTTCTAATTATTGTTTCGGCATATTGCATGTTCACATGTCCACGTTTATTTTACTGGTTCCTTGTTTACTTTATGTCACAAGTTGTTTACTTACCGTGGCACGTTACTTAGTTTATTACCTTTCCTTTTATCGAGACAAGTACATTGGTACTACACGAGTCTCGATCCACATTTGTTTATTTTTGTCTCTATTCATTTGTTGTGGGTTTTAGTTCATAGCATTGGCTTCCTATGTGGTTCTTGCTATTGGGGGTCTGACCCCACTGGTTTTGCATGGCTAGATCTCGTAGCAGACTCGGAGGATCTAGCTTCACTTTTACCGAATGGTTCTTACTCAGAGGATTACGGCTCGGATTAGCGAGTGGGTTACCTTATTCTCCCACTTCATTTTGTACTTTTATTTTGTGGTGTACTAGCCAAGGACATGTGTTAGTCCTTTCTTTTGGAACTTTATTTCCCTCCGTCTTTAGACGGCTGGATCGCGACTAGTTGTACATTTACGTACTTATGTATATTTCTGTTGATGTAACTTTAAATTATGTCAACTCTTATGATTATGTATGCCTATGTGTTTGGGACATATTACCCATCGCATATATGATTTACTCTTTATTGTTTCTTTTGTTGATTGGATTGAGATAGGGTTGTCCGACCATAGGATTCATCAATGGCGTTCTAGAGTCCTCCCACTTGTCTTATAGACAGCCGTAACCGTATCTCGGGGTACCTTGGTACTCTGATATACGTAGTTGGCTTTGTTATGCCTCCGCTCTCCAGTATTCTGGGCCCGGGGCTTAACAATGTTCCTATTGTGGAAAACCAGGGCACATAGTTTTTGAGTATCGTAGAGCCCAAGGATTGTATTTAGCTTGTGGAGTACCAGGCCCCAGAGTGGGACCTTTCCCACACCGAACTAATTTATCATCATCTTCCCCGGCAGTACCGCAGTATAGGGCCCCAGTATCGGTTCAGCAAAACAAGGGTCTGAGGCCTTTGTCGACCCAATATCAAGTATTCTAACAAGAGACACCAACGCAGTATGCACATGCCCAAGGTCAACTACAGGCCAGGCAAGGAGGTCCGCATCAGAGAGGAATAACATTGAGAGGATGAAGTCAGGCTATGACACTCACCATGGAGGAGCAGTTAGCTACATGTTAGGTGGTGGCAGGTACCATTCTCGTCAACTCTTATTCAGCTTCAGTATTATTTAATTCGGGTGCATCACATTCTTTTATGTCTGTATGATTTGTGACTCGAGTTGGTTTAGAACCCAAGTCCTTATCAGTAAGACTCATTATACTTACTAGTAACGGTATTGTGGGGGTAGATAGAGTTTATGTCTCGTGTCGAGTCATAGAGTGCGGTCGAGGGTTTCCTGTGAGGTTGATAGAATTTTCTATGGGAGATTATGACATCGTCTTAGGCATGGATTGGTTGAGTGATCTATATGCAACGATAGATTTTGATGCTAATAAGGTTATTTTTTGTATCCCCGGAGAGGTAGAATTTTTATTTTCTAGAGGCGAGAAGGAATACCTATCAGCAATCTTGAGAATGACAGTAGCAGAAGAAATACAATTCCCTAGAGTTGTGGACGAATTTCCAGAAGTATTCTCAAAAGTGCTTTCAGGCATGCCACCAGGAAGATAGATTGAGTTTTCCATTGATTTGATTCCCGGAATAGCACCAGTATTAGAGAGATTCTACAGGATGGAATCTTTAGAGCTAGAAGTATTATACCGAATGATTGAAGAATTGAGAACCATAGAATTCATTCGTGCTAGCGGATGACCTTGGGGAGCTCTGATGCTTCTTGTAAAGAAGAAGGATAGTACATCACGTTTATGTATTGATTATCGTATCCTCCATGCGGTAACCATCAAGAAGAAGTATCCATTACCCCGGATTGACGACTTGTTCGACAAACTCAGTGGGGTGACTGTATTTTTAAAGATTGATTTACCGTCCGGATACCATCAGATCAGGGTTAGAGACCATGATATACCCGCAGTGTTTATGGATCTCATGAATCACATATTTATGCCGTACCTAGACAGTTCATGATAGTATTTATCGACGACATCCGAGTGTATAGTCAAAGTGAAGCAGAATATGGGCAACATCTTCGTGCAATTCTTCAATTTCTCAGAGAACATAAGCTGTATGCGAAGTTCAGTAAATGTAAGTTCTGGCTTGATCATATTTCATACTTGGGACACATTATTGCTAGAGGTAGTATAAAAGTGGATCCCAATAAGATATAAGCCGTGGAGACATGGTCAGTTGTCCAAACAGTTGCAGAAGTCCATAGTTTCCTATGGTTAGACATATTTTATAGAAGATTTGTGGCAGTTTTGCTAGAATTTCCGTACCCTTGATGCAATTGACAAGAAAGGATGTGCGCTTTGACTGGACAGATAATTGTCAAGCCTCTTTCGTGAAACTCAAACAACAGTTAATCACGGCACCTATTTTGACGCTTCCAGATGGGACGGGTGATTTTACCGTATATTATGATGCATCGGACAATTGGGATTCTTATGCAGTATAGTAAGGTTATAGCTTATGCATCTCGGTAGCTTCGAGATCATGAGGGAATTATCCGACGCACGACTTTGAGTTAGCAGTAGTTGTTTTTGTACTCAAACTTTGGAGACATTATCTATACAAAAATCGAGTATAGATATTCACCGATCACAAGTGCCTAAAGTATGTATTTACTCAGAAGGATCTCAATATGAGACATAGGAAATGGCTAGAGTTAATGAGCAACTATAACCTTGACCTTCAATACCATCCAGGGATGGCCAACGTCGTAGCTGATGCCTTGAGCCGAAGAGCAGAAGCTCATTTCTTGATGGTGAAGCAAGAAATATGGAAAGATTTTTATGAGATGGATATAAGAGTAGTACTCCCCGATAATGCAACATTAATGGTTGGTTTGCAAGTTTAGTCTAGTATTATGGAACAAACAAGATAACACAGGCAATAAATGTCAAGCTTCAATGAATCAGATCATAGTTTGAGGTAGGGCGTAGAGCAGAGTTAAGCATGCACAATGATGTGACTCTCCATTTTGGTAATCATCTTTGTGTACCAAGTGGAGACCTTCAGGACGAGATTATGTCGAAAGCCCATAGTTTGCAGTATTTCGTCCATCTAGGAGGAATGAAGATATACAGAGACATCCGTCAATATTTATGGTGGAATAGTATGAATAGAAAGATAGTCCAGTTTATCTCTCGATGTTTGGTTTATCAACAAGTTAAGACTAAGCATCAGAGACCAGCTGGACTTTTTCAACCTTTACCTATTTTGGAATGGAAGTGGGAACATATTATCGTGGCTTTCGTGACCGGTCTTCCTAGATCCCCAACTGGCCGAGATGCTATTTTGGTAATAGTTGATCGTCCTACGAAGGTTGCATACTTTTTTTTGTTCAGAGTAGGGCAGTATACAGAGTAGTTGGCTCAGATGTACATGAATCAGATTGTCAGACTTCATCGAGTACCAGTCAATATCGTATCCGATAGAGATTCTAGATTATATCTCACTTTTGGCAGAGTCTTTAGCAGAGTTTGGGTACCCGTCTGAAATTAGTTACAGCCTATCACCCCCAAACAAATGGTCAGTCACTATGTACCATCCAAACTCTAGAAGATATACTTCGATCTTGTACCCTTGACCTTGGAGGTTCAAGGGAAGATCATTTACACTTGGTGGAATTATCTGACAATAACAATTTTTAGGCCAATATCCAGATGACACCATTCGAGGCACTGTATGGCAGGAAGTACAGATCCCCGGTCGCTTGGGACAATATTGGTGAGAGATAATTGCTTGGTCCTGAGATGATAGCCCAGACCGTTGAAGTAATCAGGCAAATCAGAGAGCATCTTTGAGTAGCTCCAGATCGTCAGCATCATTGGGTCGATTCGTATCGACGATCGCTTGAGTTCTTTATCGGTGAGCATGTATTCCTCCAGATTTTGTCTACCCGATGAGCCATTAGATTTGGTGTGCGGGAAAAGTTTAGTCCGAGGTTTATAGGTCCGTTCAATATTCTTAGCGAGTGGAAGATATTTTATATCGTCTCGCTCTTCCACCATCGCTTCGTTAGATACATAATATTTTCCATGTATCCCAGTTACGACGGTATATACCAGATTCAAGCCATGGCCTAGATCATTCAAAATTGGTAGTTGGTACCGATATTTCGTATAAGGAATGGTCTATATCCATTTTGGACCGAAGAGAGAAGATTCTCAAGAACCGGACCATTCGTTTAGTCTGAGTTGCTTGGGGGCATCACACACCGGACGAGTCGACTTGGGAGCACAAGGATGATATCCGAGCTCGATACCTTCTTTGTTTGACTTGTGAGGTATACTTGTTCATATATCTCATACCCTGATCTTGTCTTATGCATGCTTGTCTTATTCTAGGATTATGCCTGATATCTGTCTGTCCTTGTTTGCCTTGATTGCATGTTTCCTGGAGTTTTCTTGCTAGACCCCATGACTTATTGAAATTCTGAGGATAAAATTTTTCTAAGGAGGTGAGAGTTGTGAGACACGTCTCACTGTTCCGTATACCTGCCTGAGATACGTGTAATTATACGCATGTATCTTGCTTTATGTTTGTTGCTTACTTTATGCATATTGCCATTTCATTAATTGTTTGAGACATTTATGTAAAGTTTCCCCTGATGTATGCTTTGGACCATTGGGTGTTTGGTTTTCTTGTGAGAGACTAGGATGTATCCGGATAAGGGGCTTGAATTATGATCCAATGGCCACGAGTCAACCCTTTGGCTATATAAAACACAATCCTTTCTCTTTCCTTCACTTTTCTTTTTCTTTCCTTTCTCTTTCTTTCTTCTTTTAGCGTAGAACAGTAGTAGCAGCTGAACTTGGTCTTGGCAGTGGGTAGAAACCTTGGTATTAGTTTCTAGTAGATTTACCCGTCGGCAAGTACATCTTGCCAACCTAGTGAACCCCTGACTGGGAGCTTCTTGATAACCTAAACTCATATTTAACTGTTAACTTAGCTATTTGCATGTCTTGAGTAGCTTAGAAGTTAAATCACATATGGTAACTTAGAACTCTCTTGCCTATAATTTTAGTCTTTGTTGTCTTTGATTTGGAGTACTTTAGAGTTTTATTCTGCAGAGAAATAACTCAGAGCACACGAGTGCTGACCGGAGAAGAGAAAGTGCCAAAATACGCAGAGAGCTTGGTGGCATATTTATACACTAAACCCCCTTGGGCGTACTATGTGCTGACCCATATATTCCTAGCGTATCTTAGTACTACGTTCTTATTCCCTTCAGCATACGCCAGAGACATTTGGTGTAATGATAGAGAATAAATCTCTTGGCCATACTAACGTGCGTACCCAACTCAAAACTTTACCAAAGCAGGAAAAAGTATGCCTCAGACTTGGAGTCTTCTTTCTTATTGTCGGCGTACTCTTTCCTGATTAATTTTCCCCTTAAGTGGATAAGCACCAACTTGGCATCTCGATGTTCGTGTTCTAGAGTGTTATGCCATGCATTGATAATGGAGTTTTATCTTTTAGTAGACCTTCCCATGCTTGTCAGCATACGCTAAGCTAGCTGTTGGCATACTTCGTGAAAGTACATCAAGTTCTTGGTACGCGCACTTTCAGGGTTGTACGCCATAATTGTGTGAGGGTACTTTAGTATGGAAGTACGCCATCCTTGTCTAGCATACTTTTGTATCAGAATACGCCAAGCTTGCCCTGTCTAGGATTATACGCCAGTGCTTCTTGGCCTAGTGTACGCCAACACCTACATTGGTAAAGCTTGCCAAAGTACGCCACCCTTCCCTTTCTCTCTAGAAAGTATGCCAAGGCTTAGTCCAGCGTACTTTGTATGAAATTTTATATTGGTGGTGTGCCTTGGCCAAAGCCTTGGTTTGGCATATTCTCTGCCTGATCTTTATTTTGGCGCATCTATTTTGATAATTGCATAGGAATACTCGTTATCTTGGGCTCTCTCATGCACTATCTACTAGTTTTATAAGTTTAATTAATTATCTTAAATTTGGTTACCTGAACATAGAATTTCCTGAACCTGGACTATAGCTATATTGCTAGTCATGAACTCCGGACTCCTGATACCCGACAAGTACTGATATTCCTGATAGTGGCTTAACGAAGCGCACTCCTGACATGCTAGAATCCTGGGATATAATGCCTGAACTGTTAAGATAATTCCCATGGTTGATTACATATTCTTGTCCTGGTTTTACTTGTCAAGCTATTGTCATGTCTTGTATCATGTCTAAGGTAAATTCCTGAGCACCACGGTCATGAATTCTTGATAACCTGTCTACAAGAATAACTAGAATAATAATCTAGAAGCATCTAGAGAGATTTTATGGCTACATGCAATCCTGGTATCCCAGCGATACCTGATAGATTTGGAGCTCTCCGTCGTAAGGGGCACACTTTCAGTACGCCGTCGAGTGTTGCATTACCAAAAAATGATTATACCTGATAAATTCTATATTATATATCATTACGTTTGGATAACCCGGATAGTCTGCAAGGCATATGGCTGTTTGGAATCTTAACTTGCATGTGTTAGTAAATAAGGTTATGATAACCCTAGTTAGTTAATGATATCAAGTCGTAGGGCATGAATGGCCATGATTGCTTAATTTTCAGTCTATTCTTGTCTTGCTTCATCCAGTTACTGAACCTGAATAGCAACTTGAGCACTGATTCCCGTTACTCCCTGAATATTTCTCTAGAACTGGTTTCTAACTGTAATATTGTACCTGTTGCACTTATTTACTTCTTTTTTTATCATATTAATCCTTGATTGATTGCCTACTGGTTTTGGTTTATGAGTTTTGCTCCCTTGTGGTACTTTGCTGTTTTGGGGTCTGATCCCACTGGTTTTGTACGGCCAGATTTTGGAGCAAAATCATAAGATCTCTTGTACCTTCCTTCTCAAGATGGTGAACACGAGGAGCACCCGAGGACATGAGTGGGTTTCTTCTTCATCCTCCACCTGATCTTGTTTATTATTTTTTTAAGGCGTTTAGCCACTAAGCATGTGTTTAGCTCATATTTTGGAACTTGATATCCTCCCTACGGGCGTACATGTAAAGCATATTCTAGACTATAGGTAGAGTTGATCATGTAATATTGTACTCTTCCTAGTTCTCCTTTTGTGCAACTAGTTTCATGATCATCTATGTATGTATAGTTTGGGATACCGTACTATTATATGTTTGGTGATCATACATCTTGTAACTTGCCTGCTTGAGATTGAGACAACTAAGATCCTTGACCCAGGAATGACTGTTTGAAAGTAGAGTAAACCCTCCCATGTCTTAGACAGTCATGACCGTGTCTCCGGTTATGGAGTACTCTGGTATTCGTAGCTGACTTTGTCTTCCCCCGCTCTCTAGTATTTTGGTTCTGGTATGTGACAAAATTAAAGACTGAGTAAAGACAATTACCAACTAGTAAATAATGCAACAATACATGTCAACAGTAAATAAGTATAGAAGACAAACGCAAACACCGAGATTTATACTGGTTTTCCTCGTGGAGAACTAACCCAGTCCTAAGAACTCTTGCTTTATGTTAATCCACTATTTGGGAAATTGGGTACAAACGTGCTTTTGATCCGAAGGGCACGCCAACTTTTTATAATACAAGTTTTGATCTGAAGGACTCGCTAGTTCTGACACGTGTGTTTGATACGAAGGGCATGCAGACTTCAAACACTTGAAACTTGGAAGTTCCAAAATTTTACAACTCGATATGACTTCTAAATTGGAATCGCGTTGGTACTAGATAGCTAGGGAGTTGAATCTTGGGGATTGGAAGATTTGTAGCTCAGCTAGATAGAGAATATGAAAGTGAATGTATTATTTTAAAATAAGAAGTGGAGTTCTATTTATATGTATACTGGGGGCCGAGTTCAGGAAGAGTTCGGTTCCCCCAACATTTATAAATTTGAACGTTAGAACCATAAGAATAGGGTTAGCAATCTGACTAGGGATTCTGGTTTGGGTGATGTCACGACCCGCACCCGAAAAATCGGGCATGAGTCGTGGGTACGTCCAGCCTACGCCGCAGAATCGACGGTAGAACGCTGTAAAGGTCCGTTCTAGGTCAACCATATCTATATATCTCATAAAAAATCTGCCATAACCTCTCCAAAAAGGAGGGCAACCACGCAATATATATATGAATAATCCTCTCCAAAAGGAGGGCAACCACGCAATATATATATGAACTCTCAATCACAAAATCTAGGAGAAGAGTAAAAGCACGATATGATAGCAAAAGGAAACAAAGAAAGACAGAGCAAGACAATATCCAAAATATACAGTCCAAGTCTATAATAACTACAATATCTCACAACAACAAAAGAATAAGTACAATCATCCAAATAAACCACTGGAAATAACCCAGGAACCCACCTAGCTAACTAGGGCGCTATAGGCGTCTCCTCGGCGCACTCCTCCTCGATCTCGGGGTCACAACCCTCGTCAACACCCGACCCGTAGAACGTCGGGCAATAATCTTCAGGATCCTCTGGAAAAAATATGCCCAGTCAGGACTGGAGCGAAGTACATAACTCTGAAAGCAACTCCAAATACATGGTAAGGTGTATATGACAAGCAATAAAAAGTATACAAGATGCACATAAAAATAAATATATGCTGGAGCACAATAAGTAGCTGCAAGTAAACTGAAGAACAATATAAGTAGTAGAAAAGTAACTGCAGGTGAGAAAACTTGAATACTAGCTAAGTGCCTTGAGCACAAGTTCGTTATGTGATCGGCTTAGGTTGCACATAAAAAATACTACGATAACTCCGTTATGCGTGAGTTGCATAACCGACATACACATAAATACTGTTTGGCTTTGATCACATAACCAACTCCTACTCCCCTCCCCCACTAATACTCTTGGATCCAACCACAACACGCTACGTACATGATAATAGCTCGCGCACACGAAGGAGAGAGCACAAGAAGCACATGATAGCACATGATAATCAATACCCGAAGCACATGATAAAATACACGTGATAGAGTACCCACTGAACACGGTAAGGGGGATAGCATCTCATGACGGGATCCACTAGTACCAGCTCGTGTAACAATGTGTCAGAATCAAGTATCACAGTTCTAGAACAGGTGATATAAACGCTATCATGAAATGGAAACTATCAGAGGTAGGTACTCGCCTGATGTCCTGAGCAACTGATGAGGATCGAGAATCGGACCGGTGTCGCAAGAACTTATTGCAAAAAGCAGAATTAAACAGGGTTCTAAGGATTTAAACTGATATAAAATAATTAAAAACAGGCTTCTAGGGCTATTCTAGGTCGAACGGGTCAAACCGATGAAATTCGGGTCAAAAGTCAACCCGAGATCCAAAAAGTCAACTCTAGGTCAAAACTAGGTCAAACATTGACTTTTACAGTCAACGAGGACAATTATGGTCAAAGCTAGGTCAAACTAGGGTGCCCCTGAAATTCTAGGTCAAACCGAGCTCATTAAGCTAGAAAACTCACAAACTCGCCTCCTCGAGATACCGGGATACCCTCGGTATCCGATACCTCGCCTTAGGCCACGCACCCCGCCTAAACCCGCTAAAACCTATGCTAGCACGGGTAAATATGTACACATAAGCATATAAAAATTACTCCAATACTATTCCTAGACTAATACTCAAATACCCCGCTCGAAACTCAATACCTTGGATATCTCAAGGTATTGAGATACCTCGGTATCTCAAGGTATTGAGGTATCGCTCTAAAATCCCTCAAACTAGCTATTAGGCTTATAAATATACCTAGTTATTAATCTAGGCTAGAAAATATATATCTATCATATATTATACATATCTAAGTATCTATATTCATATATATATAGATATCCACTCACATATACATATACCCATATACCTCAAACACAAATATATATATATATATATATATATATATATATATATATATATATATATATATATATATATATATATATATATATATATATATATAGATATCTAACTATCTATCTTGCTATAGGTATTTATATCTATACAATTAGATAGATATATATCTAATGCCTAGCTATCTATCTATCAATTACCTACCTATCTATAGATATATCTATCTAATCTATCCAACTATCTATCTATTAATCTACCTATCTATCTATCTAACAATCTCTAATACCTATCAATCTACTAATCTATCTATCTATTAAACCATCTATATATCCCCCCCCTCACTCGCTACGCCAACGCCTAGCCAACGCGCTGCTGCTGCCTGTGCTTGTACTGCTGCTGCTGCTGCATAATCTGTTGCTGCTGCTGCTAGCTAACATTACTGTGCTGCTGCTGCTGCCCTTATGCTTGCTGCTGCTGCTGCATATTACTGATGTGTTGCTGCTGCAGCTGCTGTGCAGCACAGCTTGCTGCACAGTGCTGGCTCCTCCCCCCCACTCTTCGCAATCACACATAGACACACTCACACGAATAAATATATATATAGCTATATATATATATATATATATATATATATATATATATATATATATATATATATATATATACAACTAGATATATATATATATATACACACTTACTGATATCTATATACTAACACACACACACTAACATATATATTAACACACACACCTACACACTCACAAACACTTATGCACATACACAAGCACAAACACACACACACTTATAAATATATATACATAGCTATATATATATATATATCTAAACACACCTATTTATATATATATATGCACACACACACACACACACACACACACACATATATATATATATATATATATATATATATATATATATATATATATATATATATATATATATATATATATATATATATTCAAACACATATACATATATATAGACACACACATAAATATATATATAGACACAAAAACACAACTCAACCACAACGCACACAACACACAAACAACACACCCTACTCACGCCCAACGACCCCGACACGCACAAACACCTATAAATATATAAAATATAACCTGAGAACTCTAGCACAAACTCTCCGATGCTAACCCAACGTGCGCACAAGCCCGAAACTAGGAAACCAAGTTGAAATGGTCGTTCGGTCATTTCGACGAACACGCGGTGTGCGGTTCAAAAAATCTCCTGAAACGCATACCAAACCAACTCAGAATCGGCCCAAAATTTACCTACTGGTTCTAAACAATACCTATATCCTAGAAAAAATGCTACCGCGTCGATTTTAGGTCCGTGGCAAAAATGTGCATGTACTTAGAATCGGCGACGACGAAAACCCCAAATTCGCCCGAAATGCCCGTTTCTCTGCGACACGACTTTCCGTGTCCGAACGGAGATACGCACTCACCCTCAAGACACCAACAACGTCTATCTAGGTCCGTCTAACGTAGGGCATCACCCAAAATTGGGCCAATTTCAGATTTTATCCAAAATTGACACAAAACCTAATGTCAAAGTCTCTAAACTCAACCAAACTAGTTCCAACTTCCTTCCACGGGTAGGCTTAGGGTCTAGGAAGGTTCTAAACCACTAATTACACTATATAAGAGTAATTAGCAAGGGGAAAGTTAGGGTTTACCTCTTGGGAGTTGGAATCCCAAGGCCAAAGTCTCCGATCTACTTGAAATCACCTCCCTCAAGTTCCAAGCCACCAAATCTAGCCTCCACACTAAATATAGGCTCCACACACCTAGGTTAGGGAAAATACAAGGTTAGGGTTCACATAAAGAAGAAGGTATGGAAGAAGGAAGGAAGAAAAATATAAACACTTACTTTGGAAGAAGGAAGGAAGAAGTGGAGAAGAAGAAGAAGTGAAGAAGAAGAAGAAAATGAAGAAGAGGGGGGATGTGCTTGCTGTGTTTGGTCGGGTGTGGGTAGGTAGGGGCCGGCCAAGCAATAATAAAGGGGGTTTACATATAGGAAATTACCAAAATGCCCTCCCGTAACTCGGTTTTGGGTTCGGGGTTCTAAAAGCACTCAAACTAACCCCAAATCTCTCCAACTAACCCACTAAAAATATAATAAATATTCTAAACCCAAAAATAAGTCTCACTGGGGTGTGGGCTAGGTCGGACATAGGTCCACTAGGGTCTGACATGGGTCCAGGCTAGCCAAAACCCTAAAATAATCAATTAAAAATAATACAATCACTAATTAAATATAAATATAATTAATTAAATACAATTCATAATTTACCAAAAAAAAACCCTATTTTCTAGAATTGGGTAGTGACAGGTGACGAGTTCGAGAAGAACTCGGTTTGAGTTTGGTTTTCCCAATTCTATATTATTCCTGGTCTGGTTTTGGCTTAATTTGAGTGGACTAGGTTCGGGTGTCACAACCCATTCCCAAATAATTGGGCATGGGCCGTGGATACATCCAGCCTACGCCACATCATCGATGGTTGAACGCTGTCTAGACCTTATTGGAATTATACTAATATAACTAAATCTATCATGTACTCAATCACAATAGTCTAAAGGAATAAATGAACAAGGAAGAAATAATCTAAACAATAATCTAAAAGAACTGATGTCAAACATGAAACTGAAAAAGAAAAATACTAGCCTAGGTATCACCATAGGTCACCTCTAGGTCCATAATATAAAAAAAAAGTCCTGACTATAGCATCCCTCCAAGGTCAACACTGAAAAATATTATCCAATCAGGATGGAACGAATACAACTCTAACAGAAGTTCCAATATATGACAGAAGATATGAAATAGTAATAGTAATGAAATAAATAATGGAAAAGTAAAACTGAGATCATAATCATGGTAATATCTGAGAACTATCATAGCAAGAACTGAGAAAGAAGTAATTAAGAGCAACATGGCAAGTATCAACATATATGAATAGAATGGAGAAATAATATAACTAATACATGTTTTGAAGTATTAGTTCGATATGTGATCGGCTTAGGCCTAACATGGTCTATAATAAAAGAGAGCTAGCTCAATCATACGTGAAGTGTATAATCATCTTGTTGCTACGGACTAAACTACCACACAGGTATAGAATCATATAAAATCTGAAGCCATGCAGGCCGCATAAAGCCTAAGCACCCTCAAAATGAAAGTAGGCCACAGATAAGCCACATATGCGGCCCATATAGCCAAGGGGTTGAAAGCCGTAGATGACCTCTGACACAACATTAATTATCTGACAAAAATTCCTGACATGACATAAAGATTCGTGAAAGGGCCAACACATAAAAAGATAGAAAGTCACATCAAAGTATTAATAAGCCTGTCAAACGTGAAGCGCCACGTGGTCACTTGTATGCGGCCTCGCGTCTATGCGGCCTCTTCATCATGAAACCTCGTTATCATCTAGGCAAAGTGTCTAGGCCAAACGAGAGCATGTATACGACCACGACTCTATACGTCTATGACGGTTTTACGGCTCTCCGCTTGCAAGATCTTTCCGTTACAACCGAAGGAATCTTCACATAATTAGTGCTGACTACGTGTCCAGCTGACCAAGTCACGCACACAACGGAGTTAAAAATAACCTCAAGATATTATCAACCAAGGCTACATGGCAGCACGTCCGTGGTATGCA
Organism: Iris macrosiphon; assembly: GCA_036927795.1. Taxonomy (NCBI): domain Eukaryota; kingdom Viridiplantae; phylum Streptophyta; class Magnoliopsida; order Asparagales; family Iridaceae; genus Iris; species Iris macrosiphon. The sequence continues at coordinate 55,913,991 of JAYESA010000019.1, forward strand.
GCTATAATTGCAACCTTATTCTGTTGAAAGAGCCCTATGCGGCACCTATAGCCTGTCATCATGATGGCTATAAATAGCAGGGTGGCATACGCCACACCAAGGGAGATCCACCTACGTGCACACAAGCTTAAGAGAGCAAAAAGAGAAGATAACATTCTTATTCTCTCGTCGGACCATCAACGGAGTAAATGAGTCACTACAGTACTCGATCTTCATCATCACATTCCTCGTATCAAAAATATTGTACATAGATTTTCTATCTAGGATTTCTTGTACTTTTTATTTATTGTTAAAAAAGTTTCCTAAATATTCATTAATGGCGAACAAGATAGCGACTCCGTTAGGGACATCCTTCTCCTTCGATGACGAGGCCGTGACGTAGTCCAACTTGTCAAAGCTGGGTTTGACTGAGAAGATGCTGGTGTTACGCTTCGACCAGCAAGCCTTCGAGGAAATGCTCTCCGAGGGCAACGCTTCGCCAAGGCTAGCAAAGCCTAAGAAGATCCGTATGACATGGGTAGTCAAGGCCTCTGCGCCTACTCAACTACGGAGTATGCGCTCCCTGTTTATCTCCATGCCGTAAGAGACACACATCATGCATCTATAAAGGCTTTCCCCATACATACGGCAGCCTCTTCTGACAAGAAAAGTTCTCATCACTTGAACCCTAACAGAGAAAAATACTATGATGCCAAAAGTTTGGATTACTACCCATGCAACCACAGTAAAGGCCGCATAAGAATGCCAATGAGGCACCAGAATACAACCACAGGCAGAACGTCGAATGCAGCCCCGACGATAACAGAATCTCAGTCTTCGACCGAATCTCATGCGGCGTTGATTCCATGCGCCCTGCTGAGAAAGGAGAAGATTTAAACTTGGACTCTTCATACTATGCACCAGTGTATGCTAGAACGTGAAAGTCTAGGGTAGTGCGAGCTCGCCAAGCTTAAGCAACCTCTCGTCCGTCTGGTTGGCAGGCTCCGCTAACTATTATGTATGCCCATGACGAAAAGCTGTACAAAATTGACCCATGCGTCCAGCCCGTAGTGGCTAGTTCTTGTACGAAACTCAGGTCAGGGAGCAATGACAATGCCTATACACCCATGTTCTCGCTCTATCTATGCTCATAAGGAGGGTGTAATGGTTAATCACCCCCCGTTTGACTTACGCAATGGTATCAATCACAAGCTCAAAGCGAGAGAAATAACTATGGTGTTTGAGGTGTCCTATCCAGGGCATCACTGTGCCAATATCGTCATCAACTATTATTATGCCAAAGTAGTAGTACCTGCAGACAGGCAGTCGGTATTCCAACGACTGCAACCAACGACTGCAACCAAGAGAATCCATCCGACAACATCTCGAAGAACTGGTGCAAACACCAGACGAGGAGGAGCTGCCCTTCTGTAAACACCCTGTTTCTCAGAATAATTTTAATATAATTTTCCTCCAATTTTTCGGTATTTTTCTGGATGAAGAACCAAGGTAATTGGGAGTTAAAGATTTTTAAATACTATTAATTGGTGTTAAAATATTATGAAAATAATATTTTATGGTGTAAAATAGAAAACCGGACATGTGGTATTTTTCGGTGAATTTATTGGACTCCGGAGACGCGGTTAAAGCCTTAAAACTATTGGATGATTAAACCAAACCAACCCTGATTAAAACCAACCCAACCCTGATTAAACCAAACCAAACCAAACCAGACTGAACCGAACCAGGCCGAACCCAGCATAGCGGGTTGGGTCGGGTCGGATCTGAGATAAACCCGACCTGAAACCCTAACCAACCCTAATTCCATTTCGGGTCGGAACAGTATTTTCGGCCCGGCGGCGCGACCTATAAGGTCGCCTCGACGTTCGTGCCCTAGGCAGCCGCCTCTCTCTTTCTCTCTAGCCGTCGCTTCCCGCCCTGATCTGAACCCTAACGCCGACCGTACCCGCCGCACGACTCCAGACCCTGACTCGGCTCCGCCACCGCGGACGACCCCCAGCCCCAACTCCTCCACCCTGAACTCCCTAGGCCCCTTGATATCTTCCTTCCCTCACCCCATCACGGCCTCAGCCCAGTCCTCCCCGGCGCTGTCGTCGACCCCTAACTCTGGCGCCATCGTCGACCAAGTCCACTCTACCCGATTCCACCCAGCCCCGCTCGTCCCTCGCCGAGCTCCAGCCCGCGTGAACCCACTCCGGCCCGCGTGAGTCTCCGGCCGACTGTGCAGAGCCGCCGCCTAGCCGACCTTGCCGACCCCGAGACTGACCCCCTTCGGCGAAGCCCTCGCCGCTGTCATGATCGGAACCCTAGCCTGGATGGACAGGACACAGCAACCCGATACGCAGGACACGACGTTGACGCTCGGACACGTGAGAATCAGCCTTTACGGAGCCCTATTCAGGTATCATTTTCTCTCACCTCATAACTCCGTTTTTAATTCTGTCAGTTGCAATGCGTAGACTGTATAACCCTCTCGGTGCCCGTGCAACCCGCTCGGTGCATCACGTCCTGTGCTGATCGTATACCGCGATCCAAAAACAGGAAAAATAACGTCCTGTTTCACCCCGGAACTGAGTGCGCCCCACCAAACGGGACGACTTGGTCGCACGCGGTCTTTATCGAAATGTGCGCGACGTTGATACGGTCATGTGAGATTTCGCAGAAGTCGATTCGGATGTGCGTGCACACCGAAATCAACGCATATCCGCCGACAACGCCCCGTATCCGTCCATTCTGGATCACGCTGTAACTTTGTGTACACACGTCGGATCAAGACGAAACTTACGCCATCGGACTCATAGAAATACGTTGGTCCTGTGACCCAAGTTTGGTCCGATTCTGAGAACGTTGATAAAATCGCGTATCGTGGGCCCCACAGGCTCCACTTGACGGGCGATTTTGTGATCGGCTCATCGGAATCTAATTCTGGAAGTTCCGTTAGGTTTATATCATCGTTCCTGACTTATAGACACTGAGTTTAAGGAATTTGGAGACCTTTGACCCTGACACACTTTTCGGTGTAAAGTGGCCCACCTATGGACCCCGCTTTGGCCCAAAAATGTCATTTTTGCCCCTGTGTCCAAATTGGACGTAAGGACAGGCGTTTCTAGCTATTTGATATCTTCTGAGACGGTTGGTGATATTTATTACATCTTTTGGAGTAGTACCCACAGGATCCACTGATACCGGGACGATTGTTGATATTCAAACATCAGGCAAGTGTACCTTGCCAAACTCTGCAGTATTGTTACCTATTTTTCTTGTTTCATTATATTGCTGTGCATGCTTAACCTAGGATCGTGTGACGTACTTAGCGTCCGATTATTAGTCGGGTGCCAACACTGTACGCGGTGTTGGGTACTGTCATCTAGAGATGGACATACGTG